>OZ005654.1:33386662-33901662 GCA_963930645.1 Salticus scenicus | reverse complement strand
TCCTTGTCGAATCCTGTTCTTAGTCAGTCTAAAAACAGGATTCGACAAGAATTCATTTAACAAAACTGTATTAAGTGTACTTTTTTACGTAGGAATTTTTGCAAGTGTTCGGAGACTTTTATTACCGACTGTAATTAGTAACTAAGCGTAAATATTAGTAATGATAACACAAAATTTGTGAAATTGAAATAAGTGATACGTATCGAAGTGAAATTAAATTCTTGGTTGATATATTTCTTGATCTCTGAAATCAGATTTTACATGGTCAAGGCCAGGTCAAGTGTGAAAGTGTGAGTGTGCATGTGTGTGTAAAAAATTAGTGGATATGGCTTAGTTATAAGAAAGACTCCCTTCCTGCAATATAGGAATATCGTATATATTTATATATAGCTTTGATTATTCAACAGCTAATATCAACAAACGACACATGTGTATCCCAGAAGATACATAAACAATGTCATGCAATTTGTAGAAAAAGTAACTAGATAAACAATTTTCAATATCAATAAAAAATTAAGAACTGAATAGTTTGCTTCAGTACAGAATGAAAAAATATATTTGAGTCAAATTATATTACAATAAAATTTTAATAAAAATTTTAAAATTCAATTCTAAAACTTTCTAGTTATTTGTTCTGTTATCGACAATGTAGCTACTACTTTAATTTGTTGTGAAAAGCTCTGTTACAACAATTCATCTGGCATGCGTTATAATTGCGTGGAACTCCTTAAATTTAATTGGTATGTACTGCGGACGAATTGAGCTTTGCTTTAGATATTCTTTTATTTGCATTAAGATTTGCATTGCATTTCACTTATATAAGTGATATAACTACGATTTCATACATTCTAAATCTTTGTATTTAAATATTGTAAGTATTGTACAAAATAAAAGTATTCTAGGTTATATTTTTCTGCAAGTTGGTGCAAACATGTGTATGTTAGGTATGGTGTATACACTGAGAAAAAATTACGTGACTGACACCTACATAGAAACTAAATTGCGATTCTAGTAAAAATTCTTCCATGTCAAACTTATAAATTCTACTTTCCTTTTCCGGCGAGTTCTAGAAACCTTTATTAGAATTCTAGCGCGTTTTTCTACATTATTGTAGTTAAATTTATTTAAAAATCTCTTCAAACAAATGTGAACTCAAAAGGCGAGTTTTAGTAACTATAATCTTGGTTAATGACTCATTTCTTAGAAATAAAGGGAAAATTTCTCGAACTACAAAGGATTTATAATATTCACCATCTCGAAAAGTGTAGACTAGAAATTCTCGATCATTTCGTCTATTCAGGTTATTTGTTTACTTTATATGCATAACTTGGAAATCCACATTTCTAGTTTAGGGAATCAGAAAATGACTATTTATTCGCTCTAGATGAAAACTGTATATTTCTTTTATTCTCAGTGCATGAATTGGAATATGTACATTAGATGGATGTATATTTTGTATGAACGTATGTTTGAATGAGTCGTTTAATAAAGTAATTTATTGACAAGTTAATATGTAGCCTGATTGATCGAAACACTATTTTTACTTACTCTTACCCATAAGGTAGAGAAAGTATTGTTTTTGGGTCAAATTTTCGAAAGTGAGTTTTTGTTATATTTACGCGTTTAGAGGTCCCTTGAATCCAAAAATCATGTTTTTAGCGGTTGGTCTGTGTGTGTGTCTGTGTGTCTGTTATCACTTACCTCAAGAACAAATAGTAGCAGAAATTCCAAACTTGGTATTCTAAATGTGTATGATATAGGGATGCTACAGTAAGCTTTTCGTTGGTATGAAGCAAGTGGTTCGTGTACAGGGACACCCAAGAGAATTTAAATACATTACGTATATGGGGGAAATTGCAAGTAAGTAGAGTTTAACATCTATAAACTGCACTAAACCAAATGAAATGGATATATATTCTTTATATGCGTAAAAACATGTCACATGTAGAATAGGGTAGGGTAGTCATTCACTGTTCGTTTACAGGGCTACACAAAAGTAGTTGATTATAGTGCGACAATAGCTGAAAATTGATGGAAGTGTATTTCTGGTTGTGCCGTGTAATATTACTATAGGATTATATTTAGGTGCACCATGTGGTCTGTGCATTATCTTCAAAAGATATACAGGACTACAAATATTTAAGCGATAACATTCTTTTTTATTGTTAGTGGAAGTGCTTTGATATCATATTTTACTATATCCAGGAAAGCTGCTCAGGAATTGAAATAAATTCCTCACAGACATGTGGTATATAATGTGTGTTTTTAAGCTAAATATTCGTAGCTTTTTTTGCATATTTACACGTTTTGAGGCTTCCTGATTACCGAAGTCATTTTTTATTAACGTTTGAACTTTGCCTGTGTCGCTTAGAGTAACTTAAAAACGAATATTTTTAGGAGATCCAAATGTTGTAGTTTGAAATTAATATAAGTTTGTTGCTGGAAAAGTTTGATCAAGCTTGATAAGTTTCAAGTAATGTTGCGCGTGAAAATTGTCTGAATAATTTTAAGTGAACTTTTAATTTTAATTACAGGTTTAAATTCGATATAATTGTAGGTACAGTAATGAAACGGGGGGGGGGTGAAAGGGGCGGTAACCCCGTCACATAGAACTAATTATCATATAAAACTCTTCCGAAGCCTAATTTGAATTGTTTTAACATAGGTTTTCATTACAGAACTCGTTATTTTAACCCCTTAATCTGCAACCTGTATTTACAGTATTAAATTTCAGAGTAAGCGAAAGTCATGTGAGTGACACACCAGATTATTTTAATGAGTTGAGTGGTGAATAAAAAAAGTAATTAATTCTTCTCCACTCTTTTTGCTTTAATACAATCAGTTAAAAGACAGTTAAGATTTAATTTCGATTTTAAATTACGTGTTTAATAAAGCACAATGATATGTTTTGGATAAATCACGTGGTAAAGTTTATTCGTCAATGTATAATTAATCTAATTCTATTTATCTTTAAAAATCCAATCCACTATTTTGCCGTAAAAAATCATATAGATTAGCTGACATTTTTACAGAAAGAAATATTTTTATTATAATTACGCATTAAATTTATATGCTTATGTTTCATTTTTATTTCTATTGCCCCCATCCCACTCTTATGTTTACGTGAATTTCAAACGGATATGAATTACGCAACACTGATTTTGTCAATATTCAGAACGGCACGTCTCATTACGTCTCGTCATTGACACTTCCGTCAGTGCCAAGTAAAATGTTCTACAAATGTCGCTTGTTTCATACTTTTAGGTAATGCATGGCTTATTATGCAGCACTCGAGATTCATAAAAATCTTTACTGACTTCCTTAAGTACTATTACACTCTATACACAGATATTCCGAAAATAAAGAAAAGATGTGAAATTGAAGCTTTTTCTGCTCGATATATTGTCTGCTTGGATGGGGGCTAACTATGCATGAGAGCTCCGGACGTTCGATGTCCAACACCCTGAAGGGTGTTGTGCTTACATCTCTTATTTCTGTTTGCACATCTGTTGTTTTTTTCGGAGATTTGATATGAAGGAGGGATTTTTTTTATATCTTTATACGAAGAATGAAAGGAATAGGGAGACAGCCTAGAGGGGTGTGCAGGGAAAGAATTGTCCTATCTAAGCAATAAGGCGACTGTCCATCAGTTAGACGATGACAGATGGCCAAGAAGTTCAAAATTGTTCTGTCTGAAGGATTCATATGTTAAGAATCAGACTGATAAAATGATTTTAAATAAAATTTGAAATTTGAGTTATACAGATGGAATTTAAGTTGTTTTATTTGCTTTAATTTTTCATTTTTCATTTCCTTGAAAGCTCGCTGGAAAAGGAAAAAAGGAAGTAAAGATTAGCAAAAATCAAACATTAGTTGAAGTTTTTATCGGAATGCTAAAATTAAACCCTAGACAGGGAAAACAATATTTATATAAAAGTAGTTTTTATCATTAAAATATTATTTAGTTTTTTATTTTTAGAAAATAACTCAATGTTTTGATTTCTAATACTATGTTGATTTATTTCCCATCAGTGAATGTTTAGAAACGTGCGTAATAAATACAAAAACATATTTTTTAAATTATATATTATAATCTTTAGTTTTGTTCCATTTAAGTATATGCAGGTTTTTCAAAATTAGTGAAAAGATTTGACAAAAAACAACAACTCGTCCAAAATATAAATAATCGATCCTGATTCAGTTCTTGTGTTCGAACCAAGATTTGATCGTCAAGTTCATGTTGTTGGCTGAACTATTCGATAGTTTGGTTCACGTTGTAAGTGACTTGTGCGTGACTTGTGTTGTAAGTGACTTGTGTGAAAAGATCTAAACGCTGTTAAAAAATGTTGACTTCGTTTGCTTGTAGAAAGTTTTTCGTAAATAAATGAGCAAGTTCTAGTCGATAGATGTATTCAGAGAAAATGCGCAGCTCAAAATCTTAACAGAAGTTAAACTCCCTCGGGGGTGAGTGTTCTTTTTTTGTATCCTCGGAAATTTTTTGGCAAGATTCGAGATGATTCAGCGCTAGAAACCAATTAAATGTTCTAAAAAAGTTCTGGAATTTCGACCTTAATCATGATAGGCTTCCAAACTTTGGCAACCTTAGATTCACATTTTTCGCTAAATGTGGTAGCTAAGTCACGAATTTCATTGATATGTACCCAAGTTTGTCGCCAAGATCGATCTATACATAAAGCAATGTACTACCCTTACTTCCCCTGGGCTAGTAAATCTATTTTTTCAGCAAAAACAATTCAAATCTATGGAAATGGTTTGACCATTTTTAACACTGCCCTCCACTTCAAACACTGCACGTTCTAAGTAATTTCTCTACATCAATTCACGATTTATTGCATGATACGGATGATACGGAGTCAATCTATTGATAAGAAAAACTTTCAGCTTTCTGCAACCGTACGATGATTTCTGCAACCGTTCGATGACATCATTTAATTTCTTAATTATAATATAATGTCCTTTCCAGTTTTATTTTAACTTGAGATATTGGCCTTTTCAACATTTTGGATTGTAAATCCACACACAGTCACTTTTTTTCTGGTACTTTTCTGTTGCCTTTGCGTCATTGCTCGTCTTCATTTGATTGTTGACTAAGTTAATTCTTTTTCTGGTGAACTGATGTATGCTTATACAACGGGTTTTTGAATTCCATATGCAGTCGTTTAGTGAGGAAGGCAAATCATAATCCCATGATTTGCCTTTCTAATACACAAACATGATCATACAAATAGCATGAATAAAGAGAAGTATTCATCCAAGCAACATCTCTAGGGTTTGGAACATACAAGATGCAGTCAGATCGATTTTTGGAGATGAACAGAGACAGATGATTCAGAAGAATTCGATTTAATCTCTCGACTGTGCCATTGTATTTCGGATTCAATGATGGTGCTCCTATCTTCTGACTGTCAAGATATCTCAAAAATTTAGCATATAGTCCTGTGTTGAAATTATTCCTCTGCTCTGAGTGTTAGGGCACGGGAAGGGAAGGGCACGTGACGTCACTCGCAACCAAGTTATGGCAAAACATTGGTATTTTTCTAATAGAGATTGATCTTTTGTCGTTCGAGAGTTGCATACAGTGCGGCCACATATCCTAAAACTAGCAGTGAGGACGCGTCCGAAATGTTGGAGGGATGCCAGCTTGTCCGACAGTTTGAAATTTGGAAAACATCCAATAATTCCGCGCTCTGTTATTGCTCATTTTCTCTGAGTCAGATGACTGTCACCCCTATTTTAGCATTGGACTCGTTGAGTTAGTACTTGCGCAGATGCTTCCATGGTTTCATGATATGTGGTCGAAGAATAGATTGATTGACGGAGCGTTTGTTTGTAAGCATGCCCGTTCATAATATCACAATGATTCCAAAACGGGATAAAATATACAGTTAATTCAATGTAACTCATAAGTATTTGATTTATTTACGAGCTACGTCAAATTTAAGTTCAGTTACAGTCGGCAGCAAAAGTATCCGAGCACTAGCAATAATCCCTATCTAAAAAAAAGTACACTTAATACTGCTTTGTTAAATAAATCCTTGTCGAGTCACGTTCTTAGTCAGTCTAAGAGCATGATTCGACAAAGATTTATTTAACAAAACAGTATTAAATGTACTTTTTTGATATCGGAATTATTGGTAGTACTTAGATACTTTTGCTGCCGATTATAGATGATTACATAACATATTGGAATATATATATATATATATATATATTGTGCGTGTGTGTGTGGTTGGTTCTGCAAATTAATTAAATTTATGAATACCAATTGTTTACAAAAGCCATGCATTTTAATAATGCATTGAAAGTTCGTTATATTCTCCACACCCTGTGGAATATTCGATATTTGCACATCTAATTTTTGCACATTAATCGATTTTAATTTAGTTTTTATTCGTTAATTTTCAGAAATTAAAATGAACTTAGATTTAAACTAAACTTTTTAAATCGTAATCGATGTGCCAGGTTGTTATTACTTATTTTCGAATTTCAAAGAAAATTTTCTGAATGTAAAAACAGAATTTAAAAGGATGATTTTGTTAATGAATGATTTTGATTACAAAATTCTCCAATTCCAACATCGGGTTTGGTTGCTGGCGACCGATGATAAATATTGTGTCTCTTGTACGTCAGAGTATTGAAATATTTTCTTTAAAAAAAAAAAAAAAAAAAAAGACATAAGATTAAATATTGTGTATTTTAATTAGAAATTAAATATTGAGATTTTTGTAATGTTGTTCTATTGCGATCGTTTGTTACACACTTTTAATATCTTTTGAGTCGGCGATGGAAAAACTCATGATAAAGGGGGGGGGGGGATTCCCGCAAGGGATAATGAAAATATCGAGTTGGGTGTCTAAATAGTATTTACTTCTCTATCATAATACTATTTTAAAACTATTTATCAATTAAAAATTTTTAAGCATAAAAAATATTATTAAAACTTGATCTTTTTATGTAAATTTATAATTTCAAACCACTTCAAATTTCAAAAGAACATAAAAACCTTTTAGTCTTCTTTATTGTGTTTTGCTTCAAGTGCAATGTTCCGTAAACTTTTGGTAAATTAACAAGGGATTAAATGCATTTCCTTTTAGATAACTATTAAGTTTTGTTATTTTTGCTTCTAAAAAAACAATTAATAGCTAAATAAAATTTTAATACAACGTTTATTACTATACACAGAAGAAAAGATAAATTAATCGTGAACAAATTATAATTTGCGCATAATAAATTTATAAAATATTAAATTAAGCTAATGTATTAAAATAAAAATACAGTATTTAAGTTAATTTTTTTCTTCATTTTTTCAGTGAAGGGTGATACTTCAGAAAGTTATATACAGTGATATTTATAAAATTGTAAACTTCTTATTATGCGAAAATATTTATCATAATACTATTATCATTATTAGCATAATTGTTTTCCCGTAAAATAATGTGAGTCACCAATAATTTATAATTTAGCCGAAATCTGTTGAAATTTTAATTTTTATCAAGAATATGTTCTTGTGTTGGAGTAGTTATACTCCAATTTTTATACGTAAAATGTATAACGCTTTATTGGTTACTCATCATGAGGTCATCTTGCTCAATCGGACGTCAGCAATGGTTACCAATAATACATTTTAATATACGTGTGAGATTGACATGCCTGTATATATATGCGCAAACACACCCACATTTTATATATAATTCATATAAAACACATACTCTTTCATTAAACACACATATTTTTTGTCCTAAACTTATCCATGATTCAATGCTTCTGCAAACAGTGTAAAAATCACACACACGCGTATACAGAGTGCCTCAGTACCTCGTTTCAGATGTTCTAGGAGAAGTAGAGTGAACCCTGACAGGTCGGAATCCTATTGCAATGCAGGGTCGAAAAAAGCTTCACTGACACGGTGATGTAACATCAGAAACATCATAAATAAAAAGTAAGTGAATATCCATTTTAATAATAAAGGTAATGAACAAAAGGAACATGGGTCAATGATAGTGTTCGAAGTTACATCCACCGACTTCGGTGATACCGTTGACAATCCCGTAGAAATGGTTGCATGAATTGCACAGCTGCCCCAGAAATATTGGAAATAAGATTATTTCAGAATATTCGGAATTTCATGAGACATAAGATATGCGGCCTGTACTGAAGTCTGCGGACAAAACTTAGAACACTATCTTTAACTTATCTTCCTTTTGCTCATGTACGTTTATGATTAAAAGGAATATTCACTTGCTTGGCGTATTTTTATTTTTGGTGTTTCTGTGTATACCACAGAAACATCTTTCTTCATTTACTACGCATAAAACATGTTCTATCACATAGCAATGCAGGGAAAGCATTCCTGACCCTTCATAACTATATGGTAGAACATGTTTTATATGCAGTGAAGAAAAATGTAGTTTTTAATCTTTTGAAACGCGTATCGTCTTTTTTTGCCTTCAATGTTTCTGTTTTTAAACAAATTTTACTCTTTCTGTTGTATTTAGAACAAGTTATAAAAATTTTACAGATTTTACAAATGTGTTACATACAACATATTTTGTTCTTCAAATGAAAAATATATGTATATTTTTTTTTCATATAATTTTAGTGAAAATTTATGAATTTCAACAACTATCCTCAGATTTCTTCTAATCCAAGTCTTCTGTATTTTTCATAAATATTTTCAATTTGTTCAAATTTCAAAAATTCGTCATTCTTGTCCTTCCGTGTGAAAATGTGACAAATAAATAAGACCGTTCCACTAAAATGTTGCAATAATAATAATAATAATAATAATAAAAATGATAAAGTCAGAAAAAGGAATAAAGTAGGGAAATATATGCAACGCATTAGAGAATTAAGACTAATGGTATAAATGCATGAAATACATAATAATTACATGAAATACACAAGAAAATCTAAACGTCAATCTAAATTCAAAATACTTCTGCTCTAAATGGCTTTTAAATTTTCTTCCAAATTTCAATAAATTTAAAATAAGTATTTAAATTTTCAGTGTATCTTAAAATCACACGAATAACTTTTAACAACAAAATAGTATGTTCAAAATTTTACTGATAATGATGTAATTTTTACTACGAAACAGATTTTGCAATAGCAAACTAGGGAGAAAAATCTATATTTTCATTAACTAAACGCTCAATTCAATTATCGTATTGGGGTAAAGATCGCATTAAGAAATAGACGAAGGAATAAAGGGAATATAACTCATGCTTGGGTCATTGAAGACAACATACAAATAAAAGAATGAAGAAGCATTTGTGTTCTCTATTTATGTACTTTAATCAAAACGTTTTGATAGAATTGATTTTTATCGCTTTATTTTTAACCTAGATTACGAAGACATTTTTATCTTAAAATTAGAAAATTTATTATTTGTTATTTATTATTTGTTATTTAATCCTTTATTTACGACTTTATGAAACAAACAATGTATATATATATATATATATATATATATAATTATTATTATATTTTTTTAACTGTAATTTTAAAATATATAATCAATATACATCATGAATATCACCACATAATGGTTTAATGAAGATCTAATGAGGGGGTACTTTAATGTAGTACAATTAATACATAGTAGTCATGGAAAAAAAAATACCTTTAGAGCTATAATGACGTCAATTTTGCCCTGCAAGTTTAACTTTTCACAAAGTTTTATATCAATTTTAATGTTTAAGTGGGAATTTCTTTTCATTTAAAAAAAATTTAAAACCTGCGCGTAAATTTTTTTGGCAGCAATTAAAAATGAAAATAAATTATGTGTTTTTGTCTAAAAAAGGGCTTTTTTTCGGTACTGTCTGTTTCGATACTGATTATTATTATTTTTCTTTTCTTTTCTTTTTCTTTCAAAAAAAAAAAAAAAAAAAATATATTTTGATGAAATTCTGGCAAAAGCGAAATTTAGTTTAGTACGGAGGACTATTAGATTTTTTTTTTTTTTTTTTTTTTTTTCAAATTATAACATCGTTTTCAAATTATTCATTTATATTTTCGATAAATTTTCGATTTCGATAAATGTCCAACCATCGCAAATCTGACGACAAGTAAAAAAAAAAAAAAAAAAAAAAAAAAAAAAAGTTTATTTTTTTATCATTTTTAATATTTTTCCAAAGATATATCGTAGATTCATGATGTAACATAAATATTCCTCATTAAGTTTTTTCCTATTCAGAGGCACC
This sequence comes from Salticus scenicus, assembly GCA_963930645.1. Classification (NCBI taxonomy): domain Eukaryota; kingdom Metazoa; phylum Arthropoda; class Arachnida; order Araneae; family Salticidae; genus Salticus; species Salticus scenicus. Next base: position 33,891,439 of record OZ005654.1, on the reverse strand, counting down.
AAAAATTTAAACTATTCTTGAACACCTTTCATACAGTGATTAAATAATTGAATGATAACAAACAACTTAGCGTGAATAGTTTTTAATTAATTAGTAATATTTTAGTATATTCTTTTCTACATTTTTATAACATTGCCCTAGAACTACTTAACTAAAGCACGATAATTATAAAAAATGGAACACACGCACAAAACAAAACAAAAATCTGTATATTTTGTAATACTCGAAAATAATAAATACATTTTAGAAAATCGTATACGTCCCTGAGTTTAATAAAAAAAATTTAGAAATTAAAAAATGAGAAGAAAATTATGAAATGCTTTGTATTAATTTTAGTATAACTATAAATGCATACATTTATAGTAAAAAAAATTATAGCTGCGATTATAAAACAGGTAACATTTAATATCTGTCTATTAAATTGAAAATAAATGCTGCATTTCAATAACCATATTTCTTGGTAATTATCTTAATTTTTCATAAAAAGTGGAAGTGATCTTATTTTTAAATGTTCCAAATATATATTCATTTTTATTCATAATATTGTATTTGGAACACTTCAGAAATTGTTATTTTGTGTATAAACAGCATTTCGAAAAATGAAAAGACAGAAAAATAAAAATAAGTATTTAATATGAATGAAGCAAGATAAATTACTGAGAAAAGTTGCCAGTGAAAATATTCACAAGATTTACTTGTGCTAATTTATATATGTTTGTCAATATTTTTTTCACACTATAGTTAAATGCATTAATTTCAATCAAATGTCTCTTTACACAAGAATGTGTATTTGGAACAAATCCTTGTTGAATCATTCTATAATTGTGTGCCTCTTCTGTCAGTTCTTTTCATTAAAATAGTTTTGTCTTTTTTACATTCAATAGTTGTACCGATTCAGCACTTTTCTCTGTAATTCAATCTGTAAAAGATTTTTAAAATGAAGTTAAGTGTGATATTTTACTTACTTCCTCCTATTTGAAAAATATCGCACTTAAAAAAAAAAAAAAAAAAAAATCATTCTATGCCTAGTTTGTACCTAAATACCTAAATTTTGTTCTAAATGGGATTTGGTTTTGTACTAGTGAAAACAATAATAGAAATTAAGTACTTGTAAAATTATTTTACTAACACATGATTACGCAATGACAAAAATTGACTTTTTTTAAAAACTTAAAAATATCTTTTAATAATTTATCAAATTGTATTTATCGCACTATTAGAAGTATAAACAAAAAATAAGTTACATTAATAACAGTTTAGAGCTCTATTTAAAAACGAAGAAAATCATCACCAGGATTCAAACTTAATTAAAACAGCAATCAGTGTACCTATGAACATAAAACATTAAAGTTTACATTATTACGTCCCGGTAAAACAATTACTATGTTTATTCCATTTTCTTCGACCACATTTCATGAAACCATGGAAGTATCTGCGTAAGTGCTAACTCAACGAGTCCAATGCTAAAATACGGGTGACAGTATCATCTGACTGACAAGGGAAGTATGAATCAGTAAAATTGCTATTGAAACCAAACCACGCTTAAATTAAAGAGCATGGTCGAAAACATTGGGTACCGTACAAATTTGCTGCAACAACTCCCATGGGGGTGAGATATGCCCTTTATTAGTTTTAGTTATTTCTATAAAAGCCAACAAAACAGGCAGCGTAGTGTGAACAGATGGTGCAGTGCTAGCGTGCTTGACTTCGGATACGTAGGCCGTGGAATCGAGTCCCCGCAAGGGCGTTTTGTATTTTATTTTTTTATTTCAACTGAGATATTTATTTTTGACATTTTTAATTAAATTAAATCATTATTGTAAGAGAAAATATATTAATTATATTAAAACAAGTTTTTTACTTTTATTTTAATTTTTTTTTTTTCAATTTTTTTTAAAACCAATTTATTTATTTATTTATTAAATTTAAAGAAATTAATAATTTAACGGGAAATACTTTTATATTATATTTAGGTAAGATTTTGTTAATGATTACATTCAGATAAAATTTTGTTAATGATTGTTTTATATAAATTATTAATTACTATTTTTTAACGACGGCATTAATAGCAAGAGTTAATCATCTGCTCTCAATTGTACTATTTATTAATGCTATTTTTTGCATGAAAAATCCTGAATGATGAACAGCTGTTGCTTAACTATTCGACGTCGCATTTAACTTTTATTTCAAATATTTCATTAAACAACTGTCAAGTTTCGTGGTGTCGGAAGAACTGACAATAATATTGAAGACAATGACAAATTTTCTCAAAATGATTTTACTAATTTATAATTAATTTACATTTAACAAAATTCAAAATCTGGGTAAATATGAATTTTACAAATGAAGTAATCTCGACGAAAAGCCAACTATTTGACAAAATGTTCGGGATGAACAATAATTGACGGTGAACAAAATTGAAATTCAAATAATTGTGATCAATCTTTTTATATTTCTTGTTCTAATTGTGAAAAATACTTATGGTTCCATGATTTTTCTACTTTTAATCATAATTTTTATAAATTAGAAACTATATTCGTAGCTTTAAACATGGTTTTCTTTTTTATAAATAAAAAAATGCATTTCTTAAATTCCTTCTCAATACTATATTAATTGGAATACTCAAAAATGTAATAAATATTTTCATTCTTCTTAATGTAATAAATATTTTCTCTTAAATTAATAATTGAATTTAATTAAAAAAGTAAAGAAAAAAAAATTGAAAAAATTAAAATACAAAACGCCCTTGAATGGACTCGATCCCCTGACCTACGTATCCGAAGTCAAGCACGCTAGCACTGCACCATGTGTTCACACTACACTGCCTGTTTTCTTGGCTTTTATAGAAATCACTAAAACTAATAAAGGGCATATCTCACCCCCATGGGAGTTGTTGCAGAAAATTTGTACGGTACCCAATGTTTTCGACTATGCTCTTTAATTTAAGCTTGGTTTGGTTTCTATAGCAATTTTACTGATTCATACTTCCCTTGTGAGAGAAAATGAGCAATAACACAGAGCACGGAATTACTATATGTTTTCCAAATTTCTAACAGTCGGTCAAGCTAGCATCCCTCCAACATTTTAGACGCGTCGTCACTGCTAGTTTCAGGATATGTGGCTGCACTGTACGTAGAAATACACCAGTATCTGATTATATCTGAAGAATGTCTGTAGGAACCATAATAGATATAATGTATTCTACTTTTATGATATCCATAAGTAATAGAATATTCAAATTTTTATATGTACACCGTTAAAAAATTTGTGTTAGTTTCAACCAAAACTTGGTACTGAAGTAGATGCTACCACTCAGGGGTTCAGCTTTTCAACATGATTTGGTAATTTTATGTTGAACCAAATCTTGGTACTATGTTTTAAATAAAAATAAATAAGTAAATTTCAAAATTCGACTGAGACGGGGAATCGAACTTAAAACCTTCTTACCTCAAGTCAAACACACTGGCACTCTGCCGTGCTTTCTTGCCCGCTAATTCTGTGCATTTCGTTGATTTTAATAAAAGAAGCTAAATTCTAGGGTCTTATCTTGGCTTATGGGTGAGTTGTTGCACAAAGTTTGTACTTTATATGCTTTCGAACACGTTCTTTAATTTAAGCTTGGGTGGTTTCAATCGGAATTTTACTGATTTATACTTCCTTTGTGAGTGGACGTATGATAGCTGCAAGTTTTGATGCAACTTAAATTCAATCGCATGAAGTAGACATATTAAAAGTGAGATTGAACCATATTATGGTATTGCTTATAACTTTACTCCATATAGTGTTTCAAGTTTGAAGTGAAATTTTTAACAGTGTACAGTCGGTAACAAAAGTGTCCGAACACCAGCAAAAATTACTATGTAAAAAAATCACACTTCATACGGTTTTGTTAAATAAATCCTTATCGAATCCTGTTCTTATATTGACTAAGAATAGGATTCGACAAGGATTTATTTAGCAAAACCGTATGAAGTGTACTTTTTTTACATAGGAATTTTTGCTAGTGTTCGGACACTTTTGTTACCGACTGTACCTGTTAAGTACATGCAGTGCGTCCCAAAGGTACATAGACTACAGGTTATTTTTTGTTGTTGTTGTTGTTGTTGTTTTACTATTGAAAAAGATGAATAAATATTTCAAAATCATTTTTAATTATAAGTAATATCAAGACAATAGTAATACTATACAAAATAAATAGCACACAATCACAAGACTTTGTGATAGAAACTAAAAATGAAAATTTACTGTTCCAAAAGTTTACAGACAACTCATTGTTTTTTCTTTAACATTCAAATTTTTGAGCCATTTTTCCTAATCACTTCAAAAAATCGATCAGACATATTCAAAACAAGAGTTTGAAGAAATTTTGGTTTTAGAGGAACCCAACTTCTTTTAATTTGCAGCTTTAGATCTTGAACTGTAGCAAAATAACGCCCATTAGCATATAGCTAATCTCTAGCTAATATTCCCCAAAGGTATTGGGTTCAGGTCAGGACTTAGGGCTGGCCAGTCCATGTCCATACATTTACTTGGTTTTTCTCTAAACAATTGCATTGTAGAATTTGACACGTGAATGGAGCAATTGTATTACTGATATATCCATTCGTTCCCACTTAGCAACTTTCCAAATAGAAGCAATCGTACTTCAAGCATTTTCTGGTAATCTTCGGAACACTAACGATCTTTTAAAAGAACATCTGCGGTTTCATTATAGGAACATTTTTTTCACACCATGAGTGAATCCCCTCCTTTGTCTGTTGAAAAATGTTTGTGTTTCCTTGCCAGAAATATCATGCTAGAAATAGGCTCATCTAAATTGAACTCCTTTTCATCACTAAACAGAACACTCAATCATTCATCTGTCCAATTTACATGATTTCGAGCCCACAGAACTTGAGCATCTTTATACCGTTTTGTCAACTTTGGTGAACGACGCAATTTGCGATAAGCAAGCAATTTACTTACCTGAAGCCGTCGATGCACCGTCGATTTTGAGACCAGAACGGTCACTTCTCTAGAAATTGACCATACAGACAGGTTATGGGTTGAAACTTGAAACTAATCTGAAAATATCCCTGTCTTGCCGTTTAGTTGTTTTCTTTGGTCGCCCAGAACGTGATTTTGTTTAAAAATTATCACCTTTTGACAGAATTTGGTAAATACCATCCCTGCTGCTTCCAAGTTTTCCTGCACGTTGCGAGACGTCTTTAAAATTAGTCGAGAAAAGAAAGGCAGCTTCACTTTTATCTCAGAAAACTATTGCGTCACAAGTACATGACCTTGGAATGTGCAAATTTGGAGATCAGAATTTAAATCAGCTTTTAACACCGGTTGTCTGTATATTTTTGTGACAACATCATTTTATTTTTATTTTTATTTTTATTTTTATTTTTAATTAAATTTATGACTGTTTAAAGTTCTTTAAGTATTTTCTTATTTGTATTACGTCAATACATATTTTCATAATTTATTTCGTTTTTCTTATTCGTTTAATTAGCCCTTAAAAAAAAAAAAAAAAAAAAAAAAAAAACTGTTGTCTTAAACAGTTTAACTGTTAAAAGTTAAACTGTTAAAAGTTTATAGCAGTTTAAATGTTATAAACTTTTGGGACGTACTTTATTACTACTAATAATAGGAGAAAGTAATTCTAATAAGAGTAAACCCTATTTGTTTTTAAAATGCAATTTACTTTAATTTACCATTGTAGAATTATTAATCATCTGACGTTTAATATATTTTCCATAAAATAAAAAATGGAGTACGCAAATAAATAAATAAATAATTATAAATCAGGCTATTAATCGAATAAAGGGAAATTTATTTATACTTATTAAAAAAAAAAAAAAAAAAAAAAAAAAAAAAAAATATCAGTATTATAGAAAAAAATAAATTTTCTTCAAATATCGTATTTGAATCATGACATTACCTGAATTTAAAATGATATGTATATATATATATATATATATATATATATATATATATATATTAGAACGTCTTATAAAAAGAAAAAAAAAGTGAGAGAGAGATTATCTTTTACCTCTGAACCTGTTACAGGTTAAATTCATTTTATTCTCAGATAAAAGAAATTATAAATAAGAATTCATAAAATTATTAATATCATTTCACTTTATACAGCTGTAGTAATTCCAAACTTTGCTAAACAAATGTATCCCAAAATCATAAAATTCTCTACTTCCTAATTTGCAACCAAATTAAACTTACCTGAAGTTCTACTCCACTGAAATCTAAAAATAATCCCATTTGAAAATTTATTAGGAACATAAGAAAGGAACGAAATATTTGCACTCGATATTTCATTAAGTTCATTTAACAAAATCTAAATTAGTTGAAGTAGACGAATTCTTCTACGCTTAAAATCGGGATAGAAATTTATTAGAATTACAAATTAGTTGGCAGGTACAGCAGTTTACGCAAACTCAATTTCTCTGTTTTCAGAATTGTTATTCATCGGATTTCTAATAGCAGACAATTGCATGGAATTAAAAAAATAGAATTAGAAAAGTATTTTTGTTTGTTGTATAATAGACAAAACTATTCTTTTAATACTTCTTAACAAACTTAGAAAATATTTATGACTTCGGTCCGTCTGTCTGTCAGCGCTCTCATTTACAATAATATGTTTAGAAGGCTTTCAGAGGATGTATATTATACTGGTTTACGATGGAAGGTTTCTTGAATGAAATTGTATAAATAGTTGTGATGTTTTGCATACATATGGATCTGCAGATAAATTTGAGTACATCACGATCTATGGAAGACATTTCTTCAAAACTTATTAATTTCATACTGCACAAAACATAGTGAAATTAACATGCATTATTCAGTTGAATGAAAGTGTGCATTTTATAGAACATAGCATGTTAAAATTTAAATCTTGGTTTACATAAAGGCGCACAGAAATATTTAAATACATCACAATATATAATAGGAAATTTTTCGAAGTGTACTTTCAGTTGTTTTATATGGATACATAAAATAATTGTTAATATATATATGTATATTCTTCATGCTGATTTTATTATTACCCTGTATGGTACGGTACGTATGTAGTTTTTAGACGATATTCAGCTTCGAAAATCTGGTGTTGAATGGTAAATGATAAGATTTTGTAATTAAACATCACAAATTGAGTAAACTCCCAGCAATTGCTTCGGGTCGAAATATTTAAGTATGAGTTTTCGACTAGCACTATTTTTTTACTACACTCGGGCTTACTTTTTTTTTTTTTTTTTCTTACGACGAAAAGTAGTGTTCAATTATTTCGCCCCAAAACAATTGTAGCGAATCAAGGTAAATTACGGCTCTTGAAAAAACAGTTTCATGTCAATCTTATAAATTCTTGTTCCATTGCTAAAGAATTCCAGGACCCTTGCTTAGAATTTAAAAGCGTTTTCTTGTATTATCATAATCAAACTTATTTTAAAATCTATTATTGTAACGCACGCGAGTTTTAGTCACAATAATTATAGTTTATGAATCAAATCTAAAAACCAAGAAAAAAATTCTCATAATTCAAAGGATTCATAATACTATAACGTTATTTTTTAATATTTTACTATCAAGAAAATTATACACTAAAATTCTTGATCATTTTGTCTATTCACTTTATTTGTTTAACTCATTTGTATAACTCGGAAACTTATATTTGTAGCTTAGGGTGTCAGAAAATGACTGTACTTATTCGTTCTAGATAAAATTGGTATGTGTTAATTAATTATTATTATTATTATTATTTTTTTTTTTGTATAATTTTGTTAGTTTTTTTTTTTTTTTTTTTTTTTTTTTGTAATACGTTATTTTGTTTCAATTTTGTGACGGGATTGGTATGTTCTTGTTAAACATACCAAGACAATCTTTTTAAAAAAGAAGTCTTTAATGGAAAACAATGAAGTAACAGAAAAATGATGAAATGCTATAAAGTTGAAATTTGTCAAGAGAAAGAATTCGTATTACTCTACGGTCTTAACCCTTTGAAGCAAATTTCTCATCAAACATAATTTTTACACTTTTTTGATAGTTTTAAGTTATTTTAGATCTAAATAAGTGGAAAATGTTATATTTAAAATTTTAATTAATTTTGGTTCTAAAATATAGAGTGGGGCACCGGTGTCCCTTTCTGCGTTAAAAGTAAATTCATCATGGGACACGGGCGTCCCATGAATAAATATATTTACAAATTGCACTTATTTACAATTACTTAGATATAGGAGTAGCAATAATTCATTACTGATCTTTTTTAAATAATCAAATTTAATTAGAAATAAATTTTTGAACTTGGTTGATAAAATTTTTTCAAACTACTTTTATTTAACATTTTTATTTTAGTAAAAAATTTACTCTGATAATCCAATATATTTTTTATAGCAACTATTAGATTCTCTTTTATAATAAAAAACTATCATATAATAATAATATTTGTAATAAGAGCGTCGAAAAATAAATAAGCAAAAGGGACACCGGTGTCCCATCTGCGTGAAAGAGTTAATTTTACAAATTTTTACTGGAAGAAATTATGAAATGGTTTTAAAATAGCGATTTATTTGGGTTTGGTTTGTTTTCTTTAAGAGAATGCAGCAATGGATTAACAAGAAAGATAATTTTTATTGCATAAATGTGGATTAAATTAAAAATCTTATAACATAAAATCTGTTTTTATATGAGTTTCAGAATTCTACACTGTTAAAAATAATAGTTATGAACGTTTCATAAAAAACGATAAATTTAGCTGAATCCAATATTTTGGTACTAAGTTATACCATTTTAGTTTTGTTTATTATTTAAACGACACAAAAAAAAATGTAAACATAATGCATCTTTTTTTTTTTTTTTTTTTTTTTTTAATATTGGTTGCAGCAAAATTTGAGCCATTTTTTCAAGTTAAGTGTAATATTTTATTTTTAACGGTGTATATTTTGAGAATTCTGTTTTTTATATTTACTCTTCTCTTTATTCTTTTCTTTATTAAATTCAGAAATTTGACTACTAATTAAAGCAGTTTATTATTAAAAGATAGAGGTACCCAAACGTATCGGATTCTAAAATCCCCTGTTTTTAGCATGCATCTAAATTATCCAGATCATCCATACTGTTAAAAACTAGTGTGTTGTGGCCACCACAGTACTTTCTTCTATATTTTCCTGTACAAATTATCCAAGTGCAAATAATTTTTTTAAACTATTATTTATTAAAATACCTAACATGATGAATGCAAATATTTTCATATTAGAGAAAACTAACACTAAATATCAAAAGAAAGACAGTTTTATTTCTATAAATAACATCTTAAAAAATGTGTTTTTGTAATGGTTATTTCATGCATGAAGTTTCGTACAATTATATGCCATAGAAGTTGAGATATAGCCTTTCCGTTATTGAAGAATTTTGCAGTATAGCAGCGCCATCTATGGGCCGATTAGCATCCAAATTGATTCAGCATAATGTATCATAATAGCTTTCTCACATATCAAGTTTTACTTAATGATACGCAATAGAACCTGAGATATAACCTTTCCTTAAACTGAGAAAATCGCTGTGTAGCAGTGCCACCTGACAGGCACTAATTTATGTCAAAGTGCATCTATATATAAATTTTAATGCAATTCTGTTCAGTAGTTGCTTAGCCTTCCCCTAAATTGCGGAAATCGCTGTATAGTAGCGCCATCTGTTGGCCTGTAAGCATTCAAATTGAATCAGCCTAATGTCTCATAATGGCCTTCTCACATATCAAGTTTATTTTAATTATACGCAATAGAACCTGATATATAGTCTCTCCTGAAATTGCGGAAATCGCTGTATAGCAGTGCCACCTGTTGAGCGGTTGACACCAAAAGTTGATAAGCGCTAATTTAGGTCAAGATGTATCTACATATACATTTATACATAATTCTGACCAGTAGTTCCAGAGATACAGTCGCCACAAAATTTTTGTCTCTCTCTCACACACACATACAGACGGACAGACAGACATTTTCAAAAAATGGTTAAATCGTGTTCTAGATCTCTCAAAACGTGTAAATTCGTCGAAAACCAGAAGTCGAAAATTTTTACGAATCCAATACTTTCTTCTATTGAATATAGAATATAGAAGAAAGTAATAATAGTTCAACGTTTCACTAAAAGGATGTACCAAATAGGCAGTTTTAGCTGCAACCCTTATTTCGGTGTTAAATTTTACCATTTCAAGTGGTCTGATATAAGGAGGCATCTGGAAAAGAGTCTTCTGGGAAAATTGAAGTTGAATTTTGAGTTTAACCTCAAAATATTGGATATTTGTTTTCAGTGGAAATCCTAAGATAATCTAGTGTGATGGAACAATTATCTCCTTGTGTTCTATTGAACAAGTCTTGATGGAGTCATAGATGCTAACAGAACAAATGGAGGCTTTGTTGGAAAAAAACATAGGAAAACATTAAAAAAAAAAAAAGAAGAAGGAGAAGAAAATCAGTAGGAAAAATATAGTATACGTACACCTATTGTTGATTTACAACATTTTGTGGTGCAGCAAATGCTTACATTTTCATTTAATATTCTAAGGCTATTTTATCTATGTCGGTTGCTCAACCAAGAAAAAAAAAAACTTTGTTATGCAAGAACTACCTCAGCCACTCTCTGAGAGAGTAAAAAGGAAACCTCCAAACAAATTCTCATGAATCAGGATGATGTTATTAAAAGAAAAATAAACATTTACATCCACCTCCAGATTTTTAAAGTAATATTACAATGCCATCATAACACTTACAAACCCCATTTCTTTCATTATAAGTCACTTTTGTTTTTAAAAAAGCGGAGAACTTAAACAACCCGGCAACTCATGTACTGTATTCAGTTTTATTTCCCGGACTGACAGCTATGATCAGTGCCCCTGTTCACGCCCCATTAGCTTCCGCCGTTTTATTCTCTAAATAGGGAGCAATGCGACAAATATCGTCATTTGTCGTGTTTCTTCTTTCTCCAGTTTTTATCCCGATTCTCTGGAATCGACGCTACATATGGAAAGTTGCATGAAAATCTATAAAGTTTAGGTTATTTTTTTCCCTTTGCGAAAGAGCAGAAGCAAACAAAAAATTGCACCAATATAAAACATTTGCATGAATATTAAGTCATTTTTACGCTCCACAGTGGATTTTTAATGTGAAACAACTATAACGACAAATTCAAACAAACAAACAAAATCAATAAGCGGGGACAAAAAACAAAGTTGCGAAAATAGAATTGTGAAACAAAGCTAAGAGAGAGAGATTTAGAAAAAAAAAAAAAAGTAAATAATAAAAGAAAGAAAGAAAAATAAAAAAGGTAAATGAAATTCAACTTTTATAAATAACAGTTAATCTTTTTTCGTACCAAAAAATTTGTTCAGACTTCAATATGGCAAGTTTTACAAAAAATGTCCAACTTGCGTTAAATAAATTTTGTAATGTTTGAAGATTATTTTTCTCGTTTACATCATTTCAATCAAGAGTGCTGCGGTGTTTGATGATCTAAAATTACATTAATCAGCTGTAATTCCATTAAAATGGGGAAAAGAGCTTGAGCATACCTTAGTCATATTCACAAACATAATTTACAGGTATATCGATGCGCCGTTATAATGCTTCGTAAAATGTGTTCCTTTTGGTAAGTCATTTTGAAATTGCAAAGAGTTGAATAATTCTTGGCAACTTTTATACTATTCCTTTCATTTCGAACGCCAAATGTACACTGTAAAAAAATGTTGTAATTTTTCCTGCACTTTGTGCTGTTTTTTTCCAAGCACTGGCACTATCTAATAAAATAACAGCAACAATTTTGTAAAAATTTATTTCTACCGCTCGCAACCAATAGCAACGTGACTTCCTTTGGACTTTAGACGGAATTTTGCGGTTTGTAGCAGATGTTCCAATATATCTGAACTGGCGGCGAGGCAAAGACAGCTGAGGAAACAAGTATATGTCATGTGATCAAAGGAGGGAGCATTTGAACTTCTCGTTTCACCGAAAGCTGCTAGCGTTCTTAAGATTGTGGTGATGCACGTGCTTCCTGGATTGATTTAATTATTTTATATTTAGTGATTATTGTAAAGGATATACTTATTTTGTAATAAATAACAAGAAATCGGTAGTCAATGCTGTGTTCCTGACAGAAAATTCAATATAAAATTTTCAAGAAATATTGTTATTTCGTTTATATTCTCGAAGGATTATCATTTGAAAAGAAATTGTTTACTGGATTTCGTGTGATTTTCTTCCTATAAAGATTGTTTCGTATGCATACCAGCCAAGTCTAGTGTTGTTACCAGTAAACTACTATTTTTTAGCTATTTCTATTGGTCTACTAGTTTTTGTTAAAAATCTACTGTGTTTTAGGAACCTACAAGAAAAATCGTAAAATCGAACAATTTTCCTGTAAAAAATATATGGAGGATAAGAGAATAAATATATTAGTATAATGAGGCTTATTAAATGTATGTGTAAAAATTGAAATATTGATTTCAATTATTTCAAAATAATCTTAAATTTTTCGGTGTTTTAATTAATGCTTTTGTGATTAAATATATTTACATAGTCATTGTGAGTGTATTTTCACTCATGTGAGATAATTAAAAACTGAATTTTTATCCTCATTATCTGATGAAAATCTGGAGAATATTTTAATTTCTAAATGCAATAAAAGTTGAATGAACAACAATTTAATTATTCTTTTCTTAACAAAGCAAAATCTGCTACAACAATGTAAAAAATTGTGTTTAAGTAAGTATTATTGACAACATTTTTTTTTTTTTTTTTTTTAAATCTATTTTTGGGATTTAAAATTAATTTTTTAATATACATAATCTCAATATTTTATTGCTTTTCATTTGAAAGATTAGCGATTTATTTAAAAAATATTAATATTTATAGAAAATCTTTTATAAATTCATTTTTTTTTTTCTTTTCATCAACTATATATTTATATAAATTCAGACTTTATTGTTAAAAATATCAATTTATAAAACCTACTTTTTTTTTTTTTTTTTTTTTTTTTTTTTTTTAATTGAAGGTTTGGCAGGTATGTAACAGTATTACAGAATAAAGATCAATTTTTATTTATAGCAGTTTATTATTGTTAGTTTAACCTAGCGTTTGATTTCATTTAAAATAATACTAGTAATAAGAAGCATGTGTATCTCTTATAAGATACTATTTAATATTCTGATAGATAATATAGATAAATAAATATGGACAAGTATTACTTTTTGATTCCTTAGATTTGAATTTTAATATTTCTACTTCCAAGATTTAAAAAAATACAATAAATAAAAATAACTGAAATATATCTACTATTTTTCATGCAATTGGAAACGCATCTTTTTATTTTAATATTATTTCAAGTATTTTTACAATTGTACTGTTATCTTTTTTTTTTTTTTTTTTTTTCCAAAGACTTTGAATCATTTTTGAAAAAAAAAAAAAAAAAAAAAAAAAAAGTCAAAGTAACTTGTATAAACTTATTTATACAAGTACTTGTATAAATAAATTGTATAAATACTTGTATAAATAACTGAAATGAGTCAATTTGATATTTTATTAAAAAGTAAATGAATAAATAAAATTAAGCCAAACATTTTCAAAAATTTCCGTTTGTGTATGGGGGAAAAAAAATGTAATTAAGCATATATTTTTAATTTCATTTAAGATTATGCTGATTAATGTATAATTAATCAGTAATTAAAAAAAATAACTTGTTTTATTTTTACATAATTTACATATAATTTATTATTGTATCAACTTTAACAATAAATAAATAAATAAGTGAAGACGTTATTTATTAATGCATTTTTAAATGAATCATTTTAATTTCTCTACATTTTTAAATGACATTACCTACATTTAATTATTCTGTTTCAATTTGATATACTTTGATTCAATAATATGTTAAGGAAATATACTCTAATTAGATTCGCAATTATCATATTCAAATAATACCTTATATATTTATAATGATTTGATTTTTTTTTTTTTTTTTTTTTTTTTTTGAGGAATGGATTTACAATTTCTAAAGTAAATTATTTTTTCTATCTTACTTCTTTTTCTAATGCAGATTGTTTTTTTCTTTTTTTAGCCATGTAATTAAACATTTATAATAAAAAAAAAAAGGCTGTTACTTCGTTATATCTTCATTGCCATAATTTTTATAGAATTTCATCTTATAAAAATACTAGGAAATTAGTAGATATTTTTTCCTCTATTCTGCTAATCAAAAAAAAAAAAAAAAAAAGAAAAATCAAATGTGTGAAGCTATCTTTTTAATTATAACTTCAATTTGTAATAAGCCATTTTAAGCTATTTTTAAATTTTGCTGATAAGAAAACTTTATACAGAGCAAGGGAAGGGGGAGAAAAAAAAATATTGAAATATTGAAATAATAATAATAAGCGTCTTGAAATTTAGATAATGTTATAATGAAGATTTTGCAGTTTGTAATAAATAATTAAAAGTTATTTTTTATTTTGTTTTATTTTTCTTACAGATAAACAAAGAATTTTTTTTTCTCTCCTTCCTTGTATGTTTGTTGGAGCAACATTAAACATTGAATTATTTCATCAAATCATGACTGCCAATTTTATTCAGAATTTTTATCTTATAAAAATACTAACAAATTAATATTTATTTTACTGTTTTAGATTTTTTTTTTTTTAACTGCACAGTTAATTTTAAAAGTACTTAAATGAGTTAAATTCTCTTTGCATTTATAAAAACATCTTGCAATAACCTATTTTTTAAATTACATTTCTGATATGAAAAAATTACGTATGTTAAAAAAATAACGACAGAAAGAATTGAAACATCGATGCAATGAAATATATTCATCTTAATATTTTAATGTAAAAAAAAAAAATATATATATATATATATATATATATATATATATCTGCAGTTTTTTTTTTTTTTTTTTTTTTTTTTTTAAATCAGTTTAAGGTAGTATCTACTATCTTTTTCTTCCCCTGATGGAAGTTAGCCCCTTTGTTTTATTAAAAATAATAATAATAATAATAAATAAACAATAGTTTTCTTTGTTTGAACAACGTAATTAAACATTGAAATATTATTTCATCCAAATCTCGATTGCCATATTTTATGTATAGTTTTATTATAAACAAATACTAATTGGTTAAAAAAAATTTCCTCTTTTTTTTGTAATTCAAAAAGAATTTAAATGTGTTACGCTCTCTGTTATTATTTATAAATGCAATTTGAATTAAGCTATTCTTTCAAATTAAATTACTCAAATGAAAGTTTTCTTCATATTTAAAAAAATAAATATTAATATAAGATATAATTAATATTTTATCTCGAAATTTATATAATGTTATAATGAAAATTTTCTGCAGTTTGATTATAATGAACAATTTAAGTTAAGTTTTTTTTTTTTTTTTCTTTTCCAATTTTGAAGAACATAGATCCATACATTAAACATAAGCAACTATTTCTTGTAAATTAACTAACTAAAAAAATATATATATAGATACAATAATTCATTTATGATATCTGCATAGTATACTGCACGGTAAACAACCTTCTATCCTTTCCCCTAGCGGTGAAAATGCTGTCTAGGCCTCTTAAATATCCTAGAATGCCTTGTACAAGGCCACTTCTTTCTCTCCCCCCCCCCTACCCTACTGACAAAGATACTGTTCTATATTTATTTTATTTTATTTATTTTTATGTTACATTATTAAAGATTAAAAATATTTTAAACTAATTCCTAAATTTTAAAATTTATAAGGAAATTAATTATTTTTTGTGTCTTATATGTAACTGTTATTAATGTGTATATAACATAAAAAATTCTGTCGTTAATAAAGCGATAGGTTAAGAAAATTACTTTGTAGTGTAGTTATAAGTGAAAAATTAATTTACTTTGCTATTGCCATTTGAAATGAATCTTTTAATTGCTGATACACATCTTAATAAAACATATTTTTCTTTTAAGAAACTATACATCGAAACTTTCTCTCAGACATTAAGTGAAAATACATTAAGTGGCATTAACTGAAATAAAATCGTTATAATAAATTTAACTATTAAAATGATTTTATATTCTAATAATTATTTTTATATATAATGCTATAGGAAAAATTACATTTTAATGACATCTATATATTTTCCTATTTTTCTTTCTTTGCAAATTTAGAAAAGCAAAATATTTAAATTAAAAATAAGTATAGTTGTCAATATGTGAAATTCTGAAATAATACATGCTTCAAAAAATTTATTTTTCATTAGCAAGATGTATCATTTAATAGTCGTTTTTCATGTTTGTAAAACTTTGTAATAAATCTGAAAAAAGTAAAAAAAAAAAAAAAAAAAAAAAGTTTATTTTTAGCTTGAAATAACTAAAAATATAAATATTCAAATATAAACATTTTGTTTACATACATGCATATGTATAATGTAAATCAGAATATTATATTGGGGAAAGAAAATGAATTTTTTTTTATCACATCAATTAAAAATAAATAAATAATTCTTTGCCGTATTTCTTATTTTTTTTTTTTTTTTTAATTTTTAGGTGTGTATGAGAATTTAATTAAAAAGTACAGATTTTTTTTTTTTTTCTTATGTATGCAAGAATTCTTAAGTACAAATTACAGATATTCTTTTGGAACATGCGCAGTAAATATATATATGTATATATAAATGTTCATATATCAGCGAATATCAAACATGTGAATTTTATGTTTCATAGCAATGTATCTCTAATGTTTTGACAAGTTTTCAGCATCTTTTCTAAAATTTTGTTTAAATTCCTTCTTGTTATTTTTTTCGGTAAGTTTTTCTGTTTAGAATTTTTAAAACGTTAATTATAAATTAACCTGCGTAAAAATTTGTGCAATTCCACACAAAAATTCCATGCAAATATTGAACATAATAAGTACAACAATGTATTAAAATTACAATACATTTGTAACATTTTTATGATACAGGGTTATCCAAAGTGTTTTTGCTTTTCTCCAATTTATATTTAATCCCCTAATTATATTCCCATGTGAGTATAAATATTCTTTAAATGTCTGTAGTTCAAAGCCATTACGTCCAGTATATTTTTTATAAAATCGGAAAAAAATGTCAAAAATAAATTAATAAATAAATAAATCTAATAATTTGATCACTCACAGTGTTTTTTTCTAATTATTCTCTCTCGGGGAGAGAAAAAAAAAAAAAAAAAAAAAAAAAAGAAAGAAAAGAAAAGTTTTTTACAAGACTTTAATGAACAAGGAATAATTAAATAGATAGGATTCCTGTCAGTGTAACGACAATTATCTAAATTCGGAATAATTGGTATCAATTTTGCGATTAGGAATAACAAATATGTCATCTAGAAAATTTGTCATTAAAATATTTGGTCTACCGGAAAGTTCTGTTTTTTTTAAATTAATAAAATGAAAATTTTTATTTAACCATTATCATCTTGAGAGTTACACAAGAATACCTTAAATATTATCCAAGATAACTTTCCGATGTCCGTATTTTAATTAAAAAGTACAAAACTTTCCGGTAGGCCTAACATATCTAATATTCACATTGGAAAAAAAAAAAAAAAAAAAAAAAAAAAAACGTGAATTGCTCCTAGCAGAATCATGTTTTCATAGAGAACCAAACATCATTTCCCTATTCTTACCTTTATAATTTTGATGGCACACCTACACTGCAGTTCCCCTGGTGCTCTCCCCAGGACACCCTTGAGATATCTTGAGAAATAAAGAACACATTCCCTAGAGATATCACAAAGATGTACTGGGGGGTGTATTGTTAGGTCATCTGTGCGAAAATGCTTTATTTTTTTATGACTTCGTAATAAAAAGAATAAATAAATAAAATATTTTGTGATTTCTGCAATTAAATATAAGACAGGGATCGGCGCAATCACTTTTTTCAATAACACTATTTTTATAAAGTAATATCTGTAATATTCAATCAAAGATAACTGCTGTTACAAAAATAGAAACAAACTGCATTTTTTTTTCTTTCTTTCTTTCTTTTTTTTTTTTTTTTTTTTTTTTAATGGAAAAATATTAAATTAAACATAGCACTTAAAAAAAAGTATGTCAACCCCCCCCCCCCCCCCCAAAAAAAAAAAAAAAAAAAAACATTGAACAATTAATTATAGAAAGGATACAGCAACTATACAAAAAGTTGAACCAAAAATCGGAAGCAGTATTAAAAATTTATTATAATTCATTCAGAATTTAAATCTGTATCAATAAACATGAAGTAAAACTTAATTTTAAAAATGTTAACGTATTTTTCGCATTAATTTGTCTAAAATTTGTTATATTTGAACCACACCACCTGGCATTTTGGATCATCTAATTTACTTGTCTGGCAAGAAAATGTAAAAAATACCAATGTAAAAAATTCTTGCATAATAGTATACATCTAAAAAACTGATTTCTGATATTTGGATAGCTGCAGTTGGATATATATTTATAACAGACAAATCATAAACAGAGTGTAATATAATTTTGTTAACAAATTATAAGCATGTAGCTCAGAAAGTGAGACTTTATAATACTAAAAGTATTTTCTGAATAGAAAAATAAGTTTTCGGAAAGCTTATGAAAAGCATCAAAAAACAAGCACATTCAAATAATAATTATAATAATTATTATTTTATTTATTTATTTATTTATTTATTTTTTTTATTATTATTATTATTATTTTTTTTTTTTTTTTTTTTTTGTCAAACAAAAAATTAAGTTACAAATACAATAAGAAAATAAATACTATAAAAAATTTATTTTTCAAAATGGTATTAAATTTTGAAGATATTTTAATCAGAGCAAGGGTCAGAATATGTCCAAACGCCCGAACGATGTTCGGGGGAAATTTAAACTGACTGGGGAAATTTTGAATACTTTTTAAAGAGAAAATAAAAATGTAAGTCAAAAATAACAATTTGCTACTTTGAACTTCTTATAATATACAGTAACAGCGATACTTTTATGTTACACTGTATACTTATTCTCTTAAAGATATATTACATAGAACAAGTGACTTTGTATAGCAAAGTAGATTTTTGCATTATTGAGGGAAATTTATACTGTGTTTTTGGGAAATTTCCGAGATCTGAACATTTTCTGCATTCCTGAATCAGAGTACCTCAAATTGGTCGAACCAAGCTAAAATGTTTTTTTAATCTTTAAGCCATAATACAAAATCAACAGGTTTAATTCTCTATTGAGTAAGGAAAAGTAGAAAATACTACATTCCAAAAATAGTTTAAATTATTAGTCCATGTCTCCAGTTATACTTTTTCTGAAGCCTTATTTCAGGCTTAACATGGCTTTAAAGAAAAAGAGAGAGAGGGGGAGAGAAAGATGAACAAGAAATAAACCGATCTTTTCATCTGTAAGTTGTGAAATTTATAGCGCTGATAAGAATACCATCCTGTAAAATTTGCAACAAAATGTAGTGAATTTTACAGAATTGTAAAAAATGAGAGTTTGTAGCTCAGCAAATGCTCAGAATCTGAAGCAGCAACTGAATTAAGATGACATGGCACCTTTGACGGCATTGTTGAATGCAGCACTCGTGCCTACTTTGTTCGACACACAAAGGATCGTGAGTTCTTTCGACCCGAGAAATTATTGCGAGTTTATTGCATTTTATGGTGTTTATCCAAAGTTCTGTAATTATTATTGAAGTAAGTTTCATATAATAGCCTATATTTCCACTTAATATTTATAAACTGGACTATAAGGTTTGTCTATTAAAATATATATTCCGGTATCAATTTTTGTGGGTTTTAATACTTTTTTTTTTTTTTTTCAGCATTGAAATCTATAAATTATGTTTTCTCAGTCTGCTTTTTTTCATGAATTAATGATTATCTTCATGAATTATCTTCAAACAGCTAAAACTTTTAGAGATATTTAGGAAAGAACTGGCAATTTTTTTGCATGTTTAAGGGAAACAATTTAAAAAGAATTAAGTATGGGTTTTGAAATTTATTCATTAGTTTAAAAAAAAAAAAAAAAAAAGTTAAAACATGCTTCGTAAAATTTGGGAAGAAAGGGAAAAAAAGGTGATTTTTTTAAATTTTTCTTTTAAAGTTACTGCAAAATCGATCCCAAATTCTTTTAAGTTCTATTAAACATCCATACACATTAAGTTTATTCTTAAATATCTTTGGAAGACTTAGATTTTGAAGATCATAAATTCATGAAAAAATGTAAACTGAGAAAACGCTATTTAAAGATTTCAAATCTGTAAAAACAGTCTATCAAAAACCTTGAGAATTGTTGCCTGACTATATATTTTATTGAACAAACGAAATTTATAAATATTAAATGTAAATACAAACTTTTAAATAAAGTATACTATTAATAACAGCATCTTATGAAGTTTACAGCAAAGTGCAGTAAATTTCACATCATTATTAAAAACACCAACTTTTAAAATTAACAGAAAAGTGCAGTAAATTTCACATCACTGTTAAAAACAGTATATTGTAAAATATACAGCAAATTGCAGTAAATTACACAGCACCGTTAAAAACAGCAACTTGTGAATTTTACAGCAAAGTGTAGTTAATTTTACAGCACCATAAAAGACAACAACTTTTGAATTTTACAGCAAAGTGTAGTTAATTTTACAGCACCATAAAAGACAACAACTTGTGAATTTTACAGCAAAGTGCAGTTAATTTTACAGCACCAAAAAAGACAGCAATTTGTGAATTTTACAGCAAAGTGCAGTTAATTTTACAGCACCAAAAAAGACAGCAATTTGTGAATTTTACAGCAAAGTGCAGTTAATTTTACAGCACCATAAAAGACAGCAACTTGTGAATTTTACAGCAACTGTGCTGGCAGCCGCGGTGCCAGCAACTTTTGTTGTAAAATACCGAAATTTTTTTTTACAGTGTAATCCAGTCCCTATTTAGGCACTCTAGAAAATCCCACCATTTCAATATCTTAATTGCATGCAACGGGACAAGTACAGCTATTTTTTTGTTACTTTCTCTTGTCTAATATATTTCCAATCCTCTATTGCCTGCTTTAATGGAAGATTGTACAAAAATCTGAAAAACTCACAAAAGATTATTTTACATATAAATAAGTAAATAAACAAAAAAGGATTATGGAGATTTTTATGATGTTATTAAGGTTTACTTTACTTAAGTTTGGAGAGATATTAAGTTTTATTGAGGCATACAACACTAAAACATACTATTCGAATGTATCGATCATTCGATAGAGAACTCGAATTTAAAATTAGTATTTTATGATTTTAGAAGAACAAGGCAGCTAACAAGAACTTATATTTATTCAGAAATTTTTCTGACTTCCATCTTAAACTCCTATCTTCCAATGTTTGAGTTGGGAGAGATACTATTATAAAAAAGAACCAAAGGACTGGCGTTTAAAAGTAATAAATACAAAACTTTGAATAAATACCATAAAAAGCTAGAACTCATAACAATTGTTTCGGACAGATAGAAGACACGACCCTTCGGTAAAGTTACCGCTTTGATTGCAGTACTCGTGCCTGCTTTATTCGCCTGACGAAGGGTCGTGTCTTCTTTCGGCTCGAAACAATTGTTGCTAGTTCTAGCATTTTTTTGTGCTTATTCTAAGTTTTGTACTTATTATGAGAGTGATCCTGTTCACATGAGCATTTCTAGGTAATAAATAGGGAAGTGAGGTCATATTATGCAAGTCTAAGGCAAAATGTATTCATCAGTTATTATTTCAGAGACGCATAATCTGCTATCGTCAGGTTAAAAATGTAATTTAATTAAAAAAAAGGAAAGAAATAAATGCAAACAAAATGAAATAATATTAATAATAAAGAAAAATAAAGCATAAGAATATTAATAAGCTTTTATTATTAAAATTAAAATGAACCTTTTTAATCCAACTTATTCGATTTACATAAGCTTCGAAATACCACAATAAAATAATCTCAAAATCATATGCCCTCTTTGTAAGTCGCTTTAAAAATGCGAAAAATGTGCAACTTGTGTTACCGTCACATCGGCAACTCATGTACTCTTCTTTCCCTAACTCGGTTCGTCCGCCCGACTGACAGCAGTGATTCTGCCCTTGTTCTCGCCCCATTAGCTTCTGTTTCATTTTCTAAATAGAGAGCATGTGACAGGTGTCGTCATTTTTGAGCGATTCTTCTTTCTACAGTTTTCTTCTTTCCCAATGTTCTGAAACCTACTTTTCTAAAATATTGTAGAAAGATATAAAAAATCATTGAAAATACGTTATAATCTAAAGTAAAAATAAAATAAAAATTAATTAATTAATAGATTACGAAGATAAAAAAATTTCAAACATCAAAAAGACTTAAAAAAAAAAAAAAACATTTTGGTTTCGGTACAAAATGTTTGAATTTTTATCAGATTCAGGAGGAGATGAGATGAATTTACACATCCTCTAACAATATAATAAACAACAACAATAATAATATGAAATATTAATTCGACCGCTTTTATTTAATGTTTTCTTTTTACACCATAATTTTGTAATCATAAAAAAATTTAAGTAAAAATAAATCATGTTTTAAAATATATTAACAATATTTAATTATTATTATCATTTTTACTTTCCGAACACTATAGTGAGGAAAGTATTGTAATCATGTCAAAAATCCGAATTCGAGATTTTGATGTTTCTATACGTTTTGAGGTCCCCTGAGTCCGTTTTCACTATTTTTACGATGATGTATGTATGTGTGTGTGTATGTGTGTATGTGTGTATGTCTATGAGTGAACACGCTAGCGTCTAAACGCTTTGTTCGATTAACCTGAAAGTTGGTACGCATATTGCAAGTCACCATAGTACGAACCCTATAGATTTTGGTGAATCTAGCACTTATAGTTTTTTTACAGGGACACAAAGAAAAATTCTTTATCATTATGGCCTATGGGAGCAAAATCTTAAAAGTGCGATAGCATCTAAACGCCTTATTCAATTGAGCAAAAATTTTATACACATATTATAGATCACAAATACTCAATCTGTATAGATTTTGGAGAATCTAGCACTTATAGTTTTTTTACAGGGACACAAAGAAAAATTCTTTATCATTATGCCTATGGGGCCAAATTTTTAAAAATGTGATAGCGTCTAAACGCCTTATTAATCCGAGCAAAAAATTTGTACACATGTTATAGATCACAGTTGAAATAACTGTATAGATTTTGGTGAATCTAGCACTTACAGTTTTTTTACAGGGACACAAAGAAAAATTCTTTATCATTATGGCCTATGGGACTACATTTTTAAAAGTACGATAGCATCTAAACGCCTTATTGAATTCAGCTGAAAATTTATATGAGTATTATAAATCACTGTTGCACTAACTATAAGCATTTTGGTGAATCTAGCATTTATAGGTTTTTACAGGGACACAACGAAAATTTCTTTATCATTATGATCTATGGGCTCAAAGTTCAGTAGCGTTAAATAAAACAACGTGTAATAGATGGAGAAAAATACTCAAACACTCTATTATGGTTTTCTCTCTTTTGTTTGTTTAACAACTCCTCTTTCTTTACTTTATCTACAAAACTGTTAATTACTCAATGTTCGGAAAGTCGAGTGGAGTCACTCCAGATTTTTTTAAATAATAATAATTGCTCTTATTATTGTTGTAAGAAAAAATATTTAGTGTTAATATTTATGATACTTTCTCCTGCAAGAAGTGTGCTGAAACTTTATTGTACTGAAGTAAGGTCCAACAAGAAAAACAATGACTTTTAATATTCCAATAATCTAAGTATATAGTATGGTTTGCATTTAACGCCAGAAATTGATTGCACTATTTTCTTTTTTTTTTAAAACTAATAATAATAATATAAAAAGAAAAAAAAATAACAAATTTTAATATGTTTGATTGTCTGTATTAAAACGTACACTGAAACAAGTTCCTTTAAGAAAAAGATATTTTTAATATTCCAAGACTACAAGTATGGTTTAAAGCCAGAGAAATGACAACCATTTACGTATTATAAACTAGTATACCTATATACACAGTATGCTCGAAGTAGCTTGATCTGGGCTTCAATTCTTTAAATATTGATTTTAGACATTAAAAAAAAAAAAAAAAAGAAAAAAAAAAAAGAAAAAAGAAAACTGCAGAGTTGCGGGAGAAAAAAGAAAAAATACAAAATTTTATAGCATTAATTAAAATTCATAGAGATTCAATCTCAAGAATTTCAAAATTCAAATTTTTGTATCATATCTCCCCCCCCCCCCCTCTTCTCAAGACAGCTGACAAGTAAAAAAAAATCTGTCTTAAAATACTTTTCATTCTCTGATTATACGATCTCGGGAAAAAAAAAAAAAAAAAGATTAGGTAATTTTTTAGGGATCGTATTCAAACTACGAGTAAAAACAATAATATAAATAAATAAAACAGATTTTTATTTTTATTTGTGAATAATCAGTTAACATTTTCTTTTCCTTAAAAAAAAATATATATATATAGTATATATATATATATACTTGTAGAACTTTTAATAATACAATAGTGGGAATTTCGCACACGATCTTAGAGTATGAAGCATATTTTATCAACTAGACATTTTTGGTATGGAAGCATTATAAAAATTTTAAGCTTTGAAATTCTTACAATTATCCGAAATATTTTAATACTTTTATAAAATTGCTTTACCTACATTTTACACATATTTGTAATTTGTTATTATTTAAGACTTCACTTATGACTTACTGTTATTACAATTGGCTATTGTTTGGCTATTTGTATCTCAGATTTTAATTATAATTGGCTATGATCAAATGTGTAGTATTTGACCTACGATAAAAACAAACCTTTATATATAGTATTATGGTAGACTATGCACTTTACAAATTTATCTGGATTTCCATTAAAAATATTATTTTACTTTTAAATTTTCAAATGGCTAAATAATAGCTTTAACTCTAAAATGATAATAACATTGAAAAAAAAAACTTTCTTCAGAAGGGAATGTTATTTAGCTACTAAAAATATATCTCAGATCTGCCAATTTCCTTAATTTATTCTGGAGCATTGTTAACCCCGATTATTATATATTTTTTCTACATACCACTTTATTTTTTAAGAGTAATTTATTCTTATTTTATCGCAGTTACATATTGGAGAAAAATATCCTATAAATAAGTTGATGTAAAATAAAGACGGAGACAAAAGTACTCCGGAAAAAATTAAGAAAGTAGGCAGCTCTGTATATATGTGTAAAGTACTTTTAAGTAGTGTTATAGTGAAATATCGCCAAATTCAGCTGTGGGGAGATACTATAGTTGTACCGTGCTATATCATAAATAGAAAATACTATGTTTTTTTAACCTTTTGCTTATCATATACGATATATAAAAGTCAACACAACCAAATTCCTGAGGACCGAAGTTAAAAATCAGATCTGTTATAACTGTGTATTCTAGCGCGCAATAGCATACAACATTAAAAAGAGTCCGAATAACATACATTTAATTAATAATAATAATACAAGTATACAATTAATTAAAATTTAGTACTTTTATATCAAAGGAATATAAACACCAACAACTGCTGCTATAAAAAAATGCTCTATTTGTGTTTGTAACATAATAGGATTTACAATTTGTTTATTATCTCATACCTAACTTCCAGCTTCGTTGAAAAGATACGACAGTCTAGTCGGGGGAGCGAATCCAAATGGCGTTTAAATATTGATCTCGCATTATATGACGCAACAAAATAAATACAAAGACAAAACTACCAAGGTAAATTTAGTATAGAAATGTTTAACAATGTTACAAGATAATCACTTCTTTTAACGTATTAAAAAAAGAGGGGGGAGAAGTAGAAAAAATACGGAACAGTTACAGTATTAGAAATTTGTTGTAAACGTTTATGTATTAAATGCATTCAATATTCTCTCTGTCCCTGTGTGTGTGTCTCTCCCTGTGTATCCCGAATGGCTAAATGGAATTTTTTATAAAGCCTGATGGAGCGATATGTTAAATTTGGTTTTATCCATTGTATTTTTTCTTTTCGTTGATTGTTGTACCACGTGTATTCATAGTAATGCAAATATGTATTATTTATTTATTTGTTTTATTCGTCTTGCTGAATTCTGATATCACATCTGAGTTCGAAACATCTCGCACTTGCTATGAGACCCCCCAGCCAGAGATCCCTGTTGCACTCGTTACCCGATGGACCCAAAAATCTAACGCTATCGAAAACTCTTCCGTACGCACCATTTAACGCGAGCAATTACGACACCCTTCCTAGACTCTCTTGAATTTTTCTTCCACCTCCTCCTGCTGCTCTTTTCGTCTCCATGTCGTGTTATCATTAGATTCTCTCTCTCTTTTTTTTTTTCTCTATATCACCCTCCCCGTGTTTCCGCTCGAGATCGTTCTTCGCGAAATATCGGAGAACATCGATTTCGTGCCGTCAAGTCGCGCCCCTGACGGGACTTCTGACTCCTCCGAGTTCTGTTAGTTCTGTAACAAGTCGGGAAGTGAGGCCTGTAACTGAAACGGCCGGAGGAGCAAGAGGACATTTTTTTTTCTTTCTCTTTCTTACTGAAGGTCTGTAAAGAGCATGCGCAAACATATGGGCTTTTAAAAAAGTGGTTCGTGACCCACTGGTGTGTCGTCAAAAAACTTTATGCTTTTTCAAGTCTTGCTCAATCACTAGATGAAAGTAATAAACAAATTTCAAAATCGGAAAGTCCTATGACCTACGTTTAGATGTGCTAAATTGTAAAACATGTTTAAGAAATATAAAATGCTTCAACAAGGCATCAACTGTCCCAACAAAATTCGACGAAGATAATATTAATAATAATAATAATAATAACAATAGAAAGGATAATCATAGTTCTGCGTCCAAAACACTTTTGAATTACTATTATTATTTTTTAATATTTTCGAAAATAGTTGAAAAATGTCTATGAGTTCAGTTTGTCCTTCTGTACGCATCCTCATTTCCATAAAATTTTTTGGGCTCTTTAAAACTGATAAATATTACATGTGTTCACTGTACGCTTTCTATTAAAATTTGCAGAACTAGCACTACTGATTCGTGTAAATGTATTCACAGAAAGAATTGAATACATTATCGCCTACGAGAAATGTTTTTAAAGCGTATCTTAATATCGTTATGCTGCACAAAGAGAAGCGATTTTTTATTGTTCATAGTTTCAGATGCATAAAACCATATCCCCTATAAAGTATAATATAATTAAAATTAATGGTTCGTTTACAAAACTGTGAAAAATTATTACGATATATTATAGAATACAAGCATAAAATACACTAAGGAAAATTATTCTAGATTATCTCTTTTAAAGTGAAATTATGAAAATTTTTCTGAGCTATCTTTCTCGATAATTAAAAACAAAATATATTTTAAAGAGTCATCAAAAACCAGTAAGATTTCTTAATTGTTTTCTTGTATAATTTTATATTTTCCCTTCAAAACTTACTCATTTTGATTTTGATTTTGATTTTTTTTTTTTTAATAATTTAACTATATTTTGTTTCACGTTAACTGACAGCACAGGAAAAGGTACAATACGCAACTTGAAATATATGTTGCATAAGAAAAATTCCCTTACCATTAGAGATTCCTGAGTAAATTTTTATGCTTTTCTCAGATAATTTTAATTCCAAAATAATGAGGCTTATTTCTGAAGGTCTAGCATTACAAATAATATGATACTTTGAAAAAATTAAGGAACACGCTTTTATTGAAATGTGAACTAAAAAGCACAAAATATCTATCTTTACAGTATTAAAATGCAGGGTAAGAAAAAAGTGAGTGACACACCCTATTACAGGGTGATTATAAAATAATTTAGAATTAAACAAAAACCATTTTTAAAAAAATCTCCCCTGACTGGGCTCGAACGTTACACCTGTAGGTTTGTAGCCCGGAGCTTTACCTCACAGCCACAGCTTTCACGTAGGGAAAGCCCTTTTTAACAATATAGACTTTTTTGTTTGCTCCCAGAGCAGTTACAAATATACATACAAACATACATACAGGTGAAGCTAATAAAAGCGTGTTAAAAATGCCTTTGTTTATGTTGCCAAGTTGTGGTGAAAAAGAGATAATTGATTTTTCGAACAGACAATTTCATGTGATGGTTGTTTGTGTCGCAGTAAAATGTAGTCTTAAAATGGTCGTACGCTATCAAATATAAGAATATATATATATATATATATATATATTTAGAAATATTAAAAAATACGTATTTTTATTATCTTAATTCTTACTTTTTCTCGTTGTGACGTGACAACATAGAATTATTATCTATTATTGACAATATTTTGTATTCTCTCATATGAGTTCCGGAAATATTTCTTGTGTAATTTTTTTACATGGAAATTCCGTCTCCCCTTTACAAGAGTTAAAAAATAAATAATTTCTAATGTTTTTTTAATTAAATTTATTAATGTGTCACTATCGTTTCAATGAAAGCATCCAAAAAATGAAATCTATTTATTATTGCCTCATTTTTTGTAATGAAACCTGATTAAATTTTTCATTTTAGGATGTGGATTATACCAAATGGTGCATACTGTGTTTTTATGCTTCTATTAAATGTCACTTGTTATAAGAAAGTGGTACTTTAATATAATTATTATTATTATTTTGCAAGGAAAATTGTTATCTTTATTATCATGACGAAGTTTCGAATTATCATTATTATTAATCAAGAAAGTTAAAAATAAAAGAGGGTATAAAAATTATGGTAAAAGAAATAAAATAATTTGAAATAAGCGGAAAATTAGACGATGTATTTTTTTTTATGTTATTAAAAATTGAAATGAGTGATTAAGAGGAAAAAATGGAAATTTTTGAAAGCGTTCTATTTAAATTATGCTTTTCAGAGCAAATTTATTTATCATTGATATAATGAAATGACCCTACAAGGCACCCAGTTCCATGTGTGGAACACCGACTTTAATCGTTCCTATAGCTATAAAACTATTAGTAGCGACATCTCTTGACATCGTGGTAGAAGCTACTGACATTTAGCAATGTAGTAATACGAATCTTTACCTAAAGGTGCCGTTCGTGTTTTTTTTATAGTGCACTCAGTGTGAAATTTGAATGAAAGTGATACGTTAGTTGTTTGTCTGAATTCAAAAATAAAAAAGAATAGTTGTTGAACAGTTTTGACTCGAAAAAAAATACTGTGTGTTATAACGAAGTGTATATTTTTCAGAGGTAAGCTTTTTTTTTTATATTACGACTTACAATAGTAAACGTAATAGTAAATCATATTTTTATGTATGTTCCACACACGGTACGTTGAGCTAAAAAGTTAATTTTTCCGTAAAATATGGTTTTATTTTTATTTTTATAAGTTTTCCCTATCTTCTGATCACTAATTACAACCTATATATTTTTATCGCGCACTAAAAAAAAATTGAGCCTTGTAGGGTTAAAGATACTTTTATTTGTTGTACATTCGTAATACTTCTTTAACAATACGTCATTCACTAGTAATAATATCTAGGATACATTTTATAATTGTTCATAATAACTTTATACATAATCTAGATGTTTATTATAATACTACCAGTTAAGAAAAAAATAATGCATTTAATTAGAATCATTAACTTGAATTTTATTGTGTAAAGCTCCATTTCATAGAAAATATTCATTTGATTCCACATAGGTTTGTGCTTTAAAAGGAAAACAACTCGGTGTAGCTCAGCAATTATTTCAAATAATTACTTTCCCTTTGGCTCCCATCTCCAGGGAAGTCTGGAGAGAGAAAATAAAAAGCGATAATATTCATTCACTGCTTATACATTTAATTACACATTTTGTTTTTTTTCAGAGAAAAGCAACTGCGGGGTGTGTGAGAGTGAGAAATTGCGGCTAATATTTCCATTAACGATGCACTAATTTACTTATGTAGTGGGAGGTCATGTTTTCTTTTTAATAATTATCCAATTTAAATGTAATCTTTAGATCCAGCAGCTGTTTTCCGATTATTTAGCTTTGGTATTGTTTTAAGTTGTCATCGTCATCAATAGTTTTTGTTATTATTATTTTTATAATCTTCTTGAATAGTTTAGATGATTTTAGTTGTTTTTTAGCCGAGGGAAATAAATATATTTTAACATGAGTTTATATATTTTAATGTGAATTTATATATTTTACTATGAGTTAAATAATTCTCGAACTTGTAAAGTGTGAGTTTTTGCTCAGTAAAAAAGTTTTGTTATGAGCTGTTCCTTTTTATAAGCTTTTTAGATTTGCAGTAACAGATTGGTTGGTATTACTTTATTTTAGATTTTGTTCGATTATTGTTGTAAAATGCACTGGTAACCTGATACTGAATAATGATGCACAAGAATTGTGTAAAAGAATATCATCAGTTGCAAAGTTAGATAACAATTGTGTCTGATGGAGGGAGATGTTCAATTATTTTGATTCACCCGAAACAACTGTTTTTTTTTTAACTCATGTGGTTTTCTAACAAAGTTCTTACTCTTTATTTGACAGATTATATATACAAACATTTAATGTCCATCTTTTCATATAAATGAGTTTGAAGAATCTTTTAACGAAAATTTTTTAAGCGTCAGTCTTCTCCCTACAATGTTAAACGTATGGGCGTAGAATACATTTGTATTTCGTGGATATCTCATGAAAAAAATAAAATTTTTGAAATTGTGATTTTTGTGTAACCTTCGTAATGATCACCTTTTCTAAAATATGTATACTTTTTAAAGTAGCTAAATTTTTATAAAGGAACTTATCATTTAGAAAAGCGTATAAAATTTTATTTAAAAAAAGAAAAAATGCGGTAAACGAACGCAACCTTTAAAAAGAATGCACAAAAAGCGAAAGTTATAAATTTTAATTTTCTCATGAGGTATCCTTAAAATAAAATCATGAGATATCTTAAGAATACAGGTTTAAAATTAAGAGGAGAAAACCCGCTGCTGGTTGACCAGTCTTCTTAAAAACAGTTTGTCTTGGTCTAATCAGTCGTAGTTTTCAAAATATGATCATAGAAAAAAAAAAAAAAAAAATCAAACCTGCGATGGAGTTTGGCATATGGAGCATGGTATTATATATTTAACATAAAAACAAAGCATCTATTTTTAGATTTATACATGGCTTTAAACCGTCTTAGACTTGATTGTCATTGGAAATTATTTATACACCTTTTATTTTTTAAAAATTACTTAGATTATTTCAATAATATTTTTCGATTTACTGTGTGATGGGAAATTTGAAATGAAGAATTTGAAAAATGATGGGAAATTTGAAATCACATCGAAAATTTTACGAGTTAAACTTTTCCCCATT
Source organism: Salticus scenicus (assembly GCA_963930645.1). Taxonomy (NCBI): domain Eukaryota; kingdom Metazoa; phylum Arthropoda; class Arachnida; order Araneae; family Salticidae; genus Salticus; species Salticus scenicus. Next base: position 33,860,111 of record OZ005654.1, on the reverse strand, counting down.
AATTTTTTGTAATAAACTCCTGAAATTATTGAAACTACTTAGACAATTCATCGCAATTCAAAATACCATCCTTATGACTAAAAGTGCTTTATTCTTTACATTATGGCATTGTTGAAGTTTAAAATATTATGAGGACAATCTTAATAATAATAGCCTTATAATGTACCACGAGTTACGCTTGAAATTAACGTCATACCTACAACAATCTACACTTTTAAAATCCTATATCTGGATATTTTCTCACGAATAGCTGAACGCAGAAAAGCATGAAAAGTACTATAAAGTGGGAAATAACCAAATAATTCGAAGTGAGCATCTAAATAAACGAAAATATTAATTAAAAACTTTATAGAAGGTTTTAAATTAGTAAATATTGAATAGCAAGCTATTACCAATAAAAACAAAATGTTTACACGCTCTTCGAAATCGTCTTCGTCTTCTTTTTTTTTTCTTTTTGAAATAAGAAATAAATAATTTTATCTACATGTGAATAATAAAATTGAAATAAAACTATCAAAAAATTAAACTCGGACATGGGTCTGGTAAAAATTTACCCCATTATAGCTTTAAAATTATTAAATGTACCATGTTGATGTCAATTAAACAAAATGTTTACACGTTTTTACTTTAACTTACCCATTAAGTAGAGATAGTACAGTTTCTGGGTCAAAATTTCGAAAGTGAGTTTTTGTTATATTTGCACGTTTTGAGGTGCCCTGAATTCAAAAACCATGCTTTTAGCGGTTGGTCTGTGTGTGTGTCTGTTTTATATCAGCATATTTCATGAACAAATAGTAGCAGAAAATCCAAACTTGGTATTCTAAGTGCGTATGATATAGGGCCGCCACACTAAGCTTTTCGTTGAGATGAAGCAAATGGTTTGTGTACAGGGACGCCGAAGATAATTCAAATACATTAGGTGTATGGGGGAAATTGCAGGTAAGTAGAGTTTAACATCTATAGACTGCACTAAACCAAGAGAAATGGATATGTATTTTTTATATGCGTAAAAACATGTCACATGTAGAATATGGTAGGGGAATCATCCACTGTTCATTTACAGGGCTACACAAAAGAAGTAGACTATAGTGCGACAACAGCTGAAAATTGATAGAAGTCTATTTCAGGTTGTGCCGTGTAGTATTACTACAAGATTATATTTAGGTGCAACATGTGGTCTGTACATAATCTTCAAAAGATATACAGTGCTGTAAATATTTACGCGATAACATTCTTTTTTATTGCTAATGAAAATGCTTTGCTATAATATTTTACCATGTCCAGGAAAGCTGCTCAGGAATTAAAATAAATTTCTCATAGACATATGGTATATAATGTATGTTTTTAAGCTAAATATTCATCGCTTGTTTTTTGTATATTTACACGTTTTGAGGCTTCCTGATTACCAAAGTCAAGTTTCTTAGCGTTTGATCTTTATCTGTGTCTCTTAGAGTAACTTAAAAACTAATAATTTCAGGAGATCCAAAAGCGGTATTTAAAAATTTATATAAGTTTGTTGCTGGAAAAGTTTGATCAAGACTGATAAGTTTCAAGGAATGTTGCGCGTGAAAGTTGTCTGAATAATTTTAAGTAAACTTTTAATTTTAACAACAGACTTAAATTACATATAAATATAGGCGCAGTAATGAAACGGGGGTTGAGGGTGGCGGTAACCCCCTCACACAGAACTAATTATCATATAAAACTCTTCCGAAGCCTAATTTGAAGTGTTTTAACATAGGTTTTCGTAACAGTACTCGTTATCTTACCTCCTAATCTACAACCTGCATTTATAATATATTAAATTTCAGGGTAAGAGAAAGCCGTGTGAGTGAAACACCAGAATATTTCTTTATTATCTTTGGCATAATATATATATATATATATATGTGTGTGTGTGTGTGTGTGTGTTATAAGAAGAAAATAAGGAAATTTAAATAAAATTTTATTCAAAATTAAACTTACGGATACATCTGGTAAAATCGATGTCATTATAACTACAAAAGGATTAAATATACCATGCTGAAGCCAAAAAGAAGAAGATGGGAAAAAAATGTTTAGACGTTCATTTTTTTTTTTTTTTTCCTTTTTAACATAAAAAATATAGATTCTTTTGTTCGAGTATTACTGAGCTGTTTGTGGACTAATTTGTGGAAAATTCCTTGTTTCGCACAAAGAGAAATTGAATGCAATACGAGGATTTTTTTTTCCTCTCCAATGCGAACATATTAATTGAATGATATATTGCAATTTCACGATAATTTATTCAAACGTACTATGGAATATACATATTGTTAGGAAATCAGTGATATTTTTGTGTTATGTAACCGATTCTTAAATAAAGTTATTATTTACATAATTTTTTTTTTTTTTTTATTCTAAAAAAAAATTATCTGATGTGGACACCACTTGACTTCCTTATACAACCATAGGAATATACACGTTGTTATGAAATCAGTGACATTTTTGTGTTATGTAACCGATCCTTAAATAAAGTTATAATTTACATAATTTTTTTTTTTTTTCAAAAAAGAAATTATCTGATGTGGACACCACTTGACTTCCTTATACAACCATAGGAATATACATATTGTTATGAAATCAGTGACATTTTTGTGTTATGTAACCGACTCTTAAATAAAGTTATTATTTACATAATTTTTTTTTTATTCTAAAATAAAATTATCTGATGTGGACACCACTTGACTTCCTTATACAACCATAGGAATGTACACATTGTTATGAAATCAGTGACATTTCTGTGTTATGTAACCGATTCTTAAATAAAGTTATTATTTACATATTTTTTTTTAATTCAAAAAAGAAATTATCTGATGTGGACACCACTTGACTTCCTTATACAACCATAGGAATATACACATTGTTATGAAATCAGTGACATTTTTGTGTTATGTAACCGATTCTTAAATAAAGTTATTATTTACATATTTTTTTTTTTTTTCAAAAAAGAAATTATCTGATGTGGATACCACTTGACTTCCTTATACAACCATAGGAATATACATATTGTTATGAAATCAGTGACATTTTTGTGTTATGTAATCGATTCTTAAATAAAGTTATTATTTACATAATTTTTTTTTTATTCTAAAAAAAATTATCTGATGTGGACACCACTTGACTTCCTTATACAACCATAGGAATATACACATTGTTATGAAATCAGTGACATTTTTGTGTTATGTAACCGATCCTTAAATAAAGTTATTATTTACATAATTTTTTTTTCAAAAAAGAAATTATCTGATGTGGACACCACTTGACTTCCTTATACAACCATAGGAATATACATATTCTTATGAAATCAGTGACATTTTTGTGTTATGTAACCGACTCTTAAATAAAGTTATTATTTACATAATTTTTTTTTTTTTATTCTAAAATAAAATTATCTGATGTGGACACCACTTGACTTCCTTATACAACCATAGGAATATACACATTGTTATGAAATCAGTGACATTTTTGTGTTATGTAACCGATCCTTAAATAAAGTTATTATTTACATAATTTTTTTTTTTATTCTAAAAAAAATTATCTGATGTGGACACCATTTGACTTCCTTATACAACCATAGGAATATACACATTGTTATGAAATCAGTGACATTTTTGTGTTATGTAACCGATCCTTAAATAAAGTTATTATTTACAGAATTTTTTTTTTATTCAAAAAAGAAATTATCTGATGTGGACACCACTTGACTTCCTTATACAACCATAGGAATATACACATTGTTATGAAATCAGTGACATTTTTGTGTTATGTAACCGATCCTTAAATAAAGTTATTATTTACATATTTTTTTTTTTTTTATTCTAAAAAAAAATTATCTGATGTGGACACCATTTGACTTCCTTATACAAGCATAGGAATATACACATTGTTATGAAATCAGTGACATTTTTGTGTTATGTAACCGATCCTTAAATAAAGTTATTATTTACATATTTTTTTTTTTTTTTATTCTAAAAAAAAATTATCTGATGTGGACACCATTTGACTTCCTTATACAAGTATAGGAATATACACATTGTTATGAAATCAGTGACATTTTTGTGTTATGTAACCGATCCTTAAATAAAGTTATTATTTACAGAATTTTTTTTTTATTCAAAAAAGAAATTATCTGATGTGGACACCACTTGACTTCCTTATACAACCATAGGAATATACACATTGTTATGAAATCAGTGACATTTTTTTGTTATGTAACCGATTCTTAAATAAAGTTATTATTTACATAATTTTTTTTTTTATTCTAAAAAAAAATTATCTGATGTGGACACCACTTGACTTCCTTATACAACCATAGGAATATACACATTGTTATGAAATCAGTGACATTTTTGTTTTATGTAACCGATCCTTAAATAAAGTTATTATTTACATAATTTTTTTTTTTTTATTCAAAAAAGAAATTATCTGATGTGGACACCACTTGACTTCCTTATACAACCATAGGAATATACATATTGTTATGAAATCAGTGACATTTTTGTGTTATGTAACCGATTCTTAAATAAAGAAGCATGTTCCAGTCCACGAACATTCCTTAAATAAAAAGAAAAAAAAGGGGGAAAAAAACTGCTACTCTAACCAAAAAAGTCTCGATATTACGATTATATATACCGTCGAGACAAATATATTAGTTTTTTCAGGAATAGTACTCCACGACTTATTACAGAATCTCTTATTGGAAAATTCACAGCTTTGAGCTCAATGAAAATCATTCGAGCATAGATGGCCCAGTTTTGCTCTCTTTGACAAAAATTACTGGCGAGAAACGATAAATTTTACCGAAACAATTAAGTTAAACAATTCAATTAAAACTGAGAAAGCGTTTCTGGCTATCCTGAAACAATATTTCCCCCAAAATTTTATCGCTAATCTCGCCAAACCGCCAAGTTACTAACCAGAGTAAATTTTTGGTCTTGACATCGAGTTTGGCGGTTCCGCGACCGAATTTGGCAAAAATTTTTAGTTTAGGTTTGCCATACTTTGGAAGCCCTAACATCAATAAGAACAGAGTTTTGGAGTTTTCAGGAAAAGTCATAGGTTTATAGCGCAGAACTAAATTCTTCGAAAGTTGTATAAATGACTCACAAGAACTATTTAAAAAAAAAAAAAGAAGAGTGGTTGTTGATAATTGTAGTCTAGAACTTGCCCATATCTTTATGTGCTATTTTCTATACGTAGTAAAATCAGATGAAAGTTTTTTCATTCCCACGAAGGTGGGCATTGACCGAACCTCAAATTCAGCATTTAAATGTGGCGAAAAGTGGTAGTACGGGATTCCCAAAATTTGAAAACTCTAACCTCAATAGGAAACTAGTTCTGGAAATTTTGTAATGACATATTTGTTTCTCGCGCAGAACTACGTTGAAAATTCCATAAATTACTGATAATACTTTCGATGAATTCAAATTCCATTCAGACTTCGAAATATTCGGTTGTTCCTGATTCAGCGAAATTTATGCTCTGTCATGCATTTAACGAAGTTTATTTGATTTCTGTAGTAAAATTGACCATTTCGTTGGATTGTTTCAATAATATTAATTGATTTTTTATTTTTGAAGCACAAAGATTTATTTAACTGTTTACTGAATATTAATTAAATAAAGTGCATTCGTCGACTAGAACCTTCTTATTTCTTTAAGAATTACTTTCTACACGCTAAAATGTCGACAACGTTTTTTATCAATATCATTACAGGCTCTATCTACGGGTTGAATATTTATTAAACGAAGTGCATTCGACAACTAGAACCTGCATGTGCATATGTCTTTAAGAATTACTTTCTCGACACAAAAATATCAACAACTTTCATAACAATATATTACGGGTTCTATGTAAGCGCTGAATATTCATTAAATAAAGTGAATTTGTCGACTAGAACTTGATTGTGCCTTAAGAATTACTTTCTACACGCTAACATGGCGACAACTTTTTATTATTATTATTATTATTATTATTATTATTATTATTACAAATTTTATCCACCGGCGGAATATACATTAAATGAAATGCATTCGTCGGCTAGAACCTTATGACTTTAAAAATTACTTTCTATACGTAAAAATATCGACAACTTTCATAGCAATATCATTACGGGGTCTATTTATGGGCTGAATATTCATTAAATAAAATGCATTCATCAACTAGAACCTGCTTGTGTCTTTAAGCATAATTTTCTAAACGCAAATGTGTCTTCAACTTTCATAACAATATCATTACGGCTCTATCATTAGCTTTTTTTTCTTTTTCTTTAATTCTCTATGACAGTAGTTCGTATATAATGGCCAAAACCTTTGTATTTTTGGTCATTATGAATATAATTTTCCTAAGTATCTCCAAAACGGAAAGTCACAGAAAGTCCAAAAAGGGAGGAGCACAAGGAGATGTCATAACAAACTTACATACCAATTTGTAACGTTCTACGTCAAACCATTTTTGAGTTATGCGAGCTACACATACTCATACTTACTTACAGACGTCACGAAAGTTCGTATAAAGTTGTTGATATCTCTGAAACGGTAGTTTGTATTAAAACCAAAATTCCAGGTGTACAACTAGACTGTCACACATATAAATTTGCAACATTCTGCAATCTTTCGTTTTTGAACTATGCTAAATACAAAATGCATTTCGCAAATTGGGATTACTATACTTCCTTTGAAACCTTTGGACGGCCCCTGCCTGCCTGGGCTCGGCCAAGCTTAACGGGTTGGATGCCGTCCGCCGGAGCGAATAAATCGCCAGATCACCGCGTGGAAGCTGCTGGGCAGCAATGTAAGCCCGAGCTTCCACGCCCGAGAACGCCACTGCCCGAGAACGCCAAAGCTCGGGAATTGCAGCACGCTCCAGATGTTAAGGAATTTGGAATAAGTGCACTAACTAGCTGAGAGTCGAAATAACCAGAATTATACAAAATTAAAACAATTTTGAATTTAGGCAGGGAGGAAAAAAAAAAAAAAAAAAAAAAAAAAAAAAAAAACGCTGGGGGAGCCGCTAAAGTTAGTTGTGCACACAATAATTAAAGCCGAAAGAGGAGGCCATTTGAAAAGGGGAAGGTGACAACACTTATGATTTGAGAAAGACGAGGGAGGAACAATGAGATTATAATTAAAAAAAAAAAAAAAATTACGTGATGCCACTGGGGGATGGAAGATAGTTTTGGGCGCATAGCGAAAATTTTGAAGTTTTTGAAGTACTATACTTCCTTATACTTTGTATAAAGAAGTAAAAAGAAGAAAGAAACTTCAAAATTACATAAAAGCACCTTTTTACTTCATACTAAAAATTATACTTTTGTCAATTGTATAAAAAAAATATCCAAAATTCTGAAAGTATTTTCTAAATAAAAGTTTAATATTATTTCTTTGGAAATTTTATAATTTTATCTTTTTCTTTTCATAACCCTGAAATCGAAACAAAAAAATTTTTTTTTTTTTAATGTTGCCATCCAATGGTCGAAAATAATCCATTTAATTCATTAAAAGCTCGTCCTTTTAAAAAAATCGTCTGATAAGCTTAGAGATTATTTCAAATAATTACCCTCTCTTTCTTCGTAGGCGGAATGTGAAGAGTCGTGGAAAAAAGGGAAAAAAAGAGGGAATTGTGATCCCTCCATCTCTGGGAAATTGAATGAATGAACCTCATTGAATATCATTTGTACATAGTGATGAAAGATATTGCAAAATAAAAATTCACCATTTGCACCATAATGACAGTGTAATGATTTTACTTGAAAAAGAGGTGTGTGCTCATAATAATAAAAGTAAAAAAGAAAATGAGAGAGATTTTTATTTGAGAGTCATTTGGATACGATTTTTTTTTTTTTTTTTTTTGATAAAAAATGCAAACTTCAATGCATAAGAAAGATTTAAAATTTAATGTGAAATATAATTAATAAAAAGTTTAGATTGTTCACTTTATTCTGTACTTAAGTAATTTTTAATTAAATTTCACAGTTACGAAATAAATTTTTGAAGTCTATTCATAATATTAATTAGAAGAATATTGATTATGAAATTAATGTATTTGATGTATTATTTCTTAGAAAGTTACCTTGATATAAAATTAAAGGCTAATAATATTTTAATTTTAATATTTTCTTTAATGCCTTAGCATGTATGTAGATATCAGATAAACGAACGAAATTAATGCGTAAGTTATTTAAAATATTTATGAATAAGCTAAATTTGAATACACTAAGGAAAAAAAAAAAAAAGCCGCATTGCAGAAAAATTGACTTATGCCTTTTGTATTTGTAATAACTTAAAAACTAATGATTGAAACAAATAAAACTGTTATGTTTGTATAATAAGGAAGTCATAACATGATACCTATGTACATTTTTGATTTAATAAATCGCTTTATTACACTCTACGAAGTATTTGATAAAAATCTCCATGAAATGTTCTTTTTAAACGTAGTGTAATAAAGGTATACTTTGTATTCTATTATGATTTATTATATGAAATAAACACATTATATTTTAATGTATGAAATAAAACTATTTACTTGTTACATCTAAACAATTACTTAATAAAAATATGTATTCTGCATTAGATAATTCCACCTTCATATGGAATTACTGATTTAATGCGCAATGACATAGCATTTTACAGTTTTTAAATATGAAATTCAGAAATTTCACTGTGTCAAATAACATAAATAATTTTTTCTAGTTCTTGCAAATTAGCAAGCTACAAATTTCGAATCCCCACCCTTTTTTATGGACTAAACATTTTCGATCGGATTGAGATTAGGACTATTTTCAGGCCTAGTAAAAAAGAAATTCTACGATATTCTTTGTGGGATTTAACTTTAAATAACAAAAGTTATGATAACTTACAAAATTATAGATGCTCATGGGAATGGATAGGTAATTTTAACAACTTGAATCAAATAAGTGTACCACAGGCGCCATATAACAAGATGCACAATCATCTTGAAATACTGATTGTGGAAAAGTCTGAAATACCTCCAAAATAGTCGGTCAGGCATCAATTTTTTAATGGATGAGTTTTATTTCGGGTTAATTTGTATATTGAACATGAAAAATTTCCCAACTCATTAAAAAATTTTGCACTTTCGTATCATAATATACGGAGAATGTGCCACTGCTTTTAAAAGTCACTAGTATGGCGTAAAATACACTCAACTGATCAACCTATTTTTTTCTCCTCAAAAATAACATTTATAAATTTGCATGAAGATGAAAGAAATGCGAACAGTTTTCCTTCACATGTCCTTTTATGTCTTATGTCCTTTTGGGTTAAAACATGATTTTTATAAATATGACATAGTTAGAACTTGTTTTTGTTTATAGGAGATTTCTGTGTGTCTACCTCTATTTTAAAACAAATATAGTGTGAAGTTTAAAATAGTATTTGTGATATATGAGGCTTAAATTATTTAAAACCATGATATAAACATAAAAAAATAACAAATGGAAAATTATTTTGATTTTTAATTCCATATAATAATAATGATAATAATTAATTTTCATGATCAAACACCAGGAAGGAAGACTGAATTAATCGATAAAAAATTACATATGGCAGTGAAACTTTACTCAACAAACGATACTGAAAAAGTTAATAAATGTAGAAAAATAATCTGGAGATTTCTTAAAATACTGCTATACATCTATCAAAGGAAATATTACAGCATCAGGGTAATAAAAAATGAGATGTGTCTGAGACAGTTATATATGTGATCATATACAGCATAATAACTCAACGATTTTAACAATGAATTAAAAGACATTTAAGATGGAAAAATACCACATGGTAACAGTTGTATCATCAGAGAAACCATCTTGAATTTTTTTTTTTTTTTTCCCCATAAAAATAAAAGTATGTTATCATATAAAAATGAATGTATGTTGTCATTCCCTTGTCGTAAAGAAAAATCATTATTAATTATACCTAGAAATACTTCTGTTACCCCACATTGTAACTTGGGAACAGCTGCATTCTTAGAGAAACCACCTTGAATTTTTTTGTTTGCATAAAATGCAAGCATGTTGTCATTCTCTTGTCCTAAAGCAAAATCATTATTAATTTCACCTGGAAATACTTCTGTTAGTCCACCTTGCCACTTAGGAACAGTTGTATCATTAGAGGAACCATCTTGAATTTTTTTGTTTGCATAAAAATGCGTGCATGTTGTCATTCCCTTGTTACAAAGAAAAATAATTATTAATTATACATGGAAATACTTCTATTAGCCCACATTGCCACTTGGGAACAGTTGTATCATTAGAGAAACTATCTTGAATTATTTGTTTGCATAAAAATGCATGCATGTTGTCATTACCTTGTCTTAAAGAAAAATTATTATTAATTATACCTGGAAATACTTCTGTTAGCCCACATTGCCACTCAGGAACAGTTGTATCATTAGACAAACCATCCTGAATTTTTTTGTTTGCATAAAAATGCATGCATGCTGTTCTTTCCTTATCATAAAGAAAAATCATTATTAATTAAGTCTGTGGAAATACTTCTGTTAGTCCACATTGCCACTTGGGAACAGTTCTATCACCAGAGAAACCATCTTGAAATATTTTGTGTGCATAAAAATGCATGCATGTTGTCATTCCCCTGTCATAATATATATATATATATATGTGTGTGTGTGTGTATATATGTAAAATCTTGGCTGGAATCTAGGGGGTGGGGCCAATGAGTAGATCTTCTTTATAGACAACACTTTATTTTGAAGACACACAAAACATCAATTACACAAAAAAAGGTGCATAAGAATTATTTTAACAGTAGATAGTCGCCAGTGATCAAATCTTATTTCTTTGGTTTAACAAAAAGCTCACAACATTAAGAGATTATCACAAAGCAGTATTTAAGCACCTACTCGTACTATAATACATTACAGAACTAAGGTATAAGCCTCCCAGGGCTCTACCCGATTAATCTGAGCGTTTCATGCTCTAACTATGGTGTAACGACCGGATCAGCCTACGCGCTGATGGTCTGACCAGCTTACCACTGTAGCCGGATACCAACTAACTTTTCTGCTTGTGAGCTCGTTCGCTGGTTACATCAGAGACAGAGCCATCTGTCAATCGGTGGAAGAGATACTTCCTATATATATATATATACATACCTAGAAATAATTCCATTTGCCCACATTGCCACTTGGGAACAGTTGTATCACCAGAGACACAAACTTGAATTGTTTTGGTTGCATGAAAATGCATGCATTTGTAAAGATTTTTAATTCCCTGTTCTTGGTAAGTATTATTATTTCACTGCCTTTACTTTCTTCTTCTTCTTTTTTTTTTTTTTTTTTTTTACCTAATATTGTAACAATGTCATAAATTAATGATTAATTTTTTTAAATTGAATTTTCCAAGCCAACTTCAAAAATAGATAATTTTGAGGGCATATGATTAAGACAGTAGGCAAGCTTTGACTGCAGCACTCGTGCCTACTTTGTTAACCTGACGAAAGCTCGTTTGTTCTTTCGACCCGAAACAATTGTTGCGTGTTTAATGCATTTTATGGTGTTTATTCAAAGTTTTGTAATTATTAAGCTAAACCTGTGTTAAATTCGCTAAACTTGCCCTAGTCCAGGTGGGTACGTACGTCCACAGTTTTTCAAGCGAAACCTGTGGACGTTTTTTGTCATGATCATGTCGGCCTTCCCTTGGACTATAAAATTGTCATTTTAAAAAGAATGACATCTATGGTAAATTCTTCTTTCCCACTCCTCTCATAACATAGAGAGAAGAGAAGTCGCAGTAAACCAGTTGGCAAAGCCTCGAACTTGTAATCGTTATATGCCATCCGTCCAAAGACTGCCTTGTACGTTATTAATGGCCGAAGCAAGTAAAATCTGCCGTAGATGCAATGCCTACCATATTCCATAGTATAAATAGTTATTGGGATTACAGATATGGAGTATCCATCCCCCATAGAGTATCAAAATTGTGATGACAGGTCTCAGGATTACCTCTATGGGTGAATCATAACATAGAGAGAAGAAAAGTCACAGTAACCCAGTTGGCAAAGCGTCGAACTAGTAATCGTTATATGCCATCCGTCCAAAGACTGCCTTGTACGTTATTAATGGCCGATGTACGCAAAATCTGCCGTGGATGCAATGCCTACCATATTCCATAATATAAATAGTTATTGGATTACAGAAATGGAGTATCCATCCCCCATAGAGTATCAAAATTGTGATGACAGGTCTCAGGATTACCTCTATGGGTGAATCATAACATAGAGAGAAGAAAAGTCACAGTAACCCAGTTGGCAAAGCGTCGACCTAGTAATCGTTATATGCCATCCGTCCAAAGACTGCCTTGTACGTTATTAATGGCCGATATACGTAAAATCTGCCGTGGATGCAATGCCTACCATATTCCATAATATAAATAGTTATTGGATTACAGAAATGGAGTATCCATCCCCCATAGAGTATCAAAATTGTGATGACAGGTCTCAGGATTACCTCTATGGGTGAATCATAACATAGAGAGAAGAAAAGTCACAGTAACCCAGTTGGCAAAGCGTCGAACTAGTAATCGTTATATGCCATCCGTTCAAAGACTGCCTTGTACGTTATTAATGGCCGATGTACGCAAAATCTGCCGTGGATGCAATGCCTACCATATTCCATAATATAAATAGTTATTGGATTACAGAAATGGAGAATCCATCCCCCATAGAGTATCAAAATTGTGATGACAGGTCTCAGGATTACCTCTATGGGTGAATCTTAACATAGAGAGAAGAAAAGTCACAGTAACCCAGTTGGCAAAGCGTCGAACTAGTAATCGTTATATGCCATCCGTCCAAAGACTGCCTTGTACGTTATTAATGGCCGATGTACGTAAAATCTGCCGTGGATGCAATGCCTACCATATTCCATAATATAAATAGTTATTGGATTACAGAAATGGAGAATCCATCCCCCATAGAGTATCAAAATTGTGATGACAGGTCTCAGGATTACCTCTATGGGTGAATCATAACATAGAGAGAAGAAAAGTCACAGTAACCCAGTTGGCAAAGCGTCGAACTAGTAATCGTTATATGCCATCCGTCCAAAGACTGCCTTGTACGTTATTAATGGCCGATGTACGCAAAATCTGCTGTGGATGCAATGCCTACCATATTCCATAATATAAATAGTTATTGGATTACAGAAATGGAGAATCCATCCCCCATAGAGTATCAAAATTGTGATGACAGGTCTCAGGATTACCTCTATGGGTGAATCTTAACATAGAGAGAAGAAAAGTCACAGTAACCCAGTTGGCAAAGCGTCGAACTAGTAATCGTTATATGCCATCCGTCCAAAGACTGCCTTGTACGTTATTAATGGCCGATGTACGTAAAATCTGCCGTGGATGCAATGCCTACCATATTCTATAATATAAATAGTTATTGGATTACAGAAATGGAGTATCCATCCCCCATAGAGTATCAAAATTGTGATGACAGGTCTCAGGATTACCTCTATGGGTGAATCATAACAAAGAGAGAAGACAAATCACAGTAACCCAGTTGGCAAAGCGTCGAACTAGTAATCGTTATATGCCATCCGTCCAAAGACTGCCTTGTACGTTATTAATGGCCGATGTACGCAAAATCTGCCGTGGATGCAATGCCTACCATATTCCATAATATAAATAGTTATTGGATTACAGAAATGGAGAATCCATCCCCCATAGAGTATCAAAATTGTGATGACAGGTCTCAGGATTACCTCTGTGGGTGAATCTTAACATAGAGAGAAGAAAAGTCACAGTAACCCAGTTGGCAAAGCGTCGAACTAGTAATCGTTATATGCCATCCGTCCAAAGACTGCCTTGTACGTTATTAATGGCCGATGTACGTAAAATCTGCCGTGGATGCAATGCCTACCATATTCCATAATATAAATAGTTATTGGATTACAGAAATGGAGTATCCATCCCCCATAGAGTATCAAAATTGTGATGACATGTCTCAGGATTACCTCTATGGGTCAGACCGTCATCAATTGCCCTTTAGTACAAATAAATAAATAAATAAAATAAAATAAAAAATAGATTATAGGAGCATTATTATAGGAGGTAATAACTCATTTATCCCTCAGAGTGGTGTGGAGAAATTCCATCACAATTTTGATTCCCTGCGAAGGAGATAACTCCTTCGTTTCAAAGAAAAAAAGAATAAAAAAAAGAAAATTGAAAGAATTTAAATTGTCTGTCGTAATATTTGTGTGGAATGCATTGTAAAGAGCACATGTGCAAATTAAACATGTGTATTTTAGTTGCTGTTAATGTATGTGGGGGAAGGAACTTATTTTGATTTTATTGCATTCAAATACTTGTTTTATTTATAGTTTCTGAGTTCAATATAGGTTTTCAATGCAACAGAACGTTTCGAGTTTATTTTCCTTTTTTGTTTAAAAATACCTCTGGCCGTTACTAAAGGGAGGAAACCATCCCCTCCGTGGAGAATCAAAATTGTTATGGCATTCCTCCGGACCACCCTTTGGAGTGAATCCTTGACCGCAGTTCCAAGCCAACTGCGTTGCTCTAGTGCGAAGTAAAACCTACTGAACCTAAACTTCAACATTTTTTAGTTTATGAACATGTGCATACTGAAATATACCATGTACTACTAGTGCAATTCAACTAGAAAATACCCTTTCGCTAATTTTTATTCAATTTAAATTTTCCCCCAGAAGGAAAAAAATGAAATATTTATCTTTTAATATTACTGAACCACATCTCTGTTTCTGTTTCTCTCTTTCTATTACTTAAACACAGATACAAAAATTCACTTTAGATGTATATGCTTTTTTATTATGTTGCCATCTAGTGGACGGGAATAATCCATTAAACTAATTAAAAGTGCGCCTCTCGTGATAAAAAAGAAAAAAAAATGGAAAGTGTTCGATAAGCTCGAAGATTATTTCGAATAATTACGCCCCTCTACTGTAGCTCAGTCCGGGTGCGTTCGATAGAAATTAGGCAGACGAAAAATAAAAGGGATTAAATCCCCTCAACTCTCCCGAATTTAATGAGCAAACTTTTGTTTTTTACGTCTTTATGCGAATAGATGGAACTGATCCAATGAAAAAAAAAATAATAATCGTCAAAGTATTTTAATAACTTTGCCTTGTATCAGAGGTTGCGACTTGTTTGTATTCAAACCAAGAAATCAATAACAGAATATTTCGGGATCATTATAAATGATTAAATGTGCTTAATATTTTAACAGCAGAATGGAATGCAAATGAAAAGTATTACATTTTCTTTAAAATCTTATGTTATGTTTAGAAGAGATTAATCCAATACCATATTTTATCTGTAGAGGATTCTCATTGTTGTAGAAGAGCAAACCACAGTCGCTTATCCTGAGAGAGAAGGAAAATTTGGTCTGAATCAAATTTTAGAAAATATAACGAATTAAAAAAAAAAAAAAAAAAAAAAAAAAAAAAAAAAAATCGAGCAATAAGAAATTCCCGTAGTCGTTTAGCTCCGTGTAGCATTGCAAATTCATGCCAGGAATGATCTTTGACATGTATTTAAATAAACTGAAAATCTTCTGCAATTGTCATTTAAGTAAAATTTTCCAAACTTACTTGGGTTGCAATCGAAGGGTAGGAATGGCAAAATGCTAATTTTTAAACAGAGTATTTGCTTTTTTGTACAGCACATTAATATGATTATATATACAGTTACAAGTTTGCCCAGAAATTGTTAATTCTGATTTTTGTAAGGGGGTAGTTTTCGTAAAACAAACAAACAAACATCCCTCCTACAATGTATATATAGAGAGGGATGGTTCTCTGTAAAAAGGTCGTTTTCATAATAACGATTAGGAAGAAAAATAATCTGGTGTGCCATTCACTCTACTTTCTATACCGTGCATTTCAATGTTTTAAAGATAGACTGCAGATTTTAAGACATAAAATCAATAAGGAAAGTTAATAAAGTACAATCTACTTTTAAAATAATCTACTAATAAAATATATTTAAGAACAGTTTTATTTGACACGTAATTCTGTGTAAAGGGGGATGCTGCACCCCTCAACCCCTCTCCCGTTCAATTATAGTGCCTGCATTTTTTTTTTTTTTTTTTTTTTTTTTTTGATTAACAAGGCTGCTATTAATTAGCTTTTCAAACTTGCCAATTTTGATCAAATTTTTCAAGTAGCAACCTAATACGAACTTCAAAATACACAATTTTAATTTCCTGCAGTTATTCCTTTTTAAGTTCTGTTGATAACAAATATACATACAGATAAACCGCTAAAAATCTGATTTTCGTATACAGGGAACCTGAAAACGTGATATTATACGAAATATAGAATAGAAAATTAATTTTCAAAAAATACTTTGTTTACAGTATGGGTGTGAGAAATTAATTTTCCTTCGTCGACACAATAAAATGTGGCAAAGCACTTCCATCAATTACATTCAATAGAAAAGAACGTTTAGCTTAATTTTAGGTAGTCGTGTTTATTGTCTATAAATTTTATACACATCACATTGTGTACTTAAATTTAGTCTTGTATGAAAAACACATAATACAAAAAGAAATACACTTCCAGCAGTTTCCAAGTATAGCCACAATACATTAAGACACTTTGGGTAGCTCTTTAAACGTATGATGTGAATGATTTCCATACACAATCTACACAAAACATACTTTTTGCGCATGTAAAATAAATAAATAAAATAATAAAATGTTAATTCCATTTTGTTTAGGGCAGCTTATAGATTTTACACTGTACTTAACAGAAATTTCGCTCATAAACGTAATGTATTTTAATTCTCTTGGATAGCCCTGTACACGAACCCTTTGTTGATTTCAAAGAAAAGTTTAGTGAAGTATCACTACATAACGTATATAGAGAATTTCGAGTTTGGACTTCAATCTCCTATTTGTTCTTGAGATATGGTGATAACAGTCACACACATACATACAAACCAATTGTAAACTTGATTTTGGATTCGTGGAATGGGAAGGGGGGTGCGCAAAAGTCAAAATACACACAGACCAATTGCTACAAACATGATTTTTCGATTCAGGGGAACTCAAAATGTGTAAATATGACAAAAACTCCATTAACCCTTTCAGGGTCGGTGATGCCACTGCAGCATCACCTAATTTTAATTTTCAACTGCAAAAACTCATCCCAGAAATTCTTTAGCAAAATTTTACTTTTATATCATAGTAGAAAAGGTCGTCGATTTCTTGTATTTTAATTTTGTTCGTGAATTCCGGTGGCACTGTGATTTAAATGATCCCAATTACCTTGCGCCGCAAAGGGTTAAAAAAATTTACCTCAAAACAATACTTTCTTTACCGTATATACACTAAGGGACCGAAATAAAAAAAAAAAAAAAAAAAAAAAAAAGGAGAGAGAGAGAGAGAGAGAGGATATATGGATATATATATATATATATATTTCTGCAACCACCACTTTTATCGTTTAAAAATCAAATTTTCGAACAGATTTTATTACATCTTCCTCCAATTACACTTTAGGAATGAGCTCAGTGTTAAAAACAAAATGCAATTGTCAGGAAAATTGTAATTTTAGAAAGTATTTCAAAAATGGCAAGGATAAGGCAGTTAGCTATGCCACAAAAATTATTAATCTTAGAATGAAAATCAAAAAATAGTTTTGCGTGAAACGGCAAAATAATTAAATGTTAACGAAATATTAGCGAGAGGATTTTTAGAAATACATAAAATTTTTTGGCTGTATAAACTGAAAATTTGGCTTTAGGCTTAAGCCACGTTGTTCATACGAGCGAGATGACCGCAAGTTAAAAAGCAAATGTTTTACAAATCGATTTGTATCATACTCAGAACTTAGGAAAGATTAAAAAAAGGTGTATAACAAAATACTTTTTTTAATCCATATTTTCACCATCGTCCTAAAAATAGGACACCATAAGTTGTATTTATATAAATTCTTTTGAATATTTTAATTCAAATTAAAGGCGATATATTATTTAAAAGTCCAATAAATACAATGTGTCTTTATCATTAATTTAAATTAACGTTTATATACATATATTTTTTTAATTTTTAAACTGGCGATTCTTGAAAATTTATTCATTACATTTTCAACACATTATTACTTAAGAAGGTTTTACGTTCAAGAATAACAGACATATATATTTATTGAGGTAATATTCTACACTTTTGTACTGGCAAAGCAATCATATAACAATATATATATAGATGGTCTGTTTTCCTTACATTTCCGACTGTCCTATACCATTTTCCTATTTTTTAGGACAGCCTGTACCGATTAAGCTAATGAAAGGTTGGTAAGTTTTTTGATCTTGTGTGTGTACATAGGCTTAAAGTAACATATATTTAAGATTTTATAAAGAAAAAAAATATTTTTGCAATGCTTGGTACGATATGGGTTAAAAACAGTGCAGGAACAGTTAAACAAAGCAGGTTAAAAGTCAGAATATCTGCGGAAAAAGCCATAATTAAAGAAAAGAATTTTTAAAAAACAAGACTTCAGCTGACTAAAAATTAAAAACAAGTCCTTCCGGCTTTTTCGGAAGGGTAGGCTGATTTCTTTTTCCTTATCAAGTAGCCGTCATTTTGTTTCAAAATGGCGGCTTCAAATTATTAATGCACTTGGTAGAAATATTGATGTAGGCTATGCACATATGGAGTTTTAAGCAAATCGGTTCATAAATATATTTTTATGTGAATTTAAAAATTTCAAGTGGCCGGCGCTTGGAAACAAAATGTTGAGTTAAGGTAACAAACATATGAAATGTATTTGTGAGATAAGTCTACTGTACATATATAGTTCGAATTAATTCAAAATCTCAAAAGTCATCGTGTTAAAAAATTAAGTGGCTGCCACTTCGACCAAAATGGCAGAGAAAGTTTCTCATCTAAGATATCGTTGCAAATTTGAAAATAATTTTTTTTGTAGAAATTTTTTCAAAGAGGCTTAGTAAGCTGCTAAAACGTTAGTTTTCTGCATTTCTAGTTTATTTTAGCATTAAAATAGCCTAATTTTTCCTTAAAAACGCATTAAAAAGATCCAGTAACGCAGATAATATATTTGGCGCCAAATTTGGCGACTTTTGGCGAGAAAATACTTTTTATCGATATACCAAAGTTGGACGCAATAACGTGATTGGTTCATGAGTTACGTGAATTTTCTAAATTTTTGTTGTTTGAATGATAAATCCATTTTTCAACTTTGATTTGAATTGATTAAGTATTTCTAAAGTTACCGTGATAAAAAATTTTCAAGTGGCAGCCACTTGGAAACAATACAGTGGAACAAGTTGCCAAGCAAACGCATCCAAGATATTTGAAGCATAGGTTCACTGTCCAACTGTGGTTTAAATCAGTGCCGTGTTTCAAAAGTTATTCTTATGGCAAATTTTCAAGTGGCAGTCTAAGTGGCTGCGACTTGGAAACAAAATGGCAAAACAACTTGCCCATCGAGATCATCCAGTATATTTGTACGATATGTTCATTGTCCCGTTCTAGTTTAAATTAAATCAGTATTTCAAAAATTATCGTCATAAGAAATTTTCAGGTGGCACCACTTGTAAAAAAAAAGTGGAGTGAGATGCCCAGCGAACTTATCTGAGATATTTGAATGATAAATCCACTACCCAAATTTGATGCGAATTGATTCTGTATTTCTAAAGTTACCATAATAACAAATTTTCAAGTGGCCACCACTTAGAAATAAAATTGCGGATCAAGTCACCAAGTGAAATTATCCTAGATATTTGAACGATAAGTTTACTCTCCAGCTTTTATTTGAATCAGTATAGTATTTTAAAAGTTATTGTGATGGCATATTTTCAAGTGGCAGTGTGATTTCAAGTATCTGGAACTTAGAGATAGGATGTCGCGACAAGTTGCTCAGTGAAAACATTCAAGATAATTATATGATAATATCACTCTCCAAATTTGGTTCGATTTGGAATATTTTTTCAGAAGTTATCGTGATTTTAAATTTTCAAGTGGCCCCGCTTAATTTAAGATATCGGCCATTTTATTAAAAATGGCGGATATAGTTTATCAATAAACTTCATTAAGATCCTTATGTGGTCTGTATTTACATCAAAATTCAAACAATTTCGGAATACGCTTTTTACAATTTAAATTTGAAATTTTCATGTGGTCTGCACTTGAAAACGAAATGGCGGAGCAACTTGGTTAACAAGCTCATCTAAGATATTTATAAGATAAGTTAAGACACTGTTCAAATTTGGTTCCATTTGGAGTATTATTTCGGAAGTTATCATGGTTTTAAATTTTCAAGTGGTGGCCTGATTTCAAGTGGTCCCGCTTAACTTAAGATATGCGCCACTATATTAAAAATGGCGGATAAAGTTCATTAATAAAGTCATTTGAGACACTTGTGTAATCTATGTACACATCAAAGTTAAAAAAAAAAAAAAAAAAAAAAAAAAAAAATCGGAATATGCTTTTTACAATTTGAATTTGAAATTTTCAAGTGGTCTCCACTTGAAGACAAAATGACCGAGCAACTTTGTTAACAAATTCATCTAAGTTATTTATAAGATAAGTTAAGACACTGTCCAAATTTGGTTCGATTTGGAGTATTATTTCAGAAGTTATTGTGATTTTAAATTTTCAAGTGGTAGCGTGATTTCAAGTGGCCCCGCTTAACTTAAGTTATTTACCACTATATTAAAAATGACGGATAAATTTCATTAATAAACATCATTGAGACCCTTATGTGGTCTGTATTTACATCACATTTCAAACAAATTCAGAATAAGCTTTTTACAATTTGAATGTGAAATTTTCAAGTGGTCTCCACTTGAAAACAAAATGGCGGAGCAACTTGATTAATAAACTCATCTAAGATATTTATAAGATAAGTTAAGACACTGTCTAAATTTGGTTCGATTTGGAGTATTATTTCGGAAGTTATAGTGATTTTAAATTTCCAAGTGGTAGCCTGATTTCAAGTGATTCCGCTTAACTTCAAATATCTGCCACTTTATTAAAAATGGCGGATAAACTTTATTAATAAACTTCATTAAGAGCCTTATGTGGCCTGTATTTACTTCAAAATTCAAGGAAATCTTGCTTTAAATATGCTTTTTACAATGTCGGTTTGAAATTTTCAAGTGGCTGCCACTTGAAAACAAAAAGTCGGAGCAACTTATTTAACGAACTCATCCAAGATATTTATAAGATCAGGTCACTGTCCAAATTTGGTTCGATTTCGAGTATTATTTCGGGAGTTATCGTGATGACAAAATTTTCATTATAGATAGATAGATAGATAGATAGATAGATAAACGAAGTGATTGCAATAGGTCGATTTCTAAAGAAATCAACCTAAAAATATATTAATTAATTATTGGGCTTATATGGTTTTCTCTGATAAGTCAAGTTTAATTTTTTTCGAGCTGATGGAAAAAGGTATTAGTAAGACGAAAATGTGACCGACTTAATGAAAATAGCAGTTTTAAAACAGTGACATATTCTCCGTACATTATGGTACGGAAGTGTATAACTTTTCAAGGAGTAGGGTAAATTTTCATACTCGAAATAAAACTCGGCCATTATAACTCTTTCCGACCCAGGTCGTACGATTGTGCTGGTTAGACATCCACGACATCCACTTACATTTTTGCATCTGGAACAGTGGTACGTAATAAAATCAGGAAATGAACGATCGAGCTAATTAGCAGAAAGTGTAAAGTACAATTTTCAATCAACAAATGTCGGTTATAGACCTTTTTTTTTTTTTTTCCCCAGTTTGCAAAAACAGAAGAATGTAATATTTTAAGGTAAAAATGTTTAGAGTCGGAAAGGGTTATAAGTGGCGCGTGACTGACAATTTTGAAGGTATCTCAGACTTTTCCGTAATCAGCATTTAAAGATAATGTACCTTGCTATACGACGTCTGTGGTATGTTTATTTCATTCAAGTTGTTAAAATTACATATCCATTTCCTGAGCACTTATAATTCTATAAGCAATCATATCTTTTTTTCACTTTAATCTAAACCCACAAAGAAAATTGTAGAACTTCTTCTTTACCAGACCTGGAAATAGTCCTAATCTCAATCCGCTCGAAAATGATCAGTCTATAAAAAAGCGGGGGATTCGAAATTTTCAACCTACAACTCTGCAAGAACTAGAAAAAATTATTTATGATATTTGGCACAGTGAAATATCTGAGATTTATATTAAAACACTGTATAATACTATGTCATTGTGCATTAAAGGAGTAATTCCGTATAAAGGTGAAATTATTCAATGCAGAATACATGTTTTTTATTAAGTAATTGTTTAGATTTAACAAATAAATAGTTTTATTTCATATATTAAAATATAATTTGTTTATTTCATATAATATATCATAATAGAATGTAAAGTATATGTTTATTATATTACTTTTAAAAAGAAAGTTTTATGTAGATTTTTATTAAGTACTTTATACAGTGTAATAAAGCGAATTACTATAACGAAAATGTACGTAAAGTATCATTTCATCTCTTTGGTATTATGCAAACATGACAGTTTTATTTGTTTCAACCATTAGTTTTGAAGTTATTACACATAAAAAAGGTGTAAGTAAGTCTATTTTTCTGCAGCGCGTTTTTATTTTTATTTTTGTCCTTTAGTGTATGGGTAAGAGAAAGTAAGAAATTGTCAGAAGCTTCTTTTTTTTCTTTTCTTTTTTACTTGTAGCAAAGTTACTGAAAAAAAAAAAAACATAATATTTAAAAAAAGAAAAAAAAAAAAGGTCATGATACTTAATATTAAAAATATTGTAATACTATATTATACATTTTAGGTTTCCATGTTATTTTATAATTTTTCTTTTTGTTGCTTTTCCTTTCTACATTTTCAGGAACTTTTTCGCCATTTTTGCCCTCTTGTTTTTCATTTCCATAAAAAGTGACTTTACCTGGATTTTTTTTTTTTTTTTTCTTTTGAAAGACTTTAGAATTTTTTTTTTTAATTTCTTTGTTGTCACAGGAACATTTTTTAATTCTTCCTTCCTTCCTTTACTCTGTCCGTTATTATTATTATAATTATTAAAACCAATAGAATAAATTTCTAACAAAACCATCATTCCTCCAAGTGAGTAAATGATAAAATTAAAATTATTAGTTTCTAAAATTTCTAAATATAAATAAAGAAGTAACCTTTATAAATTTTAATATGTTCATTGTGAAATGAAAATGCAATTCCAGCAAATTTTCAATAATAACCCTTAATATCTCAACATTTTTGTGTGGCCCTGTAAATCTTAATGTTAATCATACTGCCTTCTATAGAAAGCATCCTTTTGTGCATATGAATAACATATTTCAATTTTATTAAGATTTGTGTAGAATAAAGTTATTAAAATTTGGTTTACAGAAATACCTATCATAGAACGTAATGATTTGGAATACTTTCGTGTGTCCCTGTACACAAACGAGTGGTGGTATTTTCTATTAAAAAAAAAACAAAAACATTCAATAGTGAACTTGAATAACATGTTTCAATTTCATTAACATTTAAGTGAATTAAATGTATTAAAATATGGTTTGTTGAAATATCTCTCACAGAACACAATGCTTTGGAATACTTTTTGGTGTCTCTGTACACAATCCAGTAGAAGTAACGCCATTTTCAATAGGGAACATCTGATAGTGAACTTGAATAACATATAACAGTTTCAAGAATTTCTAATAATATTTATGGAGTTAGAGCAATGACAGACAAACTAAAGTCATTAACGCTTTTCAAACTTGATGGAAAGTGTTAACAATTAGTAACAACAGAAAAATCACTGCCTGAAAGAAATAGTACGATCTGTCGCACCAATAAACTAAGATGAACTCCTAAAATTCCTGAAATTTTTTTTTATGTATTTGTATTTGTTACATAATAAGAAAACAAAAGTATTACGGATATCTGCTTTATTCTTTGAGTATGAAGAGTTATGAGAAAACTCGTGTCACACACCAAACAACTTTTATTCAAATAAATTTTAGGATGCCGGTTTATTATTTTCTTACTTATTCTTCTAAAATATTAACATTTAGCTTAGAAATGATCTTAAAAAGTATTCAAGCAAAACATTAACTGTTTTACGTTCTTATTATGTTATTCAAAATGAAAGTACTAAAGTAGTGACTTCCTTCTGAATTAAATTACTTTAATTATCCGATTCTATTTTATTTCATTTTTCACGCGCATTCCCCCCCCCCTCCCCCAAATTTTGTACTATCTAAATCTAATAAAACATAGTACAATTTTAATTTTTCATATATGATTTTTTTTTTTTTTATGATTTTAATTTTAATTATTTTACATTTTATAGTTGCTCTAATTTGCCAGTTCATCTCTAAAGAATTATCTCCCGATACTATCTTGTATAAGAAATTACATCACGGTTATGACACGCCCACGTCAAAAATAAAAAGTAAATAAATAAAATATAATTTGAACTTTTTATTTTATTTTATTTATTTTTTAATTTGCTCTTTTCTATTCACCTAAAAAATATTCGCATATTTTAATGTGCGTAATCCGGGATTTCTTTTCTTTTCTATCTTTTTTTTTTTTTTTTTTAATCAATTTATTTCAACAAAATTTTGCAACATTTAAAATCATTAAGTTATATAAAATATTACATTATTATTCAGTATGTCTTTTTACACAATGTCACATAAATTTCACAACGTAACAAACATTTATAAATTTTACATCCAAATATTTGTAAAAGTTTTAAATTTATCATGTCTCTTGTGCCCGTTTTTTTTTTTTTTTTTTTCAAAAAACGATTTTATAGAATTTTTTCTGATAATTTTTGCTGCCACAATTTGAAATTTGCCACAATTATTCCCTACAAACTAATATAACCATTAAATTCTCTTTGTAAATGTCATTCACTTTCATATACCTTTGGAATTTCTGATATCGATTCTTAAACTATTACTTCACTTTTAAAACTGGCCATAATATAGGTTCTTATTTTTGCACAAACAAAAGTAAAACAGTGTTTTGGAAACCTAAACGATCCCTCTTTAAATTAAAATCAAAATCAAAATAAATTGATTCTTTTATTGAAAGTGGTCATTTTAATATAACCTTAGACTATTACTTTGATTCAGTATCAACTTTGCTTTTATATTACAAACATAACTAAAAATGCTTAATTCTCAAAATCTACGCTTTATCGCATTTGACTTATTATAAACTACGAAAAAGAATGTATTCTATTATCTTTGTTGAGAAGAGAAAGAATTTCTTGAAGTGTAGTAGTGGTATTTCATAATACTAGATGGCAGCACTAAAATTATTGAAACTAAACTTTTATTTTATTTATCCCTTCTTTCTGTCATTCATAATATCACTTCATAATATTTTAACATAACAATTAAAGTTAAGAATAAAATTAATAAAACAATTTGATATGCGTATTTAAGAAGCTTGTGGAAAATAAAGAAAATTAAATTCAGAAAATAAATAAATAAATAAATAAAATATTGCAGATACATTTGAAGAAACACAATTTTATCGAAATTTTTATGCATCCAACAATAGAAAAAGATTTCAATAAATTTGACTATTTTATTTTATCAAATAAAGTTTATGCCATTAAAAATATAATAAGGATAAACATGCCAGAGTGCTGTGCAGGTATAGCATTCAAATGCAATATGTGTTTTATTGTAAATGCGTTTTACAGACGTGAGTTGTTTTTGTTCTTGTGTGCGTTAAGGCCGATTGAATACAATAGGGTCCTAGACCTATAGGTGGAATATCCTCTGTGGGGGTCCTTGCCCGTATTTGCACAAGTCTAGAGACGCGGGAAAATTACTAGAATAATTGGGAATTGAGAAATAATAATAATAATAACAATAATATTGTTAATACAGGAAAAAAAAAATCGCTTGTTGATACAATTTATTTATACTTCTTTAATAATGTAGGATATTTAAGAAATTTTTGAGACGGTTAACCCGTTAATTCCCATGAATTGTTTAAAGAAAACAAATTATTAATCTATTATTATATTATTCATTTTTATATTAATATAATAATAAAATTGTATTATTTATATTTATTATTTAGTACTTCAGTTGTTACTTTGAAAAAGGCATTTATTTTATAGCTTACATATTAATTTATTACAAATAATAACAAAAATTTAATACTTATGCTTTGGATATAATTTTTTTCAACTTATAATATTTACATACGCTAAAATACGTTTTTTTTTTTTTTTAAATGAATTATTACATTTAAAATAATTATAATAATAATAATGAATTCACATATTAGAATAATTTTGATGCATGTTCTGCTTCTAATTATTCTCACTTGATGACGCCACTAAACTACCAACAACTCTCACTTATAAATCCGATTGTATATGTAACGGAACATTTACTTTTTGTATAATTCCCTTCTTACACTTCTCTAGCAATACTTTTTGTTTAAATAGTGTTCTCTAGTTTATAGATATTTATAATTTACGCTTATAAAACATTCTGTTATGTGTTTACAATCACAAAAGTTCATGAGTGGCATATGCGAAAAAAAATGCGAGCAAAATGCTTGATACTACTATTTACCTATTTCATTTTTACTCCAAGAATATTTTAATATTTTTGAATTTATCATATTTTGATGCATATGTTTTCTGAGATGATGGCATTGTAGGTACAAATAGTATGAGTGTGAGATCAATAAGGATAAAAATAATAACTACGATTTTGCTAGAAATAGAATTTTTGCTAGGTACGATTTTGCTTCATACCCCCCCCCCTCCTTTTTCTTCATCTTTTTCTTTATCAAGCATTGGCTTATCATCCATTCTTACCAGTGGCTGAAAGGTTCCAGTCACACAGCTGGCAGACGGGAGGTGTCAGGTTCAATCCCAGATCAAGATTCTCGACGTAGCAGATCGTAGTTTTCCATGTCATTATTATTTTTATTTTCCAGAAACTAGCGTCTAAGCGAAAAGATTTTACGGAGGATGAGCGATTCTGTGCTCAAAGGTGGAAGATGGGAAGTGCCGAGTTCGATCCCAGGTCGCACTCGTCGATCTAGCATCTAGTTTTCGTGGTTTCCTTCGATACTCGCGTAAATACGGGTTACTACCTTCAGAAAACCCCGATGGATGATATTTCATATATAAGCCTACGACCCTAGTATAGTCAATAGGCCTTAAGTCACCCAACCAACCAACCAGCCTCATAACATTGACTCAAAGAATTACTATGCGCTTCGTCTGCTGACTCACACAGTTCCAGTTCGCGAAATTATGTCATTAACTAATAATTATTTGAAGTCAGTTTTTTCTAGGAGCTAATCTGAACATTGTATATGTATATACGTAAGAGAATATCAACCATGTTGTCTCTCAGATTTTTAATTTGACGAGTACTGTTACTGTAATGCCAACAAGAATTATTATACCAGTCATTCGATTTCTCTTTATGCTAAATATGCAACAATTCCAGATGTGTTGTTATCAAGACCCCCACTCCATTTGTATTTTCTTTTCTTTTTAAGAATTTTACACGGTCGACTAAGTCGATACTTTATACCTTTTATTATATCGAATAAAATAGAGTTGGAATTCTAGCAAAATATAACGCCTGCCTTAATGATTTGAATATGGTATGCATTTTAATTAATTTATGTTTTTAGAATTTATAATTTTTTAGCATACAAAAACTTCATAATATCTGTAAGCGAACCATTTGCCCGATTTATCTTATAAAGCATTTCAGGTATTTCCATATGATGCAGATTTAGAATACCGTGTTTGGAATTCCTGATAATATATGTTTTTAACACGCTTATATTAGCTTCACCTGTATGTATGTATGTTTGTAACTTCTCTGGGAGCAAAACGTGATTGCACAAAATCCTTCATATCTCAAACAAAAAAACAGATATCCGTAAAATTTTTGCTTTAAAATATATTTTTTAATCATTTTGAATTAGGAAATAAATAGTGCGCGTGCAATAATATGAAATAAAAATATGAATTTAATGATTTGATAAAACACGATCGCGTGCTATCTTAAAAAGTAAAATTTAAAGTTTATTTTTTTTACAATAACAAAAATACATCACGTGAGTTAAAAATATAAAAATGAGAGAATAAAATAAAACATGGACAATATCTAACATATGGTGTGTCACTCACACGATCTTCTCTTACCCTGAATTTTAATACTGAGATAGATATTTTGTGCTTTTTAGTTCACATTTCTCTAAAAGCGTGTTCTTTAATTTTTTAAAACTATAATATTATTGTGTTATAATAACAACAGATTCACATAGACGGATGCAGACACACAGACTAACAGCTGAAAACATGGTTTAACGATTTAAAGGACCTCAAAAATAATGCAAATATATTGTTTTGACTTAGCAAGGGATTAGATGAAATTACTCTGAAGGGAAAAATGGGTGCAGTGCGTCTAAAGACATTTCCACTTAAAAAAAAAAAAAAAAAAAAAATGACATAAGTATAATTTTTAAGTTTAATTTTTGATAAAGTTTCTTTTTTAAAATTTTGTTAATTATTTACGGGCAAATTAATACATTCCTTTTCATATAAAAGAAAATTACATAAATTCATTCTAAATTAAAACATATACAGGGTGATCAATTTAAAAGTGTACCCGTTGGTTTTTCTTATTACCCTTAAATATGACGGATGTGGAACTATTCGAACACTGAACTGTAATTGATTTCCAACACTGTCAGGCTGTTACAACTTTATTTGTGAGGTAAAACAGAAACGGATATATTCACAATTATTTAATCCTGTAATAATTTTATTTATGACAAACAAAATTTAATTAAAATTGTTTACATTATCATTCCTACATTACAGTTACATTATCATTATCATTTTTACATTATCATTTCATAGGCTTTCCCAGAGAAGTCCTGCAAACATCGATGAATTAAAACAGATCATAACTGAAGAAACCTCGTCAATAACACCAACAATGCTGCGAAGTGTGTCAAAAACCTGGTTCGACATGTTCATGTTTGCATTCAGAATGGTGGCGAAATTTTTCAACATTTTCTGTGAGGAATGATAATGTAAAAAAATTGAATTAAATTATGTTTTTCAAAAGTAAAATTATTACAGGATTAAAAAAAAATGTGCTTCTCCATTTCTGTTTTACCTCAGAAATAAAGTTGTAACAGTCCAACAGTGTTAGAAATTATTGTCTCATAAACTTAAACAAGGTTCAAACAATCATACTTCAATGTTAGAATAGTTGCCACATCCGTCAGATTTAAGGGAAATAAGAAAAACCCACGGATACTCTTTTAGACTGATCCCCCTGTATGTAGCTATGTACAAAATAAATTTATATTTAAAAAAATTGATGATTAATTTTTTGCCATTAACAGTATGGAAGTGATGGTAATGTTTTAAGAAGTTTCAATTAATTTTCGTAAAGATTAATATGCAATGATGATGCCTGGTCCCAGTGAGAGGCCATGTTTCAAAATTCGACTCGAGACCTCTAGACAGCCCCTACTTACCTGGACTAGGTTAAGTTTAAAGAGTTTTGTCACAAGCTCA
This sequence comes from Salticus scenicus, assembly GCA_963930645.1. NCBI lineage: Eukaryota > Metazoa > Arthropoda > Arachnida > Araneae > Salticidae > Salticus > Salticus scenicus. The sequence goes on along the minus strand of OZ005654.1, from coordinate 33,830,487 downwards.
ATTCTGACTCTTCATTTCATATGACGGTTTGGCCACGCATTTGTACCACATCGTCTGGCGCCTGACCACACTGTCCCATTTGCCGTAGCCATTTTGTTATGGATTGTTGCCACGTTCTCCATACATCAGTATTTTTCGAGGGTTGACTGTTACCAAGCTACAGTGGGAAGCTAGAGGATGAATAAGGAAATGACACTTTATGATTATATTCTTGTTCTTTTTGTTCAATTTTGTATTCTCAAAAGCCTCAGCCATTGGAAATATATATGCAATAGATCACTGGGGCAAACACACACACACACACAGAAACACCCCAGAAGGTTTTTAGAAACTTAAAAAGCTCAATTTTTAACAGTAATTTTCTGAAATATATCAAAAACCATCAAATATAGAAGAAAAAAAAATACTATTAAATTCCTGAGATTGGGAATGTTTCACGGGAAAAAACCGTTTACTAGTAGGAGCCTGTTTAGATCTACAAAAAGCAGGAACGTTTGCAATATATAAAAATAAGAGTAACGTTACCAACGATTTTTTTCAGTGAACGAGAAATTCAGTTTATTTCCCGGTGGATTAATAATTGAGTGTATGAAATTTTTGTTTTTGTATTTTTCTGTAGGTGTGTCTTGCCTTCGTATCCGCAGCCTGCTGGTTCCCGAGACTGTGGGAGTGGGAGAAGGGGTCCGGCTGTCTTGCCTGTTCGACCCGGAAAACGAGGAACTCTATTCAGTCAAGTGGTACAAAGACGAGGCGGAATTTTTCAGATTCCTGCCCCGGGAAAAGCCAGTTTATCAAAGCTTTGATATCGGAGACGTAACGGTCGACGTAAGTATGCGATTGAAATTTTTTAGCTTAGTAAGTTTTCAGGAAAATGGTTTCATAAAATATACCATCTCCTGCAATATTTACAGAATCTGAAAAAAGTTTATCGAAATAAAAGTTTGAAATCCTCAATGAAAAATACATTGTGGTTCAAGTTAATGTATTCCTGTTTGGGACGTCCTGGACGTCCCAAAGAACGAAGTAGTGAATATAATGTTTTTATACTTGTAGATCACTGGGGAAAACACACACAAAAACACCCCAGAAGGTTTTTAGAAACTTAACAAGCTCAAGTTTTAACAGTAATTTTCTGAAATACAGTCGAACCTCGTTAATGCGATTCTCAAGGAGGATAAAAAATTTGTTCATATTATCAGTAGTTCATGCTATCAGTAATTAATCTTCGTACAACTAAACTAATGCGAAGCAGCGAATATAACGTTTTTATGCTTGTAGGGTTAGCATATGAGGCTATGGAAAATTGAGGCTTTGTGGAAATATAAAAATTAGATCCAACAAGGGCCGTTGTTATCGGTTTAAGATAAGGAAAATATGAAATGACAATACCAATAAAGAAAAGATTACGAGTGTCGGTAATTAACTTTATTATTATAGTTCTTCACATAAAAATTGTTGATCCTATAAAAACGTTAGTATCAGCACAAAAGAAATACACGCGCGTTGTAACATGACCACTCCGTGAACATGACAATACACTAAAGTGCTGCGCGTATAGTCAAATGGTCAAATTCTCACACATAACTGGCATTGTTGGCGTGCAAAAAAGTGTGATATTAAACTCTACTACCGACACCTCGTATTCTTTTCTTTATCGGTAATGTCACGTTACATTTTCCATACCTTAAACCGATCGCAGCGCCTCAATTACACTTGGCGGCCTTTATTGGAATAGATTTTTATTTCTCCACCTATCGATATCCCATGACCTGATATACATATCTTGCAAATATTAAGACGCTATTTCCATTGCTTTTCTCGCTTGCTCGTTCCAAACACTAGTACTTTAATTTAAACCACAATGGATTTGTCTACACCATTAAATCAAAAAATACAATGGAAATGTGAATGGTATTAATAAGCGTTCCGTGTATGACTAGTATAGTACATAGGCGTAGCCAGCTTTCCGAGCGGGAGGGTGCCCAAATTTTAAACTAAAAGTTACAATATGAAAATATTATGAATATAGTGCGTATATGTATGCATGTGTGCATTTTAACACATGTATAAAAGTTACAGAAGTTAGCAGATGTACGTTTTAAAATATAAATTAAGTAACTTTCTCTTAGAATAAGTAATTAGATTTGGCGCAGAACAGAATTATCAATATTTACACAACGTTAAAAATGCAAATGTAAAAAAATGTTAAATGCAGACTGCAGTTTCGGTAGCGTAAATCGGTGCATTTGGCTTCCTTTGAAATATCATTTGATAAAGTTTGGACTTTCAGAGTAGTGCCGCTATCTGTCTAACAGAAAAGGAACAGAAGTTTGAAAATTGATTAAAACAAAAGAATGTTGCATAAAAATTATTAAATGGTGTCGAATATTTGGTTTCAGTACGAAATCAATGAACGTTAAAAGGTTAAATAAAAATCTTAAACCTTAAATTATAAACGAAATCCTAAAACCTAAACTACGGAAAAACTTATACTATGGAACTTAAATTGCGCACACAAAGTGATAAAGTAGAATTATAATGACATGTTTACTTTATTTATAATCTCATTTCATTTCTTTTATTTTACCAGTTTCAAAATATGAACCTATATATATATACATTAATTAAATATATTTATATATATATATGTTATATTAATACGATCATGTAGCTACTTTTTTAAAATTATTTTATTCGTTCCCATATTTATGAATAACATTTATTTTCTATATCTTAAAACATTGTTGTATTGTTGTAGTTGTGATGTTAGTTTCAAACAGAATAGTACAAACGGGTACTGTGATCGCTATAAAATTAAAGTGATACTTATTAATAAGATTGTAATAAACTGTTGTGTGTACCATAATATAAAAATGTGATGTGTGTAACAGTCGCAAAAAATAAAATCAGCATTAAATAAATGTATCGAATCGGGGAAAGTGTAGAAACACAACACAGACCGGACTAAGCGCTGACCATTAGTCAAATAAATTTACGAATTACCACTGTACATAAGAATTCCGTGAAAAATTCTATAAAGTAAAATGAAAACATTAAAAGGGTCACGGTCACACAATGTATCAAAATGGAGGACAGATAAAAGCTAGTGGGGAGTCTCATTATCTGACCTTGCACTGGCCATCAGCAGAAAATATTGTCTAGCAACCACCACAATTCAAAATTGCATACATAATCGAATCCAGAAACATCCATTAATAAAATAGCACGAAAAATCATCATGACATAATGTCGGAAATTTTCTACCCACACAAATTAACGCCAAAGAACTTCAAAACCTGAAATTATCGCAAATATTTATTTTCGAAAATTTGACCCCGTAAATAATACTTTCTGGAACTCATGGTAAGGGAAAGTAATTATCATTTTTAAACGTTTTTACTGGACGCAATATAATTTGGTATGAATGCTTTTAATCGAACCTAACTTTTCTTACAATCTTTTATACGAAAATTATTTTGTATCAATAAAATATGTTAGTTTTATTATGTTTAGTTCACTTTAAAAATGTTGTTGATATCAACTAGAAATTTTGTACGTAAACAATAATGTATTTGAACTCTTTGCATGCCATAGTATACGGATCATTATGATATAAATTGAATACGATTTTTAGACTTCTCGCCAATACCTGATTTTGCCATGCAGACTAACCACAAAAACCTGGTTATACAATTGAGAGGACCTCAAGACATACTATTGTAAAAACTATTACATATTCAAAAGTTGGACCGCAAAACATTACATTCTCCAGCATGTATGGGTAAGAGAAAGTAAAAAAAAAAAAAAATGCTCATTAAAAAGAAATGACAAAAATCTTGACTCTCTGTTAAAGCCACGAGTTTAAATAAACTAAATCATTTTATTGCCTCTTTTCCTGCTTTTCCTTGAAGAAAAAACAAACTACTAATTTCATTTTATTTTTTTGTTTACCAAGAAAAATTACTTTGAAATTTTTTGTAAGAAATGTGCAAGTAAATTTGGATTTATGAACAATTTAGATTATTCTTTTAAATATATTTTATAACCATGTTTAAGAAAGTGTCTTTCTATTGCATAGAATCATTGGTATTAGTAATAAAAATTTTTTTTTAACCTTCAATTTTTTTTTCTGTTTTCAATATGTTTTTGTTAAATATACTGAATGTGTGTGCGTGAGCGGGGGTGCCCGGGCACCCAGGGCTACCCCCCCCCCCCCTGGCTACGCGCATGTAGTATATACCACGGCATTTCGGAATGTAAAAAATCTGGTGTGAAACAACCACACGACTTCCATTAACCACTATTACAGGTATTATAGGCATTTTTGAGAGATAATGTGATCAGAAAACATAAAAGTGACTTAAAGAGAAAATCGTTAGAGCCGTTTTTGAGATACCAATTTTTACAAAAAAAATCAATTATTGACCAGAAAACAATAATTACATACAAAAGGATATTTAAAAGTGAGTTAATAGGGCGAGTTAAAAAAAAAATCCGTACACCCGTTTTTAAAGGAACGTGCTTAGAAGACCTGAAATTGAACTACTTATACAGGAAGCCTATCAATTTTCCAGAACTAACCAACTATATCATTCGAAAGGAAATCTAATAGAGTGTTTATATAGCAAATTTGAAGAAAATCGTTAGAGCCGTTTTTGAGATACGGACTTACGGTCCCACTTCCGGTTTCCGATGTCCCACTTCCGGTTAAACTCAATTATAGACAGGAAAACAATAATTACATACAAAAGCATATTTAAAAGTGAGTTAAAATGGCGAGTTTGAAAAAAATCCGTACAACCGTTTTTAAAGGAACGCCTTTGCGAGGCCTGAAATTGAGCTATTTATACAGGATGCCTATCAATTTTCCTGAACTAACCAACTATATCATTCGAAAGGACATCTAATAGAGTGTTTATATAGCAAGTTTGAAGAAAATCGTTAGAGCCGTTTTTGAGATACGGATTTACGGTCCCACTTCCGGTTTCCGATGTCCCACTTCCGGTTTTTCAATTTTCACCAAAATTTGGAAATTTCATCTGTACACCAGACATATTTCAATTCTAAAATTTCGTAGCTCTATCTTTATTAGTTTCTGAGCTATAATAGCCAGAAGATTCTCCACATACATACACACACACACACACACACACACACATACATACACACTGACCAATTGCCAAAAACTACTTTTTTGGACTCAGGGGACCTTAAAACGTGTAAATCAGGTGAAAACCCGATATCGAATTTTCAGACCGAATACAATACTTCCATTACCTACGGTAGTAGGGTAATGGAAGTAAAAACGGGAAGCGAAATCTAAAAATCCATAGAAAAAGCATGGGATGAAAATGAAAAAACTCACAATGTTCAGTGTGAAAAAAAAAAAAAAAAGGCTAACACCGGAAGGAATAAAAGGGCAAAATTGACTAGAGAAAGACATCGAGGAGCGGGTTTGTAGCGTTGGGGCATTAAATCTATCGTCGACGGTTTAATAAGACTTGCCTAGTATAAGACTCGACGGTGGCGGGGGTGGGTGGGAGCCATCACACTTTAGAATGTAAAAATACTAGTATAGTATGTATAAGTCTTTATATGGAAACAAGATGGAACCATACATGCAAAGTTTATCTTTCTACATATCGTGATGTCTAATGATACACAACATGCTAATAATTACTCGTTCCTTATCAATGAACCATAAACATTATATAAATTAATAAAAAAATAAACAACTTATTCTATGTAGCTCAAGAATGATTATTCGAAATTTGACATAATTTGGTTTCTTACGTGACTTTTGTGAGGTCCTGTACATTAACTATTAAGTCTAAGCACACATTTTCTACAAGAAGCATTCTTTTAAGCCTCTCAATAATGCATATTAATTTCATTTCGTTGAATGCAGTGTAATTATGTTAAAATGAGTTTAAATGAACTCCTTCCCATAAGTCGTAATGATAAGAAAACCTTTGGTGTGTCCCTGTACACGATCCATAAACAATATAGGCACCAAAACTGGCGCTGTACAGCTACTTCTGTATAGCATCTGAACATGTGAACCAATTTTAAGTCAATCCATGGATTTTTGCGCTTGCTTTTGCGGCACATTCAAAGTCTGTCCTTAGGCTGTAATGATAAGAAAAACGTTGGTCTGTACCTATACACGAACTACAAACAGAATACACACCCAAAACTACACAGCTATTTCTGTGTGGTTAACGAACATGTGTACGAAATTTCAAATCAATAGAGTGATTTTTTCGGACGCTATCGCGAGACATACAGACACACAGACAGAACCTACAAACTTTTTGAGTCTTCACATGAAGACCCCCATTGACGTTTTGGCAATTAACAGCTATTTTTGTATTCTTGGGAACTTTCGTTGTGGTATTTGAAAACTCTAAATATTTGAATATTTCCCCTTTCTGATTTTTTTTTTTTTTAATTTAATTTTATTTAAATAAGAAATTAATTAGATAAAAAGTTCATACTTCATAACGTGGTATATGTGTTAATAAAATCAAATTTCTATTTATTTATTTAAATTTTTATATATAGCGATGAAGAATGAATTATTAATGTATTCTAAATAATACATGAAACATTCTCACAGGTTTTATTTCTGTATATTTTTCTTTCCCATTGCAGATGAGCCGATCTTCCAATGGCACAGTGTATCTGGTGCACGCTCAGCGATCAGCAGAGGGCACATATCGTTGTGAGGTGTCCGCAGACGCTCCTTCCTTCCAGTCCATATCTAGTGAGAAATATATGATCGTGGAAGGTATGCTCTGTCCCTAAAATAAAATCTGTTCTGCAACATGATATGCGTTGTTTAAAAAATGCTTAAAATTGACTGTTATAAGTAATTTAGTATTAGGGATGTTTGTGTGTTTAAAAATTTTTCTGAATATGAAGAATTTTCACTTATAATATTTTTATTTAAGGACTATTTTCTTTCTTCTATATTTTCGTCAGTTGTTAAGATAACAGTGTAATTGAAATTTAGGAACATCTTTATAATTAGTCGATATAATTTTTAATTACAAAAAGTTTTTTCGTTTCTTCGTTTAAACATATGACAGCTTTGAGATCTATAGTTACATCATAATCAGCTTAGAATAAGGAAGAAACTTCATTTGACAGTAACACACTTAAATAATAAACCGGTTGTACAAAATTAGCAAACGTTTATTTCAAATTAAGTTAGAAATTTTTCACTATTTCATGCATAAAATAAAACAACTTTAGGTACATTTACCATGTAGCGGAATTTTGATTAAACGAAGAAAAATTAAACCTCAGTAATCAACTAAAATGTGTAATGGTGTATAATCATAATGTAATAGAAAACGAGCCAACACAAGAGATGTACAATTTTTCCGTAGCCGGCAGTTCAACTCTATGCTACGGAGGATTTTTTTTTTTAGGGAGAGGTCAAAATTTCTCAGAATTGCTCATTTTGATATTAGCTCTAAGATTTGAACTGGAGTGAAACATTTAATGTATCATACCATAGAGTAAACCTTGTGTAATATATTTATAAAACTATCATTAATATTGTTAACGTTTTTCATACCATAAAATTAATTCTGCGTAACGTCGAAATTTGTCACAACTTGCCCAGTAGCGGGGCTAGTAGTGACATGCTTGGGGCACATCCTGACATACAAATTACATATACAAACACGTTGTAACATATACAAATTATGTGAAAAAGGTAATAAAATGCGCTATTTTAAATCAACAACGAAAATTTTATTTACTTATATCGTTCTTAACAAAATAAAAAATACTTTGATTTTTTTTTTTTTTTTAATAACTCTGTAAATCAAATGAGAAAAAAAAAAGAGTTAAATTACTAACACTTGTAAACTCTTAGTCTTTTATAAAGCTACATTTAGAGACACTTAACTATAGAAATAAAGGGAAAAAAAACTGTGTTAATCAGGAAAGAATAAAAAAGTAGGCTAATAAAAATGTTTGGCCATATTGATCTTTGACTCGGTAGTTTACTGCAGCGTGGAGGTCTATATTCTATAGGCCTACTTATATTTTTAATCATTCATTGTTATCGCTTATTTCAGCGTCTGATTTGGAGTTTGCAGTTAATATAAATATAATAAAGTTCATTTTCGGTACATTTGGCATGAGTCCATCTTTTAGTCCATCACCCAGTTTTTTCCAGATCTAGAAAATTTGTATTGCTTCTAGCAAACTAAACATAAGCAATTTTCGTCATCTTCAGAGGTATCCAACTTCCTGCTACTTAATTTTATTTAATAACGTAGGGTTTTTTTTTTTTTTTTTTTTTTTTTTTTTTTCTTCTTTTGTGTGTGTGTGTGATGCACTGTTTGACCTTTTCCTATAGTGGGAATATCATATGTGGTTTTTTATATCCCATTTCAATATTTTCTTCCATATTAGTACTCTTCTTTTTATTCATGTATCTAAGAAGTGACATTCTGTTTACACGAAACAGTTCTTGGGTTTCCTTAAACTGCACCTTACACAATTTACTTCTATTGCAGCGTACTCACAATCGTCTAAAGTATCTTTAGCTCTTTCAATAAGCCTATTGTAATTTAACATAATTTTTCCTGAAATATAAAAACCTGCATTAAAAATCATGCCTGGGGGAGTAGAGACACTGTCACAACATGCCTCCTACACTTCGTCACAACTAGCACGGCGTTACTCCGTTCTGAACTTTATTCATTAGTTTCTGAAAAGTTGTTATCCTTAACAAATGAAATACATAGAATAACAGCTCAAAATATAAATATTCAAATAATGTTTAGGAAGTTTATACACCTCGTGACAATTACGATTCTATAGCAGGTCACAAAATTTACTTTTGCAATAGAAAACACGATAAATAATTTTATCTCGAAAACAACGCAACGCTATACTTCCAAACTTACATAGCACATTACAATAATCAACCTGTTCACTCCCATGACGAGACAGATTCTGCAACCTACCGGCTCTTTCTGAAAGCCCCATGGCACAACTGACCCCGGTCTCCTCTACTTATCTAATGTGCTATTTTAAATTCAGTTTTTTTATTCAGGAAATTCACAAACGTTATATAAATGCTTGTTTTACAAATATATATATTGCTTTCATCTTTGAGAAGTTGGAGGGTGGGGTCGTATATTTAGACTTAAAACACACGTCTCCTCAGAAATTTCTCATTTTCCATTTCCTGCATGGGGAGGGGCTGCCCTGACGAAGACCTCCCTGTGCTTTGGAATTGCTTTTCATTTGTTATAGTTTAATTATCAATTTATTTTCGTACTACATTTCCTTTTTCTGCATTTTGCGCATTGGTTTATAAATGCTTAGTTTCAAGTTTTTATAAAAAATTCAGATTTTTCCTAATTGATTTTCTGATTTAAATTTCATGTATATATATATATATATATATATATATAATGTTATAATGTGTATAACATATATAATGTATATATTGTAATAATATAATGTATATAATGTAATTATATATAATGTTATAATGTTATATATATATATATATATATATACACTTACCTTATCTTATGTACTTACCTCATTTTCCCCACTTTTAGCTTCAAAATGAAATATTCAGAATTTAAAGATTCAATTTTCGGAAAACAAAAACGAATTTAACGATTGGGAATTTACTGAATGTAAAAAACAGAATTCAAATAGACACACACACACACACACACACACACACACACACACACACACACACACACATATATATATTAGCTAAGCAGTAATTTTAACAACACATTTCCCCATAGAATTAATGGGTTTTGAGTGAAGGGAAGGATAGGTGAAGCGTTCCCTTAATGTTTATTGAAAAAAAAAAAAAATGTACGACAGTGTTTTTTTGTTCAGTTTCTTAAACCATCATTGAACACGCCAAATTTTCTCACAGCAATCATCTGATATATTCAGTTTTCTTTGACTTCATGCCTACATGGAACTACAATGCGTGACGCGTTAAGTATGGCGCAGCAGCGTCACCTATTCAATGGAATATATTACATACTAAAACTAAATCTGAATAATTACTATAATAAACATCTTATATATATCATGTTGTATGTAATCCCCTGATATGACAGCTGGGCAATTCAAATAAAGCACATTGTAAAATGACGGCGTAAGAGCTCCATCTCTTGAGTGATATGCAACAAATTTTATTCTCAATAGTTTTGTTTAGTAAAAATTTTACAAATAAAGTATTATTTGAATATAGAAAGACGGAAGTATAGGTATTAAAATTATGAAATTTTCGACATATAGTAACATCAATTGTCAAACATTGTTGAATTTTAGGGTGTAACTAAATCTGAATGTTGAGACCATATGATTAAAACTCGAGAATAAATCTACCAATCTTGATTTTAAAAAATTGTTTATATATTGATACATGAAAGACGTATACTACATACAGTTAATAACTATACCTATATATATATATATATATATATATATTATATATATATATATATATATATATATATGTACAAGGTTATATCTATCTAATCAATTTTTAATTCAAAACTGAAATTATACACTCGGATACATCTTAAGCAAAAAAAAAAAAAAAAAAAAAAAAAAAAGCATCACACACACAAGAAACAAAACCTAACTGCTAAAATCAACTCTTGTTTTCACAGAAAAGTAAAGTAATAGTTATATGCGTAGAAAAAGTGAAATTGAGGCTTGTTCCATGACAGTTAGCTTAAAATGTTGTGATATAAAATTATGGCGTCTGCAATATTTGTGTCCCATAGAAAACAAGAAACTTTTTTCTAAGAATAAATATTTATGTGTAAAGAATCGCAATACATCTAAATGCATAGTTAATATAAGTATCTAATAAATAAAGTTTTGCATAATCCCTCCACATAGATGCTGACCAATTTTAATAAAGCATATATCTTTTGCGATATGCACAAAATTGGAAACAAAACTCTTTCACTTAATAAAATCATTAACTATTTAGTTTGGTATGGTTTTATAGAGGCTGAAGTATAACTATCACTCAGCATAAATTTTTTTTTAGTACAACAACACTACTTGTTTCGCAATAAATACTTAGTCTAATCAGCACTAATGCATATCAAGTCCTAATTAAATATCAAAAATTCTGTGTATTAGTTCTTGATTTACTGCACCTTGAATGTCCGTGTCTCGTGCAAACTGAAAAGCAATGTTTCATTTTCAGGTCATCGCAATACATGTCTATATGTGAAAACTGAAAGCTGAACATTTACAAGAACATCGTGCTTTCTTCTTATTAACCCTGTGGCAGCCTTAACGCTTTAAACAGTATTGCCAAATTCAAGAACTCTTTTATTAAACTATCACCAATAATATTGAATTCATATGTTTGATACACATAGATATTAAATGAGATGTCCCTAAATTTGGCAAACACTAACCATAAGAGAGAAATTAAATAGGACCTGGCAAAGAGTTAATATTAATGTTTAATATTAACTATTATTAATAATGTTTAATGAGTTAATATTAATGTTAGTAGGGAATAAAAATTTAAACAATTTGTATGTAGTCGTGCAACGTTCCATCTACCTACATTTTTTTTTTTTTTTTTTTTTTCAGTATATCTGTACTCATAAGTATAAAGGATTTAAGTCCATATTCTTGATTTTTCAGGAGACGAAAAATAAAGTTAAAGTAACTAAAAACTAATCAGAAGTATCCATTAAGACAAAGGGATTATATTGATTTATACCCTTTATACCGTTCAGTGATTGTCAACCTTTATTTAATAAAGGGAAAAAATTGAATTAAATATTTTATACAAAGATTAATGCTAAATTTCTGACATGAATCTTTTTTTGCTAATGGATTTTCTCAAAGACTCAATGACATGGGTTTAAATCCTTTATATCAATCGATAGAAATTTTTTTTCTGAGTCTGACTATATGTACTTAACTCAAAATCGACATTTTTGGACTTAAATCCTTCATACTTATCAGTACAGATATATTTTTAAGATTTTAATCTAATTTTGTATATTTGTTTTCCCCATCAGATCCTCCTGCGGCCACGTCATCTTTTGCTCAATCTTATCAGTGGACTTCCAACTTCTGCTTTCGAACTGTAGCCCTCATAGTTCTTGCTCGATTCTTCTGCGGCTGAAAAGATTCATATGAAGATCGGAAAAGAAAGCCTTGCTAAATGCGGTGGTGCTATGAAAGTAACGCAAAAGCAAAAAAAAGATGCAGACTAGGTTTTTCTCGAGACATGTAAAATGGATGGGTTTTCCAAAGCTTGGAAAAGTACGTCGGAATGATCCAGAGCATGAACCTGAAGCAAGATCATGAACTGTAAAACATTCTAAAACAATTTTTTCTATGAACACTAAGAATTCTGTGTTTTGATCGATGTTCAGTTGTTGTTAAGAATGTGTCTTAACTGAGAGTTTATTGATCGTTAATGTGAAAAGAAATGGTCCATATTAGGTATCTGCAGTTGATTTGGTGATTGTAATGTACAAATAAAAGAGAAAGATTGTCGGTATATATATATTTTTTTCCTTTATCATACATATTGCGGGGTTAAAGATGTTATTTATAATTTAAAGTTCTATAACCGGAAATTCTTTTAATTTGCATTATAAATGAAAAAAGTATAAAAAATTTATTTTATGTTAAGTCTTTCAAATGGAAATAAATAAAATGAGTGATAGATTTAGTAGCAATGTAATGTTTGGGTGGATCCTCTAAATAGTGTCGCGAACCGTCGATAATATTTGCCAGTATTTGAAATTTTTAAATCATGTTTCACGCCAGTGTTTTTTTGATAGAAATATTTCATATTAGTTTTCCCACGATTACGTAAAGTGATATTTATTATAGAAAATTTCTGGCATGAAGTTCCCGCCTAAATCGGAGACTTGGCTCTGTATATGTACGATAATTATTGTACGGTAGGTAATGCTGCTTCTAAAGTTCGTTACTAAAAGTCATGCCTTCATAATATTATTAAAGATTTTATAGAACTTATTTGGGAGATATTGCGTTCTTAAATTAAGAAGAAAAAAAAAATCACAATCTAAAACCACTAGGAAAATAATTAACCATTACCAGGGCTCCAGTAATTTGAAAAAAAAAAAAAAAAAAATCTGGTGGCCAGCAAAAATTTCTAGTAACTAGTAAAAAATAAGTTTATCACTACCCCGCCTTTATTATTATTATTAAATTTACTTGAACATAGAAATTAAAATTCTGTGCATAAAAAACAAATATTTACTAAGCTAGAATGATACACCAGGAAAACCTGTTTAAATTTAATATCATGAAACCGGCTTTATTATTTTCACAAACACATACACCATCGGCATTGATACATCACCACACCGGCCAACGATTCAGCACCAGGTTGCTAAGCATACGCATACAAGAGCAATGTAAATCAATTCCCTATAACGGTGCACTAATTCAACACCGAGTAGTGAAACGTGCATGAAGAAAAGTGGTGTAAATCTAGTGGTGTATTCATTCAACACTGTGTCTCAAAATGTTGTGAGGGGAGCGGAAATCAAACTGGCGAGAGTTAGATTACATCGAGAGTGGAATAGGAGCTGATTCTAGGACCAATTGTTTCACCAATATATTTTTAAAAAAATGTCGAATTTCCAACTTGAAAACATAGTTGTCAGTCAAAATATATTGGTCGCCAATGGTGACCAGGCGAAAGTATTTCACGAGCCCTGGCCATTATATATTGCATCGTATCTTTTGGATAAATAAATAGTAAAAATTATTTCAGCTCGTCTTATATTTCATAAATGAAGAGATTAAAGTGACAGACAGCGTAATTTTTGTGCAAATCTTTCCAAGTTTTTTTTTTTTTTTTTTTTTTTTTTTTCTGTAGAAAGCTACTACTTTCATAATATCATTAGTAGCTTGACAGATCTCGTTGAACAAATGATTCATGTTCTTAAAGAACCGTGAGAATCTAAATTAATTTTAAAAGCAATTAGTCGTTAAATTCCATTAAATAAATTCAACATCTACTACTTACTTTTAGATGATATCATAGAGTAGGAACTGTAATTGGGCATTATGTGTTGTCTATGTGCCCGTAAGTGATTTTTTGTATGAATATATTTACTTTTTGAATATCATAAAATGTTTAAAAGACAGCTCATTGTAATTCTTGTCTCGCTGAGATTTTGATTTAGCATTGCATTTTGTGGAACAATGCAATGTAATAGAGTTTTATAACACAGCAATATATTGTCATATTTTACCATTAAAAAAACATTCTACTTAACAATTACTATTATAAATATATATATTTTTTAATTTCACTTTGGAAAGTTAAAATTAATTCTTAATATGTACAGTCGGTAACAAAAGTCTCCGAACACTAGCAAAAATTCCTATATAAAAAAAGTACTCTTAATACAGTTTTGTTAAACAAATCCTCGTCGAATCCTGTTCTTAGTCAGTTTTGAAACAGGATTCGACAAGGATTTATTTAACAAAACTCTATTAAGTGTACTTTTTTTATATAGGAATTTTTGTCAGTGTTCGGAGACTTTTGTTCCCGACTGTACATTTATTCGGAATTTTGCCCTATTCTGCCATGTGAAAAATTATGAAAAAATGAAATGACAGCATTACCTGTTGAGCGATTGATCCCCAGAAGTAATCAGCACAAGTTTAGGTCAAAGTTTTAATAAATCCCAAGTTTTGTTAAATTTAGTTTATTGGTTCATGAGATACAGCGTCTACAAAATTTTTCATACACAGGCATTTTCAAATCGTGTTTAAGACATTTCAAAACGTGTAAATCCGTCAAAAACCGGAGTTCAAAAAATTTCCTGAATCTAATACTTCCTTCTTATATATATGGAAGAAAGTAATAAGATCTAATTTTGCCCCCCCCCCCCTTTTTTTTATATACATAACACTTTCAAACAAAATTAAAAAGTGTATGGGACTTCGGTTTGTTAGTCTGTCCGTATATCCGTGCTCAAACTTCTATAAATATATTTCCAAACTAATATATGTAATTAAAATTCATCATGGCATGTCACCTAATGAAGATGCTTTAAATATCAAGAACGACAGGGGCACCTAAACGATTTCAAATACTTTGTGTTCTAGTAGGTATACTTTTATAAATATACTTTTAAGACCTTCGTTCTGTGTAATGTTTTAATGAAATTGAGATTCATAATAAAGACGCACAAATACACATGTTTTCTAATAGAATGTGATAGGATTATAATTAAGGTTTACAGAGAAAAATCACACACGTTTACAGCTATAATTGAAAATCGGACGAATTACATTTTTAGTTGTGTGAAATGTTTTAAACACTTTCCAACAATTTTTAAGAGTGATTATAGGGTTTCAGTAAGTCTTTCTGTCTCAAAGTTTATCCAGTCTCTAATTCCGGGAAACATTTGTAGAATGCAATGAAATTAATAATTCAAGTTTCCTATAGGGTGCCCTGAACTGAAAATACTAAAATTATTGCGACTGATTTTCGCAGAGGGACTCAAAAAAGATTTCCGATGCATTAAAATCCAGAATGGTTACTTTTTTTAAAAGCAAATTTCGTTGTTTTTTTGTACTACACATCATCTAACCCAGTTAATATACATTATTAAGATACACAAAATAATTTTTTCCCGTAAAGTAAAGTATGATTAACGTAATTTGTTGGTTTATAGGGCTTCATTAAGAGGGGACAATATCTAATCCTGCAGACAACCAAGTCTCATGTTATTCTATGGGAAAATTGTTTCCACAGTTACTCATTAATTAATATATATATATATATATTATTTGCGTTTTCACATTCAGAACATTTATAATTGTTAATTAGAGTACTCATTTTTTAATTTTTACGTTTTGGAGTTTAAAAATGCGAATTTTCACTATATGAATTTTTCTAATTTTTTTAGCCGAAAATGAAAGACTAAGCATTAAAAAAATAATAATTAAATAGAAAATAAATAAATAAATATTTTTTGTAAAATTAGCACTAATTTAATGAATGGGATTTTTTTTTTTTTTTTTTTTTTTAAATGTAAAAACGAAAAAAAAAAAAAAAAAAAAAAAAACACATTAGGCAATGAATAATTACGGCAACAAATTTTCTCGTAGAATTACATGGACCACGACTGTCGGCAAGATTAGGTATTAGACATTCAAGTTGCTTTGTTATATTATGGGATAACAAGGGAAATTAGTCAGTGTAAATCTTCTTCAATGTTATGAAGAAATTTTTAGTACATTATGTGGCGTGTAATAAAGATAATTTATAAAGTTAAAAAAAAAAAAAAAAAAAAAAAAAAAAAGATAATTTTTTGAGAAATTTTCCCTCTTAATTAAAAACAAAAGTTATTTTATGGTGTCATCTTAGATGCAAAATACGGTGAAGGCTAAACAATAAAACAGTTAAGGAGGTAAGTAAAGTTTGAAAGTGTTTATAATCCATGCAAACAACATTATTTTTCTTTCTTGTTTCTAGTTAATAACAAGGAATCGTCAAACCATACAACATATTATATCACTATTTTTTAAAAGTATTTTTTAACCTATTGTCAAAACAGTGTATTTGCAGTGATATTTCCATGTTTCATAACAACAAAAAAAGAAGACTTATATAACAAGATCAAAACAATTTATTATTATCTTAAAAACATGTAAATAACCATTTAAACAAGGCGACTTCCTTCTAATAACAATTACAATTTTTTTTTTCACAATGACTTATAATGGAGTACAAACCTCGTAACAAGAAATTAAAAGAGAAAAATAATCACCAGATTTACATAATTTACAGCAATAGGAAGATGTAAAATAAAAATTCCTGCACACAATTCATTTACATGTAGTACCATGAAATAACAAAGTAATTTTACATCTTAAAAAAAAAAGAAAGGTAATGTTGTGGTTTAATTGTAGTGCAATTTAAGTGTTCAAAAATAAAAGCAAAAACAAAATATAAGTTATCATTATTATTATTTAATGATTACAGCTAGCACCTACTTAAAAAGAATGCAGATTATAGGAACGTAAAGAAAATGAACAATACTTTTTATGTATACTTGTAAATATTTAGTGTTTATCATGATTTGTTTTTATTCAGAGGAAAATTAATATAGGGGTTGATTGTACAGTCAGTAAAATTTTTCATAATCAATAATTTGTTAAGTAAGAAAAACAAATGCCGTTCACAGAAAAAAAAAAAAAATAATAATAATATATATATATATGTATTATTTTTTTTTATACTACTTTTTTTCAAATGAAGGCAAACTTACTTCCAGGCTCGTTTTCTTTTTCCTTTTTTAACACGCTTTTATTAGCTTCACCTGTATGTATGTTTGTAACCGCTCTGGGAGCAAACAAAAAATCTATATTGTAAAAAAAAACTTTCCTGACGTGAATGCTGTGGCTGTGAGGTAAAGCTCCGCGCTACGAACCTAAAGGTCTAGCGTTCCAACCCAGTCAGGGGAGATTTTTTAAAAATCGTTTTTTAAAGATTTAAATGTATGTAAATATTATAGTGTGTCACTCACACGATTTTCTCTTACCCTGCATTTTAATACTAAGATAGATATTTTGTGCTTTTTAGTTCACATTTCTATAAAAGCGTGTTCTTTAATTTTTTTAAAACTATAATATTATTAATACTATCAGATTTAGTTATCGTGTAACATAATTTATCAGTCTAAATAAGAGTTATTTTAGTACCAATATTTTGTATCTTTCTTTTTAAGGCAATATCATCTTTGTAACTTTTTTTAGTTTGCGAATTTTAATTTTTTCCTGAATTTGGATCCCCTAGTATATTTCAAGTAAATCGAAAAAATCAAAAATATAATTCGATGTTGCACAAAAACGCTTACCATGCCATACCTATAAATTAAAAGATCTTAAGCAAGTTACCACGTTTTTATTAACGCATTTGCTTGTTTGTTTGTCAAGTACAAATCTTGCAATGGATTTTTAACTAACTTCTCGACTAGTTAGACATTTGAAACTTTTAGAATAGCTCAGAACACGATGACAATGCATTCTTTTAATACTTTTAGCTGTCTTTAAGTAGAATTGAATTCATTTTCAGTAAATTTTGTTTTGTATGGAAAGTTGTTTTAAGATATAAACACATTTGTTTTATAAAAAATAAATAAATAAAGTATTTATTAATACATAGAATTGTCAAGTTTATATCATTCAACAAAAATTTTAAAAACGTGTTATACAAAAAATTCTAAAAAGACCTTTTTGTATTATTTAGTATTTTGTATTATTAATCTTGCAATTATTTTTAAAATAGTATCGAACCTATTGGTTTTCTACTAATTTCGTATAAGTTGTTAAAAAATAACTTGCAGAAATTCGTCATTGTTCATTTAAACATTTTAAATTTTTTGTTAATTAATCAATAATATTATTAGAAATAATGATTTTTTTTTAATTGTTATTATACGGAAAAAAAAAAATTCAAATGTGTTAAATATAGTAAAGCTCTGAGAATGATAAATTACAAAATATAAAGATTTGTATTTTCATAGGCATTTATTTTTAAAAATTAACGAAATTAGAAAAAATAATACGTCTTTTATAAAGTTATTGTTCCCTTTATAGATTTGCGACGCCGGAAAGTGTTATTTTTATACACTGATTGAATTAAAATCATACATGCATTATTACAGTGAAATATCCTTTTAAATAAATAAATGAAACGTACTATGTATTTGATACATGCGCATGTATTTTACAGAGTAAATGTTTTTAATAAAAAATGTAATGATGATAAATAAATAACCAATTCAAGATTTAAAAAAAATCTATAAACTAACTTTAACAAAAACAATCAACCAATTTTTTGCGCGTTTCAAAAAAATTCCTGAGATTTCACTTTCATATTATAATAATATGACAAATAAACAACATAGTATCCCAGTAACAAATTACATGAATAAATAATTTTTGTTTTTAAGATTTACATGGAAATAAATAAAAGTTTTATAAAATTATACACAATATCAGAATTAATAAAAAAAGAAATTTCACATTTATCAAATGTATCATGTGCATTGACACAGATGTTGATATTTTATTTTATTATTGTTGTTTTACAAATCAAATGCATTGGTTTGCTTCTTTGAATATATAAAATATTTACATGTATATATATATATATATATATGTATATATATATATATATATACATAAATATAAATCATATGTGTATCTTTCATTATATATTAATAAATTTAAACTCCATGAAATGACTTTGATATTTAGCCCTAATGCCAACTTCTGTATTATCACTTTAAAATTTGATTAATATTTATGAGCCAATCAAAACGAAATAATATTAATAATTTGTATTTATTACGAAATTAATTGTTTTTCTTTTGAAACATTTAAAATTTCTTAAAAAATAAAAATAAAAATATTTTTTCCCCTTTAAATTAATTTTTTTAGTACTTAATTTTTTTTTTTTATTTATATATTTCATTAAATTTTGATGAAAATATCATAAAGTAAATGGAGGTTGATAATAAATGGGGTGCAGGTATTAAATGAAACTTTCTCAATAACCCTCAAAAGAATTTAAAATAAGGAATTACATCGAATAGAAATAACTCCATTAGATCCTTACAGAATAAATAAAGAAAAAAAAATTAAATTATACTAGTTGATACAGGAAAGTATTAAAATGACTGGAACTTAAACATATAGGGTTATTTCCAAAAATTCTCCACACCTGTTGTGTGTTTCAAGCTCGGTTGAGGGCATAATTTCAAGTGGGCTCCAAATAAAGATCTATTTTTGAGAGAAATAATTCCGTAATTATTTTTATGAAACAAGACGTATGCGTTATCATCATAAACCACACAGAATAAATCACAGTTATTAATACTTAAGAATTAAAGTGAAAAGAAAGATTGATTAAAAAAAATATTAAATTCTAGATAAAAGGATACGATATGATATTTGGATATGTTCCAGTAAACAGAAAAGATATGTCATTGTGGAGATATGTAATATCAATAATGTGATATTTAATTACTCGTAAAAATTAAGGAAAGAGACTTTTTCTCAATCAAGTTAAATATATTACACACAATTGTACGCAATAGAGAAGGAATACTGCATTAATTTCTTCTTTTAAAATTAATGGAATTTTAATTTAAAAAAATATATTTTAAATGCTTAAAGTGCTTTTAATACATTTTTACATACATTAAATTTACATCTCATGATTTATTTTATTTTATTTTTTTAATAAGGGGTAAATATATTAGATATACTTTTTGTTTTTTGAAACCCCCAGCAGCACATCTTCTCCGAAAAGCTTCCCCAGGATGTCCTGTGGATAAAAGGGAAATCCTATGGACCTCCTCAGAATGTTCTGTGGACAAGTGTGCTACTAGGGCGTGCAGTCCAAATGCCTAATTTATATTAATAAAGATTGCTTCTTGTATTAACAAAAATAGGCGCTGTGTAATAATAGGCTATAGTAGCAGTGGGTGCAACCAGGCCTGTAGTTTGTTTCCAAAGATGAGCTCTACCCTTTCCGTTTTTGGTGGTTTTAGTTTAATCATTTTTAGTTCTTCTTCAGACAGATGTGAGTTAATTTTCTATTTTTTCCCGCTTGTGAATGGGCGTTTACTTTCTCTTCCCAAATACTAAGCTGTAGTGTGTATATTTGTAGAATACGAAAGTTATGCGCATAAATGAAGGTAAAACATTTTAGCGTCTAAAAAATGCAGTAATGTAAATTATAAATATGAATGTAGAATTTATTTTACCATGTTTTTACTAACTCGCTTACTTGTTTGTTTGTGTGTCCAGTACAAATCTTGTAAAAGATTTTTAACTAACTTCCCGACTAGCTAGATATTTGAAACTTTTAGAATAGCCCAGAACACGATGACAACGCAATACCTCGAGGCCCGATTTTCGAATTTTTGATTAATTTTCTTTTAATTAATTAAAATATGAAAATAATAACATCCTAATAGCTTTAGAGAACACAATCCCAATCCTCGCCGGCAGCTGAACTCCATGTTGTTCTACGGAAAAATTTGTAAAGTAACTCACCTATTGCATTTTTTAAATTAAAAAAAAAATCTCTCTATACCCATATAAACGTTAATTTCCACTTTCTTTGCTTATTACCATGATTTTATTAACTTCTATACTTGTTTGTCTGGTACAAATCTCGCAATCGATTTTTAACTATCTTCCCTACTAGCTAGACATTTGAAACTTTGAGAATAGCTCAGAACCCGATGACAACACAATACTTCGAAGCCCGATTTTCGAAATTTTGATTACTTTTCTTTTAATAAATTAAAATATGAAAATAATAACATCCTAATAGCTTTAAAAATAGCCATTTAATTATTAGCTATAATTTAATTGATGCCAAAAAAATTTACGATTTCATTTCCTTTCGACATAAAAATAAATACATTTAATTAAATGCGAACATTAAAAAATTATAAAAAGTTGAACTTTTTCATCTCACAAAAATTGACGTCATTATCACTTTAAAAATTTTATACGCATGGATAAAGTGCTAATGTAATTCTATGGCTATGATTAAAAATTTAAAAACATTCTATATAAAAAGTTTTTTTTTTTTAAATCTTATAATTATTTATTTTTATTTTTACTAGTTTATTCAACAGACAAAAGAAAAATTATTGGTTAAGCCCCAATCGAAGACTTAAATTTTTAGACTTCTATGACAAGAAAAATAAAATTGCATGAAAACAATACTAATTTAATGTATATTGGTTAGTGAATGTGTTATTTACACGATTGCTTCTATGTGTGTACGTACGGTGTACATTTAAACGATTTATCTCAATAAATTGTTAGTGACTGGGTAAGGAAAATCAGTAAAATAATTTGAAAGAAAATATATGAATCAATGCAATATCATAAACATAAAGGAGTCATGAAACTTGCATCGAACAAATAGCTGAAAAGATCACACAAAATATCAACCTACTCTGTTGTAAACATGAGCAGTACAAGTCCAATCCTAAGCCAAATATTGGCCACGTTCACATTTCAATAGATGCTATAACATACTTACAGGAGCTATCTATTAAATCACTCGAGTACTTCTGTAAGCTTCCGAAGTACTACAGGCTAGCAAAATCAAGAACATTTTCTATATACAGGCAGCATCAAAATCGCCAGCAAGATATTCGTACTTAATAAGAATCTCAGAGTGTTTTGTATCACCTATTTCGTACACCTCGGATAATTACCGTTACCAAGAGAACCATACCTCTTTGGGAGACTTTCTCATAAAGTTATATACATGAATGTATAATGCATGTAATTATGCATTAAGTAATAAGTATATATATATATATATATATATATATATATACTTTATTTTATGCACTTAGTGTCTATGATAAAAATTTAAAATTTCTTTTGTAATTTTACATCAACTCATTTTGTAAATAAAAAATTGTTTTTATCAATATGATTGAAAAAAATTAATTTTATTCTAAATTCGCATTGCACCAGCGCAAAATGTTGAAGTTGTCAATGAATATAAGCCAGATTTTATGCATTACATGACCAATAGTTAAAATTCAAGTAATTTTTCTTTTCCATTTTTCAATATACCATTTTCTATAGTTTCACTAGTGACTGAAAGCTTTTTCTTTTCAAAGGTGGTACACGGAAAGTACTGGCTTCGAACCTTCGTCACGCTCGTCTGCTAGGACTTCTTAGAAAGGACCCCATACAGAGCATTCCATAGTCAAACATATGTCCCTAATGAAGATAATCGCTTTGAACCCTCTCACTGCCATTTTTATTTTTGTTTAAGCTTATGCTTACTGGTACTAGAGCTTCGAAATTAAATATCACATAACAGGATGTTTCTTGCCAATATATCGCCAAGAGGCGATTATCGCGCCAAATTGCAGAAAAGCCTATATTCCCGTAAGGCGACTTTGTAAGGTTACTTTCACATAAAGGCCTAAAAAAAAAATAACTGAAAAGCAATAATTTTAACAACGAATTTTAACATCAATAATTAATGAACGTGGTGCCAGATATATTTAAGGTTGAAACTAAAGAATATTTACAATCCATGCGTGATGGATTTAAAAAAAGAAATGTCTCCCGAACTTTTAGTTGTACATTTATAAGAAAACGAAACACATAATTTTTATAACCTTATTATCATAGATCTATATATTTTTTCAATTTATCCTTTATTATACATTTATCCTTTATTATACATATGTATATATACAGGGTGTCCCAAAACTACAACGACAAACTTTAAGAGGAGATAGGAAACATCATAGTGATTCAGATTTGCATAAGAATTCATGTCCAAAAATATCATCTTAACCTTCTAAGAATCGGGTGTTTTTGGGTATTTTTTAACGGATGTAAACGTGGCTTTTAAATTTTGAATTTTTAACAAATATTTTTTCAGTAATCGATGTATTTAAAGCCCTGATTGTATTAATACGAATATCGTGTATGATTTTGTGAAATAATGGATCGTACAACGTACAAATCTTTAAAATTTACACAGTAGGTGGAGTTACAAATAACAAAATACCTAGATTTCACATGAGCAGTCGATAATCCTCATACATTGTGGTAAGCGTTAAAAGCACCAGAATGTATCCGCTCATTAAAGGGTTAATATGATGTTTGCGATCATAGGCTGCTATGTATTCCTCATTGCTTCAGCTGTTATCTACATCCATTTAAAGCTTGTATCAAGTATCAAGTTCAAGCTTTGCATAAAGCCAACCACGCACATCTATTTAAAAAAAATCACCAAACACGACATTTGCAGATATGGGTTTATATGCAATTTTAAATCTTTCTGAAGTGTCATATCTCTTGTTAAAGTTTATCGATGCAATTTTGGGACACCCTGTATATATATATGTATATATGTGTGTGTGTGTGTGTGTGTGTTTCTAATTACACTGCTCGGCATGAAATTTGCTTCTGACATCATTTCATCATATTATTATGTAAAATGACCTCCTGAATCCAAATTGGAGTTCATTTTGCCCTATCGCCCACCGTCTTTTAGGAATCCCCCCCCCCCCCGAAATTTTATAATTTGTTGGTGATTTTATAGCTATAAACTTGATTTTTAGGAGGGGGAGGGGATATTTTAACCGTTAAATATCTTCTGAAGGGCTACAGAGTTGGAAAATTCTGGACTTTTGCGACAAGGGACAAATTTTGAGGGGAATTTGCCACTGAAATTATGTATTACATATCTCATATTTTTTAAATTAAAGTTATTCTTTAAACTTCGTAATTTTTTTTTGTTTTTAGGTGTTGAATTAATTCTTTTTCATTCATCAAATCAAATTCATGGTCATTTTTTTTTTTTTTTTTTTTTTTTTTTTTTTCCAGAGCATTGTTAATTACATCCAAATAAGTTGTTCTCTAAGGAATTTTTCAAGAAGAATAAAATTTTTTATTATTACTACTAGCATAAATTCTTGCAATTTTCCCAAACAAATATCGTAGAGTAATTTAAATTTTTTCATAAGAAAACAATGTTGTATTTTTGAAAGTGAAGCATAATTTCCGTGAAAATTTTTACGAAATCAAGAATTTTTATATCGACCGCAAGTTTAAATTCATTTGAATTTCGTGTTTGCATAACCAGTAATTGCGTAAATCATTCTGTAGGAAAATTCCTCGAATTAACCTCATAGGATTGAACCGGGAACTATCAAGCACGATTCATGAGGGTAAAGGGAAAAAAAAAAAAAAAAAAAAAAAAAAAACTTCTAAGGAAGCGTCAGAGGATATCCCGTATTTTGGAAGATTATGACGTACGAAACAAGTTTCTTACTTCGCACGATAATTCAGCTTGCTTTGAAATAATAATGAAAAAACAGATTGAGGAGAAAAAATCGATAGAGAATGTTTTCGATACCAATTTGAAATTTTGGATTACTGAATCGTTTTTGGCAAATTATTGGAATGAAGTCATTTGGAATACCCCTAAGAAGTAAAAAAAAAGGTGCGTAAATTCATTTTAATTATTTAAAAATAAGAAATTTTGTACCTAAAAGATAATTTATAATTAATCTTCGACAAATACTAGAAAGGATGTAAAATAGTTTGGAATTTAAAATTATTGTCACAAAAATTAAAAATATTTTTAAATTATTAAAATATTAGTAAAACAGGATTTTTTAAAAAACTCATTTTATGATGTTCATTTTGTCTTATTTTATTCTTGGTTTTACTATTTATTTATTTTCCTTGTTTCACATTACTTTTTAACTTTTTCTAACAAAGTTGAACAGTCTTGCTTTTGCGTCCAAGGCACGTGTTTTTTGCACCTGAAGAAGAATGGTCACGTCTTTTCGAAACCGGTTGTGCTGTCTTCGATTTTATGGTGTGTCAAGAAGTTTTAAAGTTTAAATAAAGTTAAAAGTGTTTATGACTTCGGTTTGTCTGTCTGTTTGTCTCCCATAAATACTCATTTAAGTCGTTGAAACTGATATATGCTTTTCAAGCTCACTATAAGATGTTCCCTATTGAGAAGGGAATAAATACCATCAATGGTTTGTGTACAGGGACACCCAAAAGAATTCCAGAGCCTTGCATTAAGAGAGGTATTTCTGAAACCATATTTTAAAACCTTTACTTAGCACAAATCGTAATGAAATTGATATTTACCAATCATATGAAGAATAAAATGTTTCATATAGAATATAGTATGTTCAACATTAAGATTTACAGAGCCACACAAAAATATTCAGATACATTAAGAGCTATAATTGAAAATTGCAGCAAATTGTATTTACGTTTATTGCCTTTCTTTTCTTTTCCGATGTTAATTGTAATATGCAAACAAATTTAAAAATAAACTGCGCGAAAGTTGCTCTTCAAAAAACCCTTTTAACTTGACGCATATTACTTTACCATTCTTAATTAAATATATGAAATATTTATATATATATATATATTAAATACAGCCTTTCACAAAACGATGATAGATAGCTATTTAGTGAATTTTTTGACATTTTTCTTTTAACGGACGTAATTGTAATAAAAAAATAAAAGGCAAAATTAATTTTTTTTCACTTTTAAATTTTCTTCTTCAGCAAAAAAAGTGTTATATCCATAAGCTGGGTGTTTAAATTTATTTAATTAGAAATGAATATAATTTTTATAATAAATAAAATAATTTAAAGATTCTATATTGGATTTGTTAAGAGATTTACTGTTTGTAGCAAATATAAAATAAAAGGTAATATATATATATATATGAAAAATGTGACATATATAATTTAACATAAATGTACCCCATTTTTATGTAATTTATCTGTTCCTATAAATAATAATCAAAAGAAAAAAAAAGTAATGAATAATTTAAAAATTTTAGTTTATTCATAGATATTGGATTTTGTCTAATAATATATTAGTCTAATTCTTATTTACTGTTTATATAATTATCAAATTTTATTATATTAACAAACTGATTGCAATTGTACATGATATAATTAGTACTTGGATCTTTTATAAACAATGCTAAATCTAGAGTTTGTACATTAACTTGAAACATTTTCAAAGGAGAACATACCTTTTGAAATTAGGGAATTTTTATGCTTTTTCTTTTGAACATAAATATTAAAACAAAATACATACTATGAAAATATTTAAACATAAATACAGCATATGGCATTAAAATAAATATACAGGATAACAATAAATTTTTCATATGCTTTCTACTCTTTTAACTGCATGCAAGCAAAAAAGTTCGAAAAATCAATATTTATAAATACAGTTTTAATTGTTGGGAATAATTTATAAATTCGTAATTACAAATAATATAAATATTTTGCATAAAATTTCACGAAATAAAATTTATAAAACAAAATCCATAACATAAAACAGAACACTGTATAGTTTTTCTCATAAGAGTTACTCATGTAACGTAACACAAAATATAGTAAAAACAACAAACACAAAAAAATATAAATATATATATTGATCTTCTTTCTTCCGCCATTTCTTCAGCAAATTTTTGTCCTTTTTATTACCCTGTTGATATATTTATTATAAAGTATATAACTTATTAAAGCTCCATTATAACATTATAAGTCTCTAAAAATTTCAAGGTAAATTACTTTACAACCATAAATTAATCGCGAATAAACTAAAAGCTGACTTCTAAATTTTTAATCTAGCTCCTAGATTTTAAGAAATACTTTTTCTAGCTATATTGTACGTTAAAAATCTCTAAATACATATGACAAGTTATGAGTGATGCATAACTTGTTTTGAGTGAAAAAATATAATGAAATTTTATTATCTTGAGCGTCTTATTTTATACACTGAGAAAAAAAATATACCGCCTTCGTCTAGAATGAATAAATGGTCATTTTCTAAATCCTTAAACTAGAAATATAGATCTCCGAGCTATGCGCATAAGGCACGCCAATAAACTGAATAGATGAAACGGTCGAGAATTTCTAGTCTACACATTTCTAGATAGTGAAACAATATTCTGAATCTTTTGTATTACGAGAAATTCTCGCTTAATTTTCTAGAATTGGGTCATAAACTAAGATTATAGCTGCTGAAACCCGCCTCTTGTATTCTCAATCATTTGGAGATATTTTCAAATAGGTTTGTCCTCGGTAGTATAGGCAAACGCTCAATAATTCTAATAGAGGTCTCTAGAATTCGCTTTCGAAGGGGACTAGAAAATTTTTTATAAGAAATTTATAAGGATGACATGGAACTATTTTTTCTAGAGCCACAATTTAGATTCTAGATGTCAGTTATAGAATTTCTTCTCAGCGTATTGGTGTGCCTTATACTCATTGCTCGGAAATCTATATTTCTAGTTTAGGGATTTAGAAAAGCACCACCTGTTCGTTCTAGATGAAAGCGGTATTTTTTTTTTTCTCAGTGTAAAGTATATTTGTATAATTACTTTCTTGCCAGTTTTAAAAATGGCTCTCTTATGAATTCCTTTAATATAGAATATTAATAAAAAGAAAATATTTATATTATCTAATACATTTATTTTTCATTATTATTTTGAATTATAATTATCAGTGCGATATTTAGCTTTTAATTAATTGTGTCATTAAAGCTACGATAATTTTACCACAAGAAAATTAATTCATGAAAGATTTTTTTTTTTTTTTTTGTCAATTCATGCTATAAATTCTTATGTAAACAAAAAGTCAAAGTTAAAAAGTAATAGGATAAAAAATATATAAAAATCCATTTTAAAATTTAATACAAATAATATTTAAATTTCAATTTCAATTCCAGAAATGTGAAAATTAGGTCTAATCTTTGAATACACTTTTTTTTATACCGAAGGTATACGGTATATATAAAACAAAATTTAATGGATATGTCAATGATATCGTTATTAATATTCAATTAATTTTATTCCTATGAAATTTTAAATATATTTGAAGATTGATAATTTAAATAATTTAATAATAAAGCATTTGCGTACGTGAGAAATTGTTACAAATAAAAGGCAAAAGAAGTATTTCATCTTAAAGAGAGAGGGTAAATGAAATAATTACCAAATGATAATGACCAATAGAGTGTAGTATAAAAGTTGTTGCCAAATTAGAAATGTCAAAAGTTGGAGGACATTTTGATTACTATACAAATTTTTCACAAATAATCTGTACAAACTTAGCTCTCATTATGATTGATAATACTTCGTTTTGTATATTAAATAAATATATACAATAAATAAATGTATAATTCCTTTTCAAATTACATTATAAAGCAATTTTGGAATGTGCAACTTATTTTCAGATTACAGAACAGGCGATAATGCTTTTAAGTAGCAGATAACTACTTAAGGGGACAGCAGAGCTTTAACAGCTGCAGAAAATACAAGAAATTGTAATGCGTTTCACATTTTATTTTTTACAATGTTTTTATTAACTTCGATTCTTGTTTGTTGGTTTGTTTGTCCGGTACAAATCTTGCAATCGATTTTTAACTAACTTCCCTACTAGCTAAACTTTCAGAATAGCTCAGAACCCGATGACAACACATAACTTCGAAGACTGATTTTCGAAAATTAATTAAAATATTGAAAATAACAACCTCCTAATAGCTTTAAAAATAGCCGTTAAAATATAAGCTACAATTTAATTGTTGCCAAAAAAAAAAAAAAAATACGAGTTCATTTTCTTTTGACATCAAAATAAATACATTTAATAAAACGTGAGCGTTAAAAAAATTGTAAAGAGTTAAATTATGCATCTCACAAAAATGGA
Source organism: Salticus scenicus (assembly GCA_963930645.1). Taxonomy (NCBI): domain Eukaryota; kingdom Metazoa; phylum Arthropoda; class Arachnida; order Araneae; family Salticidae; genus Salticus; species Salticus scenicus. The sequence goes on along the minus strand of OZ005654.1, from coordinate 33,801,160 downwards.
CGTCATTATCACTTTAAAAATTTCATACGCATTGATAAAGTGCTAATGAACGTAGTTCTATAGCTATAATTCAACAGGAAATTTAAAAACATAGTACATAAAAAGTTTTTATCTCATAATTATTTTTTCTCTGATTAACCCCTTAACTGCCCTGGGCGTATATATTCGTCTCGCTAACTGATGCGTTAACTGCCCCGGGCGTATATATACGTCTTGCCGAAGTACCCTCCTTTGTATTACTCGCTTGCTACCAGTAAAACTAGTCTCCCAGCTTTGGAGTGCAATCAAATGACCATGACAGTGTTTCCGAAGGATATACTTATTTCAAAGAAGGTAGGAGTGGAAGGAATCGGAAAGGGAATGGACTTGTGAAAGAATAACTACTCGCGCCTGTGTGAAAAATGGAGGCACTTCGAAGCGAATGTCGTAATTTTTCGTGGGCAGGTAAGGGGTTAAAGTAACCGTTCTAGAAACTGTAAAAGTTTCAGGTTATAACAAAAAAGTTTCAGGGTATTAAGGGGGTCTGGGACACCAAATTTTTGTTTTTATTATTCATTGATGAATTGCTGTAATTATTTTTTCTGAAATTGAAGCTTTTTTGACGATGAAATTCATCAAGAAAGAACCTTAATAATTTTTTTTAAATTAAAAATTGAAATAAAATTTTAAAAATTTAAAATTTTTGATAAATTTAAAATTTGTTATATCTCATGAACTAATGGTTCAATTTACACACTTTTTTCACCTTTATATACAGAAAGGATTTATCTTCAATTTGTTTTCAGGATTTCTCATTATAATAATAACATTTTTTAAATATTAATTTTAATTTGTAAAAAGTACTTATTTCATGCATAACTTTTGGATTACCAAAAAAGTTTTGCTCCTAATTAAAAATCCCGAAGACAAATTGAAGATAAATCTTTTCTGTATATAAGAGTGAAAAAAAGTTTGTAAATTGAACCATTAGTTCAGGAGGTATAACAAATTTTAAATTTTTAAAATTTAATTTTTTTAAGTTTCTTTCTTGCTCAACTTCATCGTCAAAAAAGCTCCAATTTCAGAAAAAAAAAAATAATTACAGCAATTTATCAATAAATAATAAAAACAAAAATTTGGTGTCCCAGAAACCCTTAATAAGTGATCTTTAACGTATTTTTTATAAACTCATATTAGCAAGTAATATGAAAAAAAAAAAAAATCTTTAAAGAGCAAGTTTAGAAGTCATATTTAAAAAAATATAAATATTACATTTCACCCTGCGAAAGACTTTTTGTAAATTTCACGTGATTTGCACAATGTTTATCTTAAATTAAACATAACACTCTGGGCTATAATTTGGATTAAAATATATAAAATTCTTAAATTATGTAACGAGTTATAAATTTTTAACTATAAAAATTTGAAAATACATGAATTTTTACACACGTTTAATTCCTATATTTTATTTATTTATTTATTTTTAATTCAACTGAAATTAAAATTCATTTTCATAATTGTATATTAAAAAAAAAAAAAAAGATGTTGTTCTTTAAATGTTTTTCACTAATATCATGTGCACAAGCGTACAAAATAAATAAATAAATAAAATAAAATAAAATAAAAAACCTTTTTAAACTCAGGATATTTGCATGACAAATCTAAGAATGATATTTTCGTTCTTATCTATACCTCAACAAGTGTTTATCACACAGTTTAAATAATCAATTTTTTAAAAGTAAAATTATATTTTTAAATATGAAAAAAGAAGAAGAAGAAGAAAAAAAAAAAAAAAAAAAAAAAGATGTTTTGAGCGCTTAAAGATCGACTGTCCCCTTAAAAAGTCGAAATTAAAAAACAAGTAATTATATGTTATTTAAATTAAATATCACAAACCAATCTGTTATAATTTATAACAATATGGTATATACAATAAAAATTACTAATCGTTAATATGATGGATATATTTTTATTTCCTGAACATGATATGAATTATTTCTAACAATCGGATAAATTTTTATAGAACTGCCAAGTAATATGTATGACGTATTGGTAAAAATTTATAGATAATGATTGGGATAGAAAAATAGCAATACAGTGATATGGATTATTATAAAAAAAAAAAAAAAAATCATTAAAATAAATTTGAATTAAGCATTTAGCAGAAAAATGATATGCATCTACACATGTGACGCTTACATTAAATATATAACCCAATGTCCATGGGGAAGGCCTTATTTAAGATGGGGCAAATAATATAGAATAAAATAATTTTTTCTATTAAGGATAAACAATTGATTTTTTTTTTCTAAACGTATCAGAAATTAATTGTACATTATTACAGTAGCTGGCTGACATACATATGCTTTACCTTTTTTAAGCAATGCACAAAAAAGAAAAATATGAAAAAACTGTTTTGTTTACGACCAGGAGAAGAGTTGAGTTGGCCCCACTCCAGTTATACTCATGGCCTGTCAACTTTGAGAGAGCAAAATTAGTGAATGTTACATAAAAATATTTAATATGTTTAATCTGATTTTAAATAGATTCATGGACATGGAAAAATGGTTTCAATATGCAGAGAAAAGCATAAGATCAGTAGCTTTAAGATAAATTCTGGATTCCTAAACAGGTCCAGTCTCACCTTTATGCTTGGATAGCCAGTCAGAATATGAACTTTAATCTCTTAAGTTGTGGCACTGTTGAATATCACTACGATAAATCATCTAAAAAAATCCAGTAACTAAATCAAGATTTTAACGATAATAAAATAGCACTACTTGATTTCTTTTTGCTTCCTGTATCACTATACGTGCAAACACATAACTTTAAAATAAAACTATCGTTAAGTAAGAATCTATCAAAAGAACGGTTACAAGGGAAATATTAGTGAGGTCTTGAACTTCAACAAATATTGGGGTGGAAAGGAAAATAATACATCTGGGGGTCTTTTCTGGGAAACAGTTACGAGTGTAAGAGTCTTATCGGCTCAGCTTCAAATTAAAGATGTCCTGGCAAGATTTATCTATCTATCACAACAATCGCTTTTAAGCAGCTGCCTAAAGTATCACCGTCTAGTATCATCATTTTAAGTCTTCCATTCATTTTCACAAATATACATTTACAAGATTTTCTTTTTATCATTTCAAAGACAATCCAAACGAATCCATCCAAAATTTCGTCTTGGCAGTTTCATGGATTTTTGTAGCAGTGATATGATAGAATATTGGCAAACAAATAAATGACACATAGTGATGTAATAGTGATGTAATCACCCTGAATATGGCAATTTGTCGTAACAGCAATATAATTCGTATCATGGCCAATATATTTATGTATTACATACCACTGTAATATAATTAAATAACAACATTTGTTCATGGTTGCAAACTATTGCTCGTCTTCACTGTCATAATACGGCACAACATTGCTGTTTATAGATTTATCTGAAGATTTACTAAATGATCTGTCAACACATACATATTCCTTTCTGTCACTGCGGCAACATGGCGGAGGCCACAACGAAACTACGACGTATATCGTCAGAGCAACAGTGACAATTCCAAGAGCAGTGAAGACACCGACAACAATGTCATTCCAGGCAACGAGCCCTCGCAATTCATCAGCTAACTGTCGAGGTTCGCAATAGCCATCGGTCAGCAATGCATCACCATGGCAGGCTACGCACTGGTAGTCGTTAGGACCATGGCAATCCAGACAACTGTAATGACATGGCAGGCAACTGGAAGCAGTCAGTTGATCACTAGCGCTTCGGTAATGGCCTATGGCAGAGCCATAGTGACCGGACGGACACTGTAGGACGCACATGCCCTGGTAGGAGAAGTAACCACGTGGACAGTCTGAAAGAGTAGAAAAGAAAAATCGTAATATTCTATTAAAACATTAAAAAGATTAAACAGAAATTGTTATCATTCCTAATTTTATTTAAAAATCTTAATAAGATCATAGTTTATCATTTGGAAAATTCTGTAATGACTGTTTGTTAATAGTAAACAACATTATTCTAAAATGCCTCGAAAAACAGCCGTTGAAAAAAAAAGGAATAATAAACTTTATGTACAAAAACCATAAATTGCATAAATTCTCAATAAATGTTTCGAATTAAAATTACAGCATGTCCTTTCATTAACTAAATAAAGGAGGCATGAATGCAACATGAAAGGATCGAGCTACTATTTCAATCCGAAGCTATTGTTGGGAATTTTTGTAATTTATGATGTTTGCTTCTAAAGTTTTTAGCGGACTTCTGTAAATAGGTACGGCTATTGGATTGGTCATGGGGAACAACCTTATCTTCCTACGAATTTCAAAATATACGTTTAGAATAATTTTTGACACTGGTTACGAATATGCTATCAAAACTTTTCTATGTCGAACTGTTATGGAGCTAGGAGACAAAATTAAGTTTTTAAGCATTTCAAAATATACGGTTTGTGTCATTTTTGACACTGATTATGAATATGTTTTTTATACTTTTTTTTTTTTTTCTAAGCCGAACCATTTGATCTCAGTATTCAAACACTGTTTGGGGTGAAAAGTTTATTGGTGGTTTCAGCTCTCTGTTGGCTGAACGGTTTAACTCAAAAGAAATCATAAATATATTTGTTATTATCATCATCACTAATTTTTTTTTTTTTTTTTTTTAAGAGAGAGAGAGACAAAACGTGTATTTTGAAATTTTTAGGAACATTCATATTTTGTTCTATACGATTTGACTCAAAACTGTTTGCACCCTATTGTGGCTTAAAAATTCTTCATACAGAAAACTCCGTATCATATTCACAAAATACAAATATATTTATAGATAGACAGATTTTCTAGGAACATAATTCACTAATTTGACCCAAAAAAGTTTTTGGCCCCAAACATTTGAGTGGTTCCACTTAGAGAAGTAATAATAGTATATTCGTAATCAGTATTAAAAAAGATACAAAATATATACTTTGAAGTTTTTACGAACATAATTATTTTGTTCTTCACCAGTTTAACTCAAAACAATTTTTGAGCCCTACTGTTTACACGGTTCGTACCGCGCGCACATAGAAGACCAAAAAAATATAATATGAAAAGATAGTCGCCAAGCCTCTCATTCATAAATGTTTTAAATCGTAATTTTCGGAAGCACACTATCTTTGTATAGTAAGGAGAAAAATATTTCCACGTATACGAGCACTTGACTTGCAAATGAAAACTTATTTAATAGAAAACGTTAAAAAACTATCGGAATTTCTGAATTTAATTTTGGAAATTTAATGTCACCCTTTTTTTTTTTTTTTTTTAATGACAACTTTAAACTTTTAAAACCTTTCTTTTTTTTTTTTCACGTTAAAACTTTCTTTTTCTTTCTTTTCCTCTTTTTTTTTTTTTTTTTTTTTTTTTACTTTTCAGAAGTTAATTTTTATAGATTTAATTTTCAATTGCTAATAACCCCACAGTTTTTGAAAAGTATATTTAATCATAAATAATGTAACACATATATTTTTAAAGAGTTGTAAAGATTTAAAAACATAGATATCCTTTTTTCTCTCCTCTTTATTTATTTATTTAATTTTTTTAAATCAATTTTACTTTTGAATATATACTATGTAAGAAAAGAATTGTAATCAGGAAAAAGTTTGACTATGAGATTTCGAAGTATGTATACGTTACGTGTTTTAAATACTGTTTTGCTATTTTTACGATGATGAATGTGTGTGTGTGCATGTTTGTGTGTATGCTTGTGAGTGAACACGATAATGTGTAAAAGCTTTTTTCGATTAATCTGAAAGTTAGCAGGTATGGTATAGATCCCCGTTGCACGAACTGTATAAATTTTGATTAGTGTACGAATTATAGATAATTTACATGGGAACAAAAAAAAAAAAAAAAAAAAAAAAAAAAAAGAAAGAAAAAAAGAAAGAAAGAAAAAAGCCATTACGGCCTATGGACTCAAATTACTTAAAGTGTGATAGTGTCTAAATGCCTTATTTGTTTAAATTAAAAATTTTGTAGCATATTATAAATCTTTGTCGTAGTAATTGCGCAGATTTTGATAAGTGTACGACTAATAGTTATTTTAGGGAACAAAGGAAAAATTATTTATTATTACGGGCTGTGGACTCAGATTATTTGAATTGCAATAGCGTTTAAACACCTTATTCTATTCAGCTAAAAGTTGATAGGTATATAAGTTATCGTATGATTTGTATAGATTTTGATGACTGTAGAGGCATATAATTATTTTACAAAACACAAAAAAATATATATTTTTATCCTTACAGAATATACGACTCGAATTATTAAGTACGCTAACGTTTAAACTCTACGTTCGATTAACATATAAATTCTTAGGCCTGTTATAGGTTACCATTGCAGGAACAGTATAGATTTATATAAGTCTGGAACTTAAGTTTTTATTGTATTTTATTTTTTCTTTTTCCGGAATATAAAGTATAATTTTATGCATTATGGTCTATGGACTTCAACTATCTGAAGTTCCTTTTAGTAATGTTAAATTGTTAAAAAAAAAAAAAAAATCAAACAAATATTTGACATTTTGAGCCTGTTATTTATAGTTATTTCATAGGGATGCACAAAAAAATTCGGATACACTACACATTAAACATCACATACAACTTGGAGAGAAATAGTCAATGACCTATTGTTGTTTTTCCCTTTCTTTATTTACTAACTCCTCTCATTTGTATTTATTTTTGGAAAGTTAAAAATAAAGTGCATTCAATATTGCATTTAGTGTTTGCTATTTAAATGCCTCATTATAAAAAAAAAAAAAAAAAAAAAAAAATAATAATAATAATAATAATATGATATTTTATTTGCTACAATTTTTGTCACACACAATATACATATATATCATATAACTGAAACTCCTTCTGAAAATGGTATTATTTTGTTTGTTTAGCAGAATCTATTTGATTTATGAAAAAATAATCAAGCGTTTATCACTACGAAATTCACAAGCATTTTAACAAGAATAGATGCTAGTGAAAAGTCATTTTCCACAATTGTTTAATCCGTCACAAATTGAAATAATAATAATAAAAATAAAAATAATAAAATAAAGCAGTAGAGCTGTTTTATTATTGTTGTAGAATATAAGGTAGTAAGCTAATGCATTATGCTACTTTTTTATGTGGATATAAGTTGATAAATTCTACCTTAAAAAAATAAAAAAAGAGAGATTATACTACTACTACTACTACTACTAATAATAATAATAATATTGCAAATGCCACTCTCGTCATCATGCAATGTTCAATATGTAAAATATAAAATTATCGTTTTTGTTTTTCAATCAAAATGTCAACGTTATCAAAATATACTATTTAAATTGTTGTTTAACCTATACATTTTAAATATCAATTGAAATAACATCCAAAAATTACTTCAGTGTAATGTGATTTCTTCAGTATCACTCATGTTGATTTTTTCTCAACCTTTTCCTTTTATAATTCTCTTATAATTTCAATTTGACTTGAGGCCATAGCTGCCAATATTTTAATTTATTCCGGAGTATTTTTAGCCCCGCCTTTATTCCGCACCACTTTATTAATAGAAAAACTTTCTTCAATACATAACTTCGATAAAATAAGAAAAAAATACTTTTAAAAAATAAGTGGTACGAAATAGAGGCGGGGCTAAAATTACTCCGGAATAAATTAAAATATTGGCAGCTATGCTTGAGGCTAAGTATACATCAGGATTTAACTGAGTTAAAATATAATATGTTAAAATCTTGATATTTTAAAATATATTGGTCAATCAATGCGTTATTATTGATGTTTTCTTTTTTTAAAGTAACATTTCATTTCTTGTTTGGTAAGATAGACAAATATGATTCACAACATTGTATTTTAAATAAATTACAATGTGGACGGTTTTGAATCTAACGAAAGTTTTCTTCGACCTATGATAACTAACAGCTTCTAAAAGAAACATAAATTATGAATAAAAATTATTACTCAGCTTTGGAAAAAATGTTTATGTACATATCCTTAAAAAAAAAAAAAAAAAAAAAACCTGGTATAATTGCATTTATTTGTTCTGCTTAAAATGTCTAATATTCCCCTATCTGTAAAAATAAATAAATAAAATAAAATAAAAAATAAATCTTGATAAAATCAGAAATACTGGAATGATAAAGCTTTTATTTGTTTATTTATTTTTTCATCGAAGAATGGCAATGAAAAAAGACGCGCAGGAAAATAATAGCAATTATCCTTTATTCAGATTATTATTATTCAAATTCTGTACGTCAATAGCCTTGAGCATGAAATCTTTTCCCTTTCTTCCGTTTACCTTGAGCACTAATGATATTTTGTCATGAAAGTTTTTTTTTTTTTTTTTTTTTTACAGCGGCGAAATTTTCCCAAAGAAAATAGATAATAAAAATATTAATGAAATTTTTTTAAACAAAAATTTATAAGATTAATGTTGTAACAAAACCATTTTGTATTTTTATTGTAAAACTTTGCTGCAGTCTTGCAAAATCCACTGTAGATTCAATGATTAAAATTTTACCTTTGTGCACCACCACAAAACATTACGTTTTATGTTCAATACAGTCGAATCTCGTTAACGTGAGTCTCAAGGGGGATAAAAAAATAGTTCATATTATCAGTAGTTCATGCTATCAATAACCGACCTTCATATAACTAAACTAATTTTCAATTTGACGGGGCTTGTGAAAATAGTTCATGTTAAAAGTAGTTCACATTAGCGAGGTTCCACTGTATTATTATTTCTTTTTCTTTTAATTCTTTCTTTGTTTCTTTTTCTTTTTTTTTTTTTTTTTACTGTTGCTCATTCATTTTTTATATTTATTAAAAACTGAATTTCGATACGCTAGCTTAGGAATACAAACTTATATAGCTTACATTTAGAGTAGAGATCTTAGTATATGGGGATCAGGACGTACGATATATCGCTATATATAAGCCTGTAGGTACAAGGAATATGCGAAAAAAGTAATCAGAATGGGGAGGGGGGGGGATTCATGACAAAATGTTGGTGGAGAAAGTTCGAAATAAAGTGAAGAATAAATTCTATCATGCTACCTGAAAGAAGGATGCAGTTCAACCTCGATATAGGACCCCCCCCCCCCCCTCCACTTCCACTTTAATTTTTCCACAGAGCCAACAGGACTGGGGCAATAGAGTTGTTACAGACCGAATGACGTTGTGAGACTGCAAAACGTAGCACGCGTGGTAACTTAAGTTTTAGAAGTTAGAAACTCAGAAGTATAACTTTCTCCACTAACTTTCTCTTCTCTCCAATATCTCAGCCTAAAGTCCCCTTTCCAATTACATTTTTCAAACATTATTGGTGTACTCACAGCATGGTAACGATATATCACACGTCCTATTTCCCAGATGCAACGATTCTCACTCTCCTTGTCAGATTAAAAGAAAAATAAAGAAATATGCAGTATTTGAAAAGATCAGCCATAACTAATTCCCATTCAAATTCAAAATATTCAGTTTATTTGTAAATAATAAAATAAACACAAAACATAGACAACGTCGTATAAAATACTCCACAAAATTTATAAAAATCAATACTGCACATTTACAAGATAACAACAGTATACTTAAAAGAGTCAATCTTATAATAAAACTAAAAATATTGCTTTATTTTAAGAAACAAATCGCTAATACAGAAAACTGAATTTACATTCATATTGGATATTTGAAATACAGTATATAATAAATAATTTACCTTAAGTCAAGTATCATATTACTATGAATAAAAATATTTTTCTTTTTAATGATTAAATATTGATTTATTATAAATGATTTAAATCATTTATAATAAATAAGTCATGTGCAGGGATTAATCCAGCTTTTTAAAAATGGTACCCCATTTGTGAATTTATAAAATAATTTGTGAAAACATCAAGTAAGTTTGTGAAAATTAATGATACTTCAGAACAATTAACTAAAAAAAAAAAAAAAAAAAAAAAAAACTGCTTTACGTAAAGCAGTTTTTTTTTTTTTTTTTTTTTTTTTTTTAATACATTTAAAAAGAAAAATGAAACAGATGTAAAAATAAATATATATATATGGTCGAGTTAAGTTGTTTCTTATATGTAAGTAGGTGTTTACTTAGATATTTACCATTGTCTCCCATAAATATCCAAATTGAGGGTATTTTTCTGTGTTCGATGAAGTGAAGCTTATAAAATATTTTAGTGTGCAGTTATATTGCTGAAAGTTGAATTTGTGAAGGTACCTCTTTACTGAAAGTTGAATTTGTGAAGGTACCTCATTGCTAAAAATTGACTTTGTGAAAGTGCCTCAATGAGGCACTAAATTTGTTCTGAATTAACCTCTGATGTGTTATATTGTTATCAGTTATGTGTCATAGTCAATATATAAGTAGCAAAGGAAGTGCTTTTCTTTTTTCAAGCAATTGAATCTTGAATTGATACGATGATTAATTTTTTACAAAGATTGAGACATAAGAATTTCAGAATATGTCTTAAGACCTAAAGGAAACTCTTCATTGTCTAATATTTTCTAAGAATATTACAAAGATTAAAATTGCGCAACCTTTTAAACACATGTTCTGATAGAAAATTCTAATTATTTTTTATCTTCATAGCATAAATAAATAAATAAATAAATACAAACAAAACAAAATTTAAATTAGAAAATTTAGATTTTTCTCATATCTATATATTTTTATAATAAAATTTTGTTTAATTGAATATCCCAATATAAAGGAAATTAACGAATCTAGGCGTATCAATATGTTGTGTTTTTTTAACACATTAGATTTTAAAATATACGCATAGATACAGGGCTAAATCATCACAGGTTTGATCTGGGTACAGGAAATAGCCTAGGCTTCAATTGTAAAATTAGATAATGTAAATGTTATAAATTACGTATACATGAAATTGTTATAAATTACGTATACGAAGTGTGCTGGAAAATATCAGTGCACGTTACGAATTGTAAAAAGCAAAGATATTTCTGCATATGTGTTACATTATTATTAAAATTAAATACATTAAACAATATATTCCGTAGAATCAATCATTATAAATGAATATTAATTAATAAAGTAAATGTCATAAAACAACTGTATGTCAAAGCTGAAGATAAGACTGTCAGGAAATTTAAACAAATATTAAAATTTAAAGAAAAACGAAATCAATAATAATTTGGTTGAACATTCTAATGTACGAAATAGTAATACATACATAACGATATTGCCAAGCTAAATTTGCTTTATTCGTGCAATAAATCAACAAAATTTATACGCATTAATATGAATTTAAACAAATATTATTAAATATTTTTTAACCACTTAGAAGTGTGTATATCTTGGAATTATTTTTTTTCATGCCCTGTTCATAATTTTTTTATATAGGTGCATGGGAAAAACATAAATTTATTGGAATATAATAAGTGAAATTTGCTTAGTATTTATTTGTTTGGAACAAAATAAAAATGATCTCTAATTCAATTGATGGAATATTAATACAAAAACAGAGCATGTAATACTAAAGCTATTACACAATGAATAACGAATTTGAGCAGTTTGGTTTTAATATTTAAGAAATATTAAGTTCCTTTACATTTATAGCAAATCAAGATTGAATTGAAATAATAATTGTTAACAATAAATGGAAAAAAAAAAAAAAAAAACAAGATGTTCTATTTTAATATACATATGTATATATTTTTTTAAAATAAATAAAATACCTGTTTCTTTATAAAATTACAATATCATAATTCCTTTGATGAAACGATCGTTAAAAAATTTAATTTACGTTAAAAAAAAAAAAAAAGGCGATGAAAGCATTTTACACATTTATTTATTTATTTATTTTTTGGTAACAGCTTTTGGGAAAATCATAATAGTAATATAAACGATATACATTTATTTTGAATACAAGTGTTTAACAAACCTTTTAAGGCAAAAAAAAAAAAAAAAAAAAAAAAAATCCATTACTAAATATTGTTAAATTAAAAGATAAGTCTTTATTATTTATATTTTGCAAATAACTTTTCAAATATAATCACGCATAACGAATTACACACAAGAAAAATAGACAAAACAAGCCATAAAAATATAAATACATCAAACATAGAATAAAGAGATTTATAAGTATATTTTTAAGATCTCTGAAAATTTCAAAAAATGATTATATCAGTTTTATTTTACCTTTTGTTTTATGAATGCAAGAAACTGTTAGAAACGGAAATAAAAATTTAAGCATTCAGAAAAAGCACATCGTAAAAAAATTCTGTAAACTTACTGAAATGTTTATTCAGGAAGGAATCTCTGTCAATTTGCACAAAATTCTTAGTTTAAAGTGAGTAATGGAGAATATCGATCTTTATTCTGTATTTTTTTCTAATTTTATTACTTAATTTCTCAATAAAAAATTAAAATCCATGCTTCTTCTTTAGAAAATGCATTCACAAATATATTCTCGACAATAATTAATTAAATTAATATTAGTCATTAACATAAATGTGTAAAATAAGTTTTTTAACATCTCCGTTTATTTTTCTCTGTAATTTTGCATAAGACTTAAGATAAATGATTACCAGTAATTTGCTGCTGAAATTTTCAACAATGTAACCAATATTTTTTCTTTCTTTCAGTTTTATATAATAGCCAAAATAAACACAATTATGTATTTCTTTCAGCGTAGATCGTCTTTAAAAAGGTATTCAAATATTTTAAGAATTCAAATCGATTTAGAATCGACACAAATTTAAAAACAATTACAAAAACAGAAATGATTAAACGAGTAGAATTTAACAGACTATCTAAGGCGGGGAAAAATAATAATAAATAAAAACGGACTATCTAAGGCGGGGAAAAATAACTATTTCAAATTAAAAGTTGTCCTTTGCAAGTAGTCATCCATTCTCAACGACAGACTTAGATTCTGTCGGATTTTTATATCTTGCAGGCGATAAGAATTATCAGAAGGAAAATATATATATACTATATTAGTTTTATATTTGTGTTTATCAATTAAATAATGGATATGATTACAAATAACTTTAGCATCTATTTCATCCAAGTAATATCTTAAAATTGTTATGCTAACGGATCTCGGTTCATTTATTATTTTTATATGCCAAAGATTTTTTTTCCTGTTAGTCAGTAATTTATCTTCTAAGTTTTATTTTACCTTCCTATAAAATTTTGGATTGAATGTCTCATTTTTATGTTTAATTGGTATCACCCTGTTTAGTATTATTGGGTCCTGAAATCTATAATTGTTTGGCTGTATGCTTAGAAACTTACAAAAATACACTTAATTTTGCATACAACATTTAATTAATGCCATGTATATACATATATATATATATATATATATATAATTACAGAAATGCGTACAGAATAAACGTTAATTACACTGCTCTGCAAAAAAAAAATGTTTTTTTCGAGATCTGATACCATTCTTGCTGATTCTTATGCAAAATGACCTCCTGAATCCGAATAGGTCTTCCATTTTGCCCAGTCACCCACCGTTTTCTAGATACACCACCCCCTCTCTCAATTTCTTTCCCTGTTCGATAATTTTATGACCACGAATTTGATTTGAAAAATGAAAAAATAATTAACTTAACACCTAAAAACAAAAAAAATATATAAAGTTTAAAAAATAACATTAATAACAGATTAAAAAAAAAATATAAGATACGTAATGAATAATTTCAGTGGCAAATCCCCCTCAAAAATTTTCCCTTGTCGCAAATGTCCATGCTTTAGAACTTTCCAACTCTGTAGCTCCTCAGAAGATATTTAACGGTTAAAATAATCCTCCCCACTCCTAAAAATTAAATTTATAGCCATAAAATTGCTGAAAAATGATAAAAATAGGGGGAGGGGCATTCCTAAAAACGGTGGGTGATAGGGCAAAATGGGCGTCCTATTCGGATTCAGGAGGTCATTTTACATAAGAATATGCTGAAATGATGTCAGAGGCAATTTTCATGCCGAGCAGTGTTATCTGATAGTCGTCCAATCGTGTTATTTTTTGCTGTGGGTTATGTCAAGGACAGAGTGTATGGGATAAAACTAAACTTACTCATTGACTTGTAGCGTTCACTTATTGCGAACAACCAAACAGGAATGCAATTTATATCGAAACGTATGCTAGAATCTGTTGCTGTCAATTACGACATTCGCCTCCGCCATGTTGTGAGTAATTAAGGATCACACATGGAACACACAACATTATAAATTCCACATGGTTCGGTATACAACTCTTTTTGAACCAACAAATTATCTACAACTACTTAGAAATAATAAGTGTTTCTCTTTAGATAGTCTTTTCACTTTACTTTATTTCATTTTGTTATTTATCCATTTTTTACACTCTGTGTACAACAACATATTGTTTTGTTAAACTGATTATTTCATTATACGATTCGAGTAATTTTTCACAAATATTATCAAACAGAATATTTTCAGAGACCTCTGAATGCATTTTATATAGCAAATATAAAACACAGATATGAAAATAATACTGTTATGGATAAACTGCATAACAAAAATATTTTAATTCATTTGAATATAATACTTTAGAATGACCCCGAAATTATATTAAGATATACATATTCATACACAACAGAAAAAAAAAATAGAGTCGTTCATTCTACAAACTATTTATATGGTTAATGCAGGTGTGTGTTTTTCGTGAATAATGAACTCCACAAAACTAGACCGAAATAAATGTTAATGTTGCTTTAATAATGTAGAATATAACAATAGTTTATAAACATTAAGGGAAAAAAAAGTCTAAGCTGTATTTTACAGATTATCTATAAAAAATTAAATTTTTAAACACTGTGTTTGACTACTTTTCTTCTTAACAGAAAAATACTCTCATTACGGAAAATCCATAGTATCATTTAATATGTTGGTGTCTCATGTTCGATAGTTTAAAATAGATTTATCTTTAAAATATGGCTGTAAGGGTATTACGTTCTAATCTGCTCTTAACCCTTTGGCTACTAATTATTTAAAAAACTTGCCCCTGCCAAGTGTTTTAATGGAATAAATCGTCTCCCCCTCCCCTCCAAATATATATATAATGGTTTCTAAATTACGGAAGATAACTAAAAAGTAGCCTTTATCTAGGTAAATTGCAGACAATATCTAACTAGTAATATTTTTAATCTCAGTGGGGTGTACATGTCTAGTTAGTAGTCAAATGGTTAAGGCATTATCAATAATAATAATAAAAAGAAGATGAATTAAAAAAAAATAAATATGGTCAAACTATTTTACGTAACGTAATATTTAAAATGCTTATAATTCAGACTTTTGAAGTTGCTGGCAGTTAAAAAAAAAAATTATGTATTGTTTATATACATAGTGCGTTGAGTGCGTTTTCTGAAAATAATCAAACAAATCACAAAAAGCAAGATTACAACATAAAATACATAGAAATGATTGTAGACGATAAAAAACGCATCTACACTGCACTAAATTGAATTTTCAGAAAAACTTTCGAAATAGCAACTTTTTTGTTCTGCTTGCTATTCTGCTATCAAATGTCTCTGATTCTATTGTTAAATGCGAAAAAATTTTATCAGTCAGCTTTTTCTACGCAGGAGGAAATATACTATGCTCATAACACACGTCAAAGCTGGGATCGAGCGAAGCTGAGGTACTATCTTTCTATAAAGCTATTATTTTCTCTAGATCTCTTTAAACTGTGGTAAGTGAAAGCATTGGTAATTTTTAATACATATTTTAAGTTTTGTAAATAAAAGTAGCACCCACAGTTTTATGTGTGTATGTGTGAATAATAAATAGCATTACAAAATTTAAGTTTCTATACAGTTTCTAGTTACAAAAATATATCGTTATATACAAATTTTCCAAGTATTTCTTGAACAGAAAATTTGTTGTTCGCATATTGTAATTTAATTTTCTTAACAGGACATGTAAAATCTAACTTTTTAAACATTTAAATATTTAAGCAGTTTTTTTTTTTTTTTTTCTGGATATGTTCTATATATTTTTTTGAATGTCAAAAGATACTAAAATATCGGATATGAAACTTTTATGATTTCGAATTAAACGTTCTTCTACATTATTTAAAACTCGTAAAGGGGCTAATAAATAATTTCTAACAATCCATTTCTAATGTTCTTTATTAGTAAATGTCATTGTCTAATTACTAGACATAAAATTTTTTGCAAAACCTTATGCGATTTGCAAACACTTTAAAGAAATGTGACCACATGCATCTATATATATATCAATAAATGCGTTTTTAGTTCTGTTTTTATGTAACATATTTCGTGAAGATGATATGATAAGATGTGCCAAAAAGAAAATGATTTTTCAAGCATTGTAAATACAGATATAGCAGCGAAAATTGATCTACTTGATAATTTTGATTGAAGTGCAACTACAACTACTGATTCTTAACTCACATTTTCAAAGATTTATTAACTCATAAAAATTCATTTTTTGTGAATATTCCTTTTGCTGTATGTGAATAAAACGTACCTTTTTTTTGCTTTAATGATAATCAGGGGTATAGTAATTTCATTTATTTAATCACAGAAATTCGATAAGTATTTAAAATGTTTACAATTAAAAAATAGTGGTATTAAAAATATCGGAGACTGTGACCCGAAATGGTAATCTCGTGTAAAATCAATGTTTAGGCATCTAATCTTTTAAAGCATTAAAAAAGAAAAAACGTAAATTTTTCTCTAGACTACGAAATTTGTAGATTAGGTATTCAATGTTGGAAAGAAACTTTTTTTTTTTTTTTCATATCTCATTAAGGGTAGTAAAACTCTTCCAGAAAATTCCGCTTTATTAACTGCCGATGGAGTTTGCAATCTAAATGGCTTTAAAAGTGATTCATATTAGAGAATTGTACATTCATTTAGAAAAATCCAGAAATTTGTAGCTAATTTTACATTAGTCTTAAGCATATAGAATATGTAATTGCTATAAAATATCAACATTCACTGCAGATTTAATATTTCAATAAAATGTAGCCTTTTTTGCAATTCGATGGTAGTATATACAATAAAAAATAATGGAATATTTAAATGTGATGACTGAAATTCAACAATTTTATATTATCCAATAATTAAAGTAAAAAAGTTAGTATGTTAACAATGCTAGTATGTTCTTTACACTTGTTAAGCATATTTAATAACGTTACATTAAAAGCAGTCTTATAAAATATTAAATTTGAAATTTTTCGATTCATAATAAGTTTTTCAATGTATCTTGACGAATATTTTCTTTTTCTTTTTTTAAGTATTGAGATTGCAGGTTAACTTTAAGGTTAATATTTATAGATAACTGCAGACTTTGAATATATATTTATGATTTATTGAAAAAATAAATAAATAAAAATACTATACTTCAATTTTTTCGAATAATCCATTTTCCAATGTATCTTTGAAAAACATTTTTTATTCTTTTCGAGTATAGAGATTGCACTTAACTTTAAGGCTTAGAAAAAAAAAAAAAAAAAGGCTTAAACGAGACGATTGTTTAAAAATTTTTCTATTCAAACTAAATTCTTTATTGTTTTATAATCTTATCTAAAGTATATATATATATATTGAAAAGTACTTATTAATAAATGTTTCTAAGACATAAAGAGTTAAACAAACACTCGGTCAAACAGTTAAAAACTTAACATAAAACATTTATTTATAATTTTCATCCAGTAATCCACCGTCACTTTTAGTAATAGTAATAATACTGATGAAACGTAACATATAAGAACAAAATAAACAACAAACATAAAGATAATAAGTATTTTTGAGATTTATAGTCAAAGTACACAACTTATGAAATTCAATTAAATCATATACATAAAAAATAAAATATCCAAAACATAGATAAAAAAGTGTAAAAAAGAATATATATATAACATACAAAACAATTCCTCTCTTAGGTATATTCACGTCACTGCAAAATTAACAAGAGATTTCCTTATGTAGAATTTGATAAGAATGTTCAGTTTAACCTTCTTTTTATGGTTATAATAACATTTAGCAATTTTCTTAGAGTAATATATTCAAGAAAATGGACAAAAGAAAATTGATGGCGGAATTGTAGAATACAAAATCCTATTTTATTCTGCAATTTAATCTCACACCGGTCATGGCAAAAGAATGTTTGTTAAACTGTTAATCAATTGTTATTTTTGAATGTAAAATCAAACTCAGTTGTGTTTTAATAGCAATGCATCCGGTAGTTTTTCAAGTTACGCGAAAGACCTAGTATAAAAATGTTATTAAAAATATTTTTGATTAATCCTGTTGTATTCAAAACAAAACAAAACAGAAAAAAAAAGAAAAAAAAACTACAAGTAAATGTAAGAACGCTACAGCAATTTTGGGTTCTTTGATTTTTTGCAGCATCATTTGCGACAAAGCATAATGTTTGTTTGAAATATATGTGAAATTCTAACTTTATAGTATGTGAAATTCTAACTTATGTATTTTAATTTATTCCTAAATTCCGTCTGTTTTGCAAATCATGCACACAAAAGACCTAGTATAAAAAGTGTTATTAATAAATGAGAGTGTTTTAGCCCATTTGGAGGAAAAAAATAATAAAAAATAAATAAATAAATAAATAAATAAAATAATAATAATACTGCAGATGTTTGTATTTTACAATTTCGCCTTATATCCGTTTGCAGTAACATAAAAATGTACTTATAATGTACAGAGTGTGCATAAAATAAAGTGAGGTGTCCAAAGTTCAATAGCTCGTAGTGTAAAGGGCATTTATGTAATGCTCTAAAAGTTAATGCTCTTAAGGTATGCTCTTTCGATTTCTAAAGAAAAGAAAATTAGTTCTAAAAATTGCCGATTGCAGACTATTTGCGTGTTGTACAGTGTTACCAGATGGTCGACAGTCAATTTCCCCAAACAGGCTTTCAAATTTCTCCAAATCAGGATTTTTTCCAAAAAAATCCCCAACTCAGTTTTTACTAAAAAGATAACTTCTTTTTTCAAAAATAAATTTAAAATATTTAACAGATTCAGGCCCAAATATTTCCCCAAATGACGCTCATTTAAAAAAAAAAAAAAATCCCCAAATACAAAAATAACTTTTAGATGCACACTAGTTATCGGAAAATTTTAAATCTGCGTAAATTACTTTAGAGCTGAGGATGTACGCTAGATGTACTTTCATACTTAGGATATCCTGAGTATGTCTTGGGGGAGAAGGGGTACCTTCTAAAGGCCCTACATGCTAAAGAAAACTGTTAAATGACCCTGGCGTAGGGACAGATCTCTACACTTAGCAATGCTGTAAACTGTTGAAAAGTTGAACAATTCCCCAGATTTCTTCTCAAAAATTTAAAAAATCCCCTCGAAATTTCCCACAAACATTCAGTCTCCAAAATTGTCCCCAAAAATCCACCACAATGGGGACAAAATCCCCAATCTGGCAACACTGGCGCTGTAGCCAAGAAAAACATAAGAAATTTGTAAATGACGCTTTCCGTAGAAAGTGATTATCTTTGAAGGCCAAAAGAAAAGTTAGAGAATTCTCATCATTTATAGAAGAACTGTATTACGATGGCTTTATTAGTCAAGCTGGTTTATGTGCATAGCTGAAATGTCACTCAGTCGGAAAAATAAAATTTCAATAAATATGATTTTCTTCTAATCAGTTGATTGTGTGATTTTAATAAAAATAGCTGAAATGTGTTGCTGACGATTTGCTTGAAAAATTTAAGATACCACAATTGCAGCAACCTTGTGGTTTTTAGTTGTGAAGATAACTGAAAAGCGTTTTCCATGTATCAAGGACAGCTTTATGACTCTTTCCGCTTTTATTTATGAGGCAACTTTAGAATTTAGACAAATAAAGTCCTATATGCCATGAGTTTCCATGAAAATATCGTATACTGTATACAATAATTGAAATATCAGATTGGTGGTCGTATTGAGCCAAATTTGTAAGCAACAATGAACGTTTTTTATAAAAAGTAAAAAAAATTGCTATTTAGAGTTTAATTCGCAATTACATATTCAATTAACCCACATATTACGCTTGCAGCGCCAAAGTTTACCCTAGCGGCGATTTTTGGTACTTCTGGTGATTCTGAGAATGTGCGAACAGATTTTTATTACATTTGTCCCACTACACTAAGAGCTATAGGGATGCGAACACCTCACGTTATTTTATGCTACGCTGTGTGCGAAATGGGTTTTAGAAAATAAAAGATTTCTATTTTGCATATCTACATTAATGTATCAGTCATGCATCATGTATCATGTACCATGCATCTTATATTAATGTATCGTGGTAAAATTTACATAAAAGAATTACCATAATACTTAATGGAAATTAGATTACAAATTGACTTGTCATAGTTGTTAAATAATAATAATGATTATAATCAAAATTAATTATTTGATTTGTGATTAAACATGCACAAAATAGTTATTTTCTAAACTATTTCAATTTTAATGTTAAATAATAAAATAAAATAACAATTAAAAAATAAATACATAATAATTATCTGGTAACATGTAATAACAAAATAAAAGAAATAATTTCATCCCTGATTAACCCGTTATTTAGTGCTTAGGTATACTTTGCACATTTTTATAAGTAATACTCTTTGGCAATCAAACTGTACATAACTTTATATAGAATAAAATATATATTATATATACAAAAAATAACTTTATATACATTTTAAATTTCGACGTTCTAAAGATCGACACATATGTGTATATATTCTACAATATCCATTTATACAAATGTAAGTTTAACTTGCACGCTCTTTTTTTCAAATTCATTAAACGCAACAAACACAAAAAAAATATAAAAATGAATGTGTTATACACATCAAAAAACAACACATAAAAAAATATAAAATAGAAAGTAGAAAAAAAAAAAAAGATCTTTTGCAAAATACTTCTATAAAAAATAAATCTTTGATATTTTCCTTTGACGGTATATTCATTCAATTAGCTTTTAATCTTTGGTCAATATTTTTACAGATATCAAAGGGACGTGGAACATTTTCAAGACATTTTTCAGAAAGGGAAGTGTTGTACAATAAATATAAATGTACATTAAGTTTTTTGAGCCACTTACAGAACAATAATAACATTAGAAATCATATAAAGCTTAATATAATAATTAAAAAAAAAGTAATATTGCAGTTTTTACAAGCCTTGTGATTCCTTTTTTTTTTTTTTACTAGCATTGTTTGAGATAGAAAAAAATCTATAAATATTTAAAAGAGATGATATAGATTAGATTATAGAGGTAATGAATTATATAGATAATTAAAAGAGCAGAAAAGTTTTACCTTTGGAGAAAATATTATTTTTTTCGTAAAAAAAAAAAAGCAGTAAAATAATTTGAAATATGTAGCGCATGTTAAAAAACTATAGAGTGATTATAATAAAATTTATGAGATTTACACCCACTAGAACCTATTTTCACACGTCAGATTTCGATAAAATTGATATATATTTATAAAGGCTGAGGAAAAAATATTTTTTTCAATTAAAACAAACAAATTCAAATTTTGACTATAAAGGGAAACTATGTACATAAATTTATCAAGGTAAATTAATCGATTTTTTGTAACGTTAAGTGCAGAACAGCAAATCCCGATTTTTATTTTTTTTTAACAATTATTTTTGATTAATATTTGAGAGAAATTTATCGTTAAAATAAAATTATTAATATTATTTGAAAAATAGCGGTGTCTGTTTGATTATGATAACATATTATCTTAATGATATTACAGCTAACCCTCGATTAACACAGTTTTTGCTAATGTAGTTTTCAATTAGTACGATATACATATATTTTCAGACCTTTTTTGAATTTATGCAGGATATGCTTCGATTAGTTCATATTCGATTAGGCACATTTTTAATAATTTCAAGTATGTTCAGGTATTTAGGTTTTAAAGATGCATTTTGCGAAGATGTATTAAAAAGGAAAAAAAAAAAAAAAAAAATTGTGCGGCTAAATATTGCTATATTTTTCGTTAAATAATTTTTAAAAAGTGCTACAAAATTTTAGTGCACAATGTTTAAAACTATGGTCAACTCTACCAAAAATATATTAATATTGTTGAATCTTTGATTTAAATATTTGCTCATTGGTTAAAATAATATGCTTTTTTTTTTTTTTAAATCAATCACCATCAAAGTCCCCCCCCCCACCCATACCCGCAGTTTAAGGTTTTAGTATACGTTAAAACAAACTGAAGTTACTTCAATGATAATTTTTAGAAATCACTGACTGAGACAGATAGATAAAAGTAATAATTAACATGAGTATTTAATAACAGTTCCAATATAAAATGTCCTAATTGAGAAAATTTAACTCTGTAAAATATTTGGAATAAACACTGTTAAAATACCCTTCTCGAAAACATAAGTAGAATCTTATTCTTTTTATAAAATTTCATTTCTTGTAATAGCTCCGAATAGAAACTTCTCATTAGAAAAGGAAAAGAAAATCTCATTGAACTATTCATTTTAAATTTTACATCACTATACATACAACTGAGGAATTTTCTAAACCAGAATATTCTAGAATTCGAAAGGTTTAGAAATATACAAACATAATTAACATAATGAATAAATTAAAAATTTAGACTTACATAAAAAGGATTTTTAAAAAACTTCCCGTAACGGGATCGAACCCACAATCTCTAATTTCGCAGCCCGATGCTTTAACTCTGAGCTTCGGTGTTCACAAGCGAAGTAATTTTCTTAACAATATTACAAGAGTGACTATGACATGAATAGTTAAATGAGAAAAAAAAAAAATCTTAAAAATAAGAAGTTCCTAATTAGACTTATTTTTACTAATATTCCCATTTTTGAGAAAGCAACGGCTCCCGCATTTTTTGAGATACTAATACAAGTTTCTTCAAACTATACCATGTTTCAAAAAAAGTTTTATCCTCAAAATTATCCGATTTAAAATTGGAACACTTTCTGCACTGAGATATGAGGGGTATTACTCAAAATTATTGCAGGAGCAAATGTTTTGCAGCAATTACATTAGCCAAGCGCTTGGTTATAGTATATTTTGGAACAAGTTAGCATATTAGGAAAAACTATTCTCGATATTATGTCAGCAAATGAAATAGAAATATCCCAAACAACATATAAATACCCCATACAACATGCATTCTCCCGATAACATCCTGGGTCTATCCTGGAGATGACAAGAAGCCTTTAGGACATTCTAAGGATATCCTGGGGGAGAAAAAACTGTATGGATAATTCTTTAAATTTCTATACATATTCAGTGACTGGAATGGGATCGTAAATGCATGTGTGCTTTTTCGCTGCGAAAAATCGACTTAAATTAAAAATTTTAATAATTTAAGACTTCGTGATTTTCATTCATTAAAGGGTGATTCTTAAAAAATATTTTGCATGAAAATGTATAAGAAATGACTTTTTCAAGTACAATTGAAGTGTTGGAGAAATATATAAAATTTAAATTTTGTAACTTTTTACAAGAATAAATTAAAGTAGATCTAATACCACCCCCCTCAAATTTCAAGCTTTTTTGCGATAGTAAGTATATTATTGTGATTAATCATTCAGTAAATGGTAATTGGTCATCGATATTACTGAGCACAGAGTACAGTCGGTAACAAAAGTATCCGAACACTAGCAAAAATTCCTATATATATATATATATATAAAGTAGAGTCAAGGATTTATTTAATATAACAGTATTAATTCTACTTTTTTTATATAGGAATTTTTGCTAGTGTTCGGATACTTTTGTTACCGACTGTACATATAGAAATTTTTTGCTGCGTTGAAGTCAGATAATAAATGTCTAATAAAAATTGTAAGCGTAACTCAGATGTATAATGAACTTATTTTTAGTATCTGATTAACTTTTGTGGAACAGTAATAAAAT
Organism: Salticus scenicus; assembly: GCA_963930645.1. Lineage (NCBI taxonomy): Eukaryota > Metazoa > Arthropoda > Arachnida > Araneae > Salticidae > Salticus > Salticus scenicus. The sequence goes on along the minus strand of OZ005654.1, from coordinate 33,777,247 downwards.
AAGGAAAAAAAAAAGGGGGGGGGGGAAGAAAAGAAAAGAAAAGTTTTATTGAATAAACAAGAACCTTGAAGTATGAAGTGTATGTCATGTAATTTAGCTTTGTGCATATTTTTTCGCAACATTTTTAATATAAAACACTAATAAATATTTTTCATATTACACACTGAAAAAATGCATTTACTTTAACAGAAAATGAAGGTGCATGAATAAATGTACATGAAATTGTGAGATTCATTACTAAAAAAAAAAAAAAAAAAAAAAAAAAAAAAACTTTAAAAATGCTAGAAAACTCAGAATGAAAAAAATAAAAATAAATAATGAGATAAAACGAAAAAATAAAACATGTTCCATGTCCCTTCTTTTTGAGCTTTAAATGATTTTTTATAGCACATATTCCAGAGAGGCAGGAGATTGTTAAAGAATAAACAAAATAGGGTATACAGAAAACAAACTATTTGAACAAACTATTTGTTTCATATAGAAATGCATATTAAAAAAACAAATTTTCCTTATATAAAGTGACCAGATAAGAAAAAATGTACTATAAACTATAATAATGTTCTTAAACTACACTGTAAAAACGTTTTCGTAAAATAATGATTTATTAACCTTTTATTTTACCATTTATTAATAATACAGTACACTGAGAAAAAAAATATACCGCCTTTCTCTAGAATGAATAAGTGACCATTTTCTAAATCCCTTAACTAGAAATATAGATTTCCGAGCTATGCGCATAAGGCACGCCAATAAACTGAATAGACGAAATGATCGAGAATTTTTAGTGTACACATTTCTAGAGGGTGAAACAATATTCTGAATACTCTAAATATTCTGAATCATTTATATTGCGAGAAATTCTCGCTTGATTTTCTAGAATTGGATTATAAACCAAGATTATAGTTGCAGAAACCCGCCTCTTGTAGTCTCATTTATTTGCAGAGATTTTTAAATAATTTTGCCCTCGAGAATATTGGCAAACGCTCTAGAATTCTAATAGGGGCTTCTAGAACTTGCTTTCCAAGGGGACTAGAATTTATAAAGATGACATGGAACTATTTTTTCTAGAGCCACAACTTAGATTCTAGATGTCAGTTACAGAATTTTTTCTGAGTGTAGAAACATTATTAATTTGCAAAGATTTCTTTAGACCATGCCTAAAAAAACTGTCGTACAACCATTTAACTGGAGAGGGGTCAATTAGCCGTAATTTTACTTCTAGTTTGACTCTTTGGCAATGCCGACATTTTAAATTTCTTTTATGGCGAATTTAATTCATTATTCCTGTAAAAGAAAAAGTAATTAAGTACAGTCCTTGTATTCTAAATAAAGTGATACAAAGACTATATTTGCAAGGTAAGTAGTAAGATTCTTATATTTTGTGTTCTATTAGTGCGTAAATTTTGATTGATTTGATTTATTTCACGGTCTCTTAACAATAAAATCAAAATGTCGTTAAATAACCGTTATTTAAAAATACGGTCAAGTGTATACGGCAGTGTAGAAAACTGCCCTTCAAAGTACCGTTTTCAAGTTTATACAGTGTAGAAAAATATCTATACAAAAATAAATACAAATTTTCAAACACTTTACTGCCACTGAGATGGAAATATTTTAAAACAGAGATTACTTTAACTTAAAATACTTCTAATTAATATTTTAGATTCCACTTTTTTAAATAGATATTTTTCAATAATTCGGGAATATATTTTTCTTTAAAATAATGACAAGAATTCTTTTTTCTGGTCATTTTATATTTATGCTTTTACAAAAAATTACAGAAAATTCATGGTCATTTACGAATTATTATTATATATTTTTTTTTAAACAACAAATTAAAATTTAAGTATCTTAGTTTCAAATGTGAATATTCATTTACACACAAGATTTATCAGATGACAAATCTGAATTACAAACGTAAAACATAATGAAAAGAAAATTACCAACTCACAATCATAGCGGTTTTGGAATTTTTTAAAAATCCAAAATATGCTTCTTGTGGCGTATAAATCTACCTACGTACAAATAGTATATACAAAGAACATAACAATTTATACAACTTTCGAGCAACATACTGTTAGAAGAAAATATTTACTTTCTATTTTAGCCTACAGCTACATAAATGTGGATTGGTAATTCTCTTTATAATACCATTGAAATGATACTTTAAGTATAGAAATCCAATTTTTATCGTTTTAATTCTATAATTTTTCTTAGTAGATATCTATGAGCTGTTAAGCAACAGATTAGTAAAAATTACTAAACATAGTTTTGAGTTAGTATACATTCCAAAGCGTGTGTGTAGAAGCATAAGGTATATTGCATTAGCATGTGCCCTAACAGCACACTTATCCATAGTACATCCTGAGGATGTCCCTAAAGTGCAGTTTCCACTGCGGTTGGTTAGAAGTTGTTTCGAGCGGCGCTATTCAGAATCCTTTGATGTGGTCAAGCGGTTGGAGATGGTTCTACGGGTTGGTTCGAAGGGAGAAAGTCCCTGGCTCTAACCCCCAGCTGAGATAATTGAGGGGCCAGAGGCAGATATCTTTGTCAATTTTGCAGGCTTTCCTTTGAAGTAACTGCGCAATCTGGTTACAACTGATGACAAGACATTTGGCTCTTTGTGTCGGAAGCATGATTAATGGTTTTTTGAACCTCGAAGTTCCAACCACAATGGAAACCGGTCTTTAGACGTACTTTCATCCCTAGGATAGCCTGAGGATGTCTTGTGGATGAGATGTGCAGTTAGGGCGGGTGGGTGGTGCAAAAAATTAAAAACAAAAAGAGTGATTGCAGGGGTGAGTTATAATCGGAGATGAAGCGACATCAACACCTCCACCAAGCAGAGAAGGATCAGGACACTACAAGACGAGGCAAGTGCTCCAACACCCGTGCGCACCTGAGACTCTACGGAGGGAGTGGTAACACTTTGATGCGACAAACTGGGTATAGAGCCTACAGCAAAAAGTAAAAAAAAAGAAAAAAAAAACAGAAAAAAAAATAAACACAACATAAGTGACATGGAATTTGGAAAGGAAAACAAAATAAAAAAACACAAATGAAACTTAAAAGGAAGGAGACTCACAAAAGAAATGTTAAGAAACAAATAAAAGAAAACTAATATACATAAACACTAGGGAATGAAGAATGGAAAAGAAAATTTTGCAGACAAAATTGGGAAATAATGGCTCTTTCTACAGTGTTACAAATATATAGCGTATTTGCTTTGTTGATGAAGAATTTTTGGATACAAATTAGCATTCTACACATCAGGAGTCAACACAAAGCTATAAAATTAAATAGAAAACAACTGAGCTATAGGATAATTCATGCAAGAAGCCGTTTGTTAGTGAAAAAAAATATGTTTTTCTCTATGCTTAACTATATCTTATTCGGAAAATTCAGTTCTCACTCTTAATCATAATTTTGATGAGAAGTCATACTATTTTATTTTGTTTAAATGAACCTATTACTTTTTACTGGTATTTCTTTATTTTGGATGCATATATTTAAATCTTTGGTTACTTTCTAAAGAAAACATATTCAACTAGAATCATCATTAAGTTTTACGCAAGAAATGGTATTTAAATAATTTAAAGAAACTTCTGAATAACATGAAGGAATTTTTAATTTTTATGATTAAAATACTTAATGAACTAGTCTCATAGAATTATCTAATTTCAATATAATGAAAAAAGCAATATTTATACAAAATATTCTATTTGGCTGGAATATAACTTCTATTTGGAAATTATTTTGAAGGTGATCATAGTTATACTTTCTAATAGTGTGTTTAACTGCGTCAGTTGTCAACCTGCTTAATCCATTATAGTTTGAATCCTAAATTTTCTCGACAATTACAATTGTTATAAGTATTATGATCTTTAACACACCAGAACTGATTTTTTTTTTTTTTTTTTTTTTTTTTTTTTTTTTAAATTCCAAAAGCTTCTTCATATTTAATACACATAAAGAAAAACTTCTTTAATACATCACAATTGGTTTATCTGCTCTCTCTGAAGTAGATAACTAGAACAAAAATTCTTTCGATTACAACTTAAAAAACAAATAAATGAAAGGCAGATAACAATGCAGTCCGTCACATGTCACAATTATTTTCACTTTTCATCTTTTGATCTTTCACACCATTACAGTGAAAAATATTTTGATAGAAATTACAAATCTTCTTATGTACTGTGCCTAACAAAAGTATTGCTTTCACATACCTCATTGGATCAATTGCATCATCCCTTTTTGCTAAAATGTCTAAAATGAACATACTTTACATTATAATAGTATAAATTCTTAAATAGCTGTAGAATATCTTTTGGGTACATAGTTATTATTCAGTTTAACATTTTATTAGAGTATGTGTTTCAAGATTATGCAGGGATGAGATTAGCAAAAAGGCAAAAAAGTTGTAACTACATACAAAGGTAAGATGTTCAATTAAAATACTAGAATTTTGATGTAAAAATCTATTATATTATAGTAATAAATATAGTCTGTAATTTTAATCTATAAAAAAAGAACAAATAATTATGGTTCAGTAGTCAATCAAGTTTTATTTGACTAGCTGACGTAACAAATTCACATTAGAAAGACCAAAAATGCTATGAAACTTGAAAAACGAAATACATAAAAAAAGCTGAAATAAGCTGTAAAATATCATCCCTGATTATTCTATGATGTAGAATACCGAGCAAAGATTGACTTTAAAGGTATTTTTTTTTTTTTTAACAATACTCAAACGTCTTTATAATTTCAAATGGGAGCAAGTTTTTTTAAGCGTTTTTTATAGAAACCTAAGATTTTTATGAAAAATAGATTTTAAAATATTTTCTAGTAGAAAACTGAGAAGTGTGAGCGCAAAAGTATAACTAAGATTCAAAGGAAAATAATTGTAATAGTTCATCTCAAAAGTTCAATAATCATAGCAATTTTATTGATATAATAAACCCAGTAGTTTAACCTAGATATGTACATAAAGGCTAAATTTGTGCCTAGACTTCTAAAAACATATCCTGGAGAGAGATAAACCCATAAGAAAAAGTAGGAAGAGCTTAAATAACCAGTTTATAAATTGGAGCAATACATTTAGGAAAAAACCCTAAGAACACGCTTGTCCATAATACATTCTGAAGATGTCCATAGGATGTCTTTTTATTCATAGGATGTCATTTGGAGGCAATGTGTTGTTAGGGAGATTCCACATTTATTTACAAGCCAGGGTATACAGTAGACGTACATGGATATAAATTTGATTTATGTAATGTCTGTTCCTATTTTTTAAGCTATAGATTGAAAGTATTTTCTCAGTTTATGAAAATATTTCACAGACTGGGTATATTTGCCCCTTCCATTTAAAATTAACTGATTTATGTAATGTTTGTTCCTCTTTTTTAAACTATAGATTGGAAGTATTTTCTCAGTTTATGAAAATATTTCAGAGACTGGGTATATTTGCCCCTTCCATTTAAAATTAACTTTTTTTTTTTTTTTTTTTTTTTTTTTTTTATGATAAAGTCCTCTAAAAACTTGCAGTAGCAATTTCTGAGTATCTCCTGTGTATATATATATATATACATTTAATGTTTTGCACTTGCTATCTCAATTTTTTAATATCTGATAAACACAAACGAACTTTCGGATTCAACACTTTTTCTAACCTCAGATTGACATAATCTGTTTCATAAGGCAACTCTACCAGTCCACCAATGAAAATGTTTTTCATGCAAACTTCTTATACAAATTTCTTTTCTGTTTCTCTCTCTCTTTTTTTTACGAATGGAAGATAAAATTTCAAACTCTTGTAAGACAAACAAGCTTTAATTTCTCAAGAAATTTTAATAGAAATTTTTATAAATAGTAACACAAAACAACATTGGATTAAAATCCTTCGTTGAGTTAGTTTCTTTTTTTTTTTTCTACCCTCTTTTTACAATAAATCATTTTGAACGTAAAAGTCTATTACCTTTGTTCAATTAAAAAAAAAAAGATATTTATTTTAGAAATGTTTCCTTTACAAAATGTCATAAATTAATTTTTAATTTAGATAAACATTCTTCTTAAGAAACAAATTACTTCAGTTTTAAGCGACTCATAGATTTACAATATTATCTATAAAATTAAATTTTTATTTAAACTTTTCTAGGTTCTCCTAATAAGATACTAATTATAATTTATAAACAGAAGTAAAACTTCTGTAATTTTTGCTTTATTATAATTACAAAGTAAATTTTACATTAAACAAACAAAATTTATCTACGCTTTAAATTGAATTACGAGTTTTTACATAATGAATTGCTTTATTTGTATTTGTATTTTTTATGTTTATTGTGCAATTAAATTATATATATATATTTCTTAATTTATAAGCTTTTCCCCTAAAAAATGTTATTAATGAAAAATTAAATACCGTTATTTAGTTTTAATTAAATGAGTTAGTGCAAGTTTAGGGAAGCATTAATTGAAAAAAATTAATAATTTTATAAAAATAACAACATCAATATATAAATACACAAATAAAGAAAACAACTGAAAAATAAAATTGAAACATTTAAAAAATATTGTTTAAAAGTTGCAAGCAATGCGCCATTTTAAAGGGAAAAAATAAGTAAAACTTATTTCTTAAAAATGTACTGCTGCCACTTTAAAAAAAAAATATGTTTAAAACAGGCAAATTAAGATTAATATGGTAAATAATTCAGAAATGCATTAAGAGTATACATGAGCTAATCTATTTATCAATACAAGAATAGATAGAAAATTCTTTTTTGCCCTGTGATGTTTTCTTCACTTTTATTTCTATTACAGCAAAAGATGCAAAGTATTTACACCTTTGTGTATTTCTTAATTCTTCTTCATTTCAATCTCAAAAATGATACAAAATAAAACGGGTTTTGTACATAATCTTCTTCTTTCCATTTCAAACTGTTCTTCTTTTAGTTGTGTTACTTTTTCTCTTTACAACAGAAATGTACAAATGAAAAGAAACGTCTTCTTTTTTAAACATATTTTTATTCCACCTTTTTTTCTTCAGTAGGCTAAGTATGATAAGTACTTCAACTTCTATTTCTTCTCTCTCCCCCCTCACTTAGTAGTTTTGAGGCCAGATACAATACTATTAGTTACGTATACAGTCCCCGCCGCTTATTAAAATCACATTCGTTCTGAGTCAAAGTGATCTTTATTAAGCGGCTGATTTTTATATCCGGCGAACGTTCCTGCACTTAAGGAAAAGGTATTACTTCGCTGAATTTGGAAAGAAACTTCAAAAGGTAATGAATAATGGAATTAGTAAACAATATTAATTAATTTTTGATAGATAATGAATTAATTGTTTCTTCGATATAAATAAATTGAACGCATTCTAAGTTCCCATGAACTTTCGTTTGAGGAAAATCATCATTACTTTACCAAAATTTCACGCTGTTTTTATAATTTAAAAATTTTCCGTTTAAACTTCACGAATTATAGTAATTTCAAAATAAGGACTAGAAATTGCCTTTTAATAATTAGAAAGTAAATATATATATATATATATATATATATATATATATCATTTCAAGTCAAATTTATAATTTATTACTGTGCTTTGAAATTGTTATGGAGATAAGTTATGAGGCGTGTTTAATTTGTAACTGTGCTGCAAGCGTAAAATCTTCGGCAATGAGCGGATAACAGAGTGTTTGTTGTGCTTTAATTTATTTTTCTATTAAAAAAAAATAGTGTGCATAAATGATATTTTTGGCTGCTGAGGAGATATTTTTGAGTTAGTTAAATGGCGATGCTGATTTCATTGAGCGGCGGTTTTGAAAGTTGTTTGTATTGATTTGATTCCGTTCCTGACAATTTGATCAGATTAAGCGGCTGATTTTATTAACCAGTGAATTTATTATGCGGCGGTTACTGTATTAAAATTATATTTTTACAAAACTTTGGAAATAAATTAAAATTCAATATCCAACGAGGAATTTGCACGCTTTTAAATTTTATAGTTTAATGATAGAACATAAAAAAATTAGAAAGGAGGCACACTTGTTTTTTTTATTTTGAATCTTGATTATTAATTTCTGATAGTTTAAATAACGCACTATTTACTGTATCCTGAAAACGCAGCAGAATACACGTGACGCCACACTTTATGAAGAGGAAACAAAATCTTTTTTCTTCTCTTCTGTTAGCTTCAAATTGAACACCAGGCAGCGTTCATTTCGTGTGTAGTTTTTTATTATAGGTTGTCCTTTTAAAATATTCTTTTTATTATGATAAAGATTACACAACCTTATTAGAAATACTGTATTGTACGAATCTGTCTAAATATAACGTGAATTTTTAAGAGAAGAAAAATATGTTCTTTAGCAATGCAGAAAAATGATAAAACTGAATCCACAAGTATTTGGGGAAAAAAAAAAATCTCATCAGTGTTATGAAAACAATTTTTTAGTAAAGCAATATTTCATTTTGTTTACATATTACTAATTGAAAACATTTAATAACTGCATGTACAGTTATTTAAACATAAATGCACATATAAATAAATAAGTCTTAAAGTGCTTATTTACACTTTAAAAAAATACTGAAATTCAAGTATTTTCTTATTCATATGGTGTTGTACAGCCATATAACATCTACAAAGATTTATAAACAATAAAATTGTTTTACTGTTCATTATTAAAAAGAGAAAATGTAGCAATATCCAAGAAATGACACACACAAAGTATTCACAAGTTATCGTAGGCTTCATTGAGTAATGAAAAATGATATATATATATTCCCTAAATAGGATATATATATATATATATGTATATTTCCTTTGTTTAAGTAATTAAAAATGATATATATATTCCCTATTTATGACAAAAGTAATGTTTTGGGGTTGAAGTTTCGAAACTAGATTTTTGCTATAATTACACGTTTTGAGGTCCGATGAATTCGAAAATCAGGTTTTTAGCGATGGGTTTGTGAGCCTGTAATCAGCTTAATTAAAAAAAACATATTAGCTGGAAGCTTTAATTCATCTTTTTTTTTAAAGTCTGTATCACATGATAACAATATTTGAAACTTTTCACTGAGATTGGACAAATGATCTGTGGTACAAGACCATACAAGAGAAATTCAAATAGCTTACATTTGCAGGCGGATTTTATCATTGATATATTTCACCAATTAATTTACATTATATACACTATAATTTTCTATACTAAAGATAATGAAATTAAAATATATTTTTTATATCTATAAAAATGCGTTTCCTATATAGAATATTTTAAGAAACGTATTCATTGTTCGTTTACAAAAACAAACAAAGGAACTAAAATACGTTAGTTGCTATGGTTGGGAATGGCAGAAAAATTACTGCAAGATTTTTCTTCTTTTTTTTTTTTTACGGTGCAAAATTAAAATACACTGTGTAATGCGTAAATAGATTATAAAAAATTTGCAGTGCCATCAAAGATGAGTCAAATGCATTCTATATACAAATGTCTTCCAAAATTCGGAATACAAGAAAATAGTGTGCGTGTGGTTTTCAAAGTATATTTTGTGTATATTTTCATTTTAATAAGGGACCTGCTATGAAACATTGAATCTACTCAAAATAAAATACCAGTGTAAAATTATTAGCTTCACAATCTTAAAAGTCACAGTGGCAGCAGGCTTGTGTCTAATTTTAATTTCATTTTTAATAGTAGCATACGAACTACCGATAATTAGTGCAATAGAACATTAGTGTACTAGAACTTTTTATCACTGAAACATGAATAATTTATAAAATAATTTTCTTTTCTTCAATTTAGGATTAATTTAATTAAATGACCTTGATTAAAAGAATTCCAGTATCCAGAGTATGGTAAAAAGTGCAAGGGTTTTCTCCTTCTTCTTCTTCTTTTTTTCTTTAATATTAATTAAATTTATGTTTAAGAGGTTTATTAGTGGATTAATATTTAAGAAATTTTTTTAAAAAAGGAAAAGAAAATCAATGATTTAAATAGAATTTTTTCAGAAGAATGACAGAAAATTAATGTAAAATTGCGGAAGAAGAAACTGAGATTTATTAGAAAAATAAATTTCTATAACTATTTTGTCATTCACCTATGATAAACATTTTTATTACATTTTGAAAAATATAATAATATTTTATCGAAACAGATTAGGTATTAAATGAAAAAGCTGACCTACTCTTTTTTTCCCGAAGATAAACAAGCGAAGTCCCGGAATATAAAATTATCATAAAGATCAAAGTTAAAAATAAAGAAAATACTTTTTTTTTTTTTTTAATATCAATTAGTAAACAAATTGTTGCTGCTAATAAAATAACACTGATATACCATGTAAAGCACAACAGACCTCGGTTGCATTGCTAGATTCCTTCGGGAGCGTCGTGAAATAAAACGTCACGTAAAAAAAAAAAAAAAAAAAAAAAAACCTCCCCTTTTTAGAGCCAGGCGATTTTCGCTGAATTTTAAAATTAATTTACAAATGATTGATATATTTTTTTTGCATCTTCGAGAAAATTTTTGGAAACTGCGGGTCTAGATTTATGAGAAAAAAGTAAATTTGATAAATTTCCTCTTGTGTGTAAATTCCTCGTTCTATTTACTTATAAGGATCAAATAAAAAGATATCTTTATGTTATTACAACGTTTCAAAAATATTATAATAAGGATATATATATATAAAAGAAAAAAAAAAGAAAAAGGTATATTGATTTTTAAATAGATATTAGAACATTACGAATTCTTTTTCTTTAATTTCTTGAGTCTCACACCATTAATTGCTACAACAATAAAAACAGGGATTGAAATGTTTCATCTTCAAAAGCTTGCATTTGATTTCAAATTTTCTTAAACTGAGTTACTCTGTAGGAAACTTCCTTCCTTCCTATCATATAGGAAGGAAGGAAGTAAAAAAGGTTTATTTACACTATTGTTAATTATCAATGATATGTATTTCCATTAACATTTATTATAATGAGGGCCCGTCTCCATACTTATTTCTGCCGTAGTTTAAAATTTCTTAAAACGAATTTTACAGCTGTTATGCATTGTCCGATACCACCTTTCTTGAGATACATGGACAATAATGATCAGGATGAAAAGAAAATTTGTTTTAAGAAAATGTAATTTGCGCTGGCTGTAATGTCGGTCAAAGGTGTTTCTATTTGAAATATTTTTAAAGTCACAGACAAATAATTTAACATTATTTAAGTCTATTTCGGGTTTTATTAAATAAAAAATTGAATTGTCTGGGTTCAGGAAGCCTTGGATTGAAATAAACACGTTTACGACGGAATATGCTGATTTCTATAATGGTCGTTCTCGAAAAGTCAGGGAACACTGGCAGAAATGTGTAACTCTGAATGGCTAAATAGAAAATTTTTAAGAGTACCAAATGAAAAATGTTTCAGTTTCGATAATTTTTAGTGTTGCCAAATTTAGGGATTTTTTTAAATTCAATATTTACCACTAATTTTCAACTGTAACTGTTGCCTAATCACTTAGAAGATTATTCATTTATTACGTATCAAATATTACTCCTTAAAATTATTGGTGATTATTAAATAAAATAGCCCCAAAGTTGGCAACACTGATTGATTTTAGTAATAATTAAAAATTATCATATTACAACAAAAATAAGTCCTATTCAAAATTGAAGTTAAAACATGTAATTATTTGAGAGATGATTTAATTTGCTGCTTAAAAATAATTCATTTCTTTGCGAAACATGTTTTTTAACTTTGAGATTTTTAAAATTATTGTAAATTCGGAGCTGAAATTTTCGTAGCAAATAAATTACAAATACCATTGCAAAAATTATTTTCTTATACATATATAATTTAATGTGTATTTATTTCTTTCTCTTTTTTACAGGTATTCTTTCAGGATTATGACGAACAGCATCACTAATTGGTGAAGATCCCAAAATGTCCTAAAATTACATAAAGTAGTTTTTGAATTATTTAGCGAAATAATAATTTACTAATGGGTGTTAAAGTATAAATGAATAAATTATTACAGCAATTCCTAAAAAAACATATAAATAATAAAACCTTCCGTGACTGTGAGCGCTGTTTATTACGTAATAATAGTGTGCCTTCCAAGTGTGTTAATATCTGAATTCGACTTGCTGAGTTTCTTACCTCTTGAATTAAAATACCACTTAGTATAAATAAAGCAAATCGAAAACTTTTTGAATCTACCAATCTATTTTGAGTCTATTCTTATATTAAAATTATTATGATTTGTATAAATATGAGTTAATATGCAAATGAAAAAAAACAAAATGTGTGCTAGTATTAAAATTTCTATATTGTATTAAAGAAAAAAGAAAAGAAAAGAAAAGAAAAATGAATCCGGACTATGTTTATGAGCAAAAAAAAGTCATTGGCGAAAGGAGCTTCATCGCGATCATAGACCCCGTATTTTATTTTTCATTACATTTTTTATTACATATATATAAATATTAAGTACTTTCCAACCTTTTTACTTTCCAAACACTATAGTGAGGAAAGTATTGTAATCATGTCAAAAATCCGAATTCGAGATTTTGATGTTTCTATACGTTTTGAGGTCCCCTGAGTCCGTTTTCACTAATTTTACGATGATGTATGTATGTGTGTGTGTATGTATGTATGTGTGTATGTGTGTATGTCTGTGAGTGAACACGCTAGCGTCTAAACGCTTTCTTCAATTAACCTGAAAGTTGGTACGCATATTGTAAGTCACCATAGTACGAACCCTATAGATTTTGGTGAATCTAGCACTTATAGTTTTTTTACAGGGACACAAAGAAAAATTCTTTATCATTATGGCCTATGGGAGCAAAATCTTAAAAGTGCGATAGCATCTAAACGCCTTATTCAATTGAGCAAAAAATTTATACACATATTATAGGTCACAAATACTCAATCTGTATAGATTTTGGAGAATCTAGCACTTATAGTTTTTTTACAGGGACACAAAGAAAAATTCTTTATCATTATGCCTATGGGGCCAAATTTTTAAAAGTGTGATAGCGCCTAAACGCCTTATTAATCTGAGCAAAAAATTTGTACACATGTTATAGATCACAGTTGAACTAACTGTATAGACTTTAGTGAATCTAGCACTTACAGTTTTTTTACAGGGACACAAAGAAAAATTCTTTATCATTATGGCCTATGGGACTAAATTTTTAAAAGTACGATAGCATCTAAACGCCTTATTGAATTGAGCTGAAAATTTATATGAGTATTATAAATCACTGTTGCACTAACTATAAGCATTTTGGTGAATTTAGCATTTATAGGTTTTTACAGGGACACAACGAAAAATTCTTTATCATTATGATCTATGGGCTCAAAGTTCAGTAGCGTTAAATAAAACATCGTGTAATAGATGGAGAAAAATACTGAAACACTCTATTATGGTTTTCTCTCTTTTGTTTGTTTAACAACTCCTCTTTCTTTACTTTATCTACAAAACTGTTAATTACTCAATGTTCGGAAAGTCGAGTGGAGTCACTCCAGATTTTTATTTTTTAATTTACCGGATCGTTTTGTGGAAAAAAAAATAGTTACTAGTAGGAAAATATTAGAAAATTACGAATTCTGATAATGCAGATATCAGATAGCATCCCAGTTCAAAATCATATACATGTAAAATATATATGTAACGTTACATATATACATATATGGAATAAAGCAAAAGTTGAAGAGAGTGTAGGAATTAAAGAAAGTAGTCAATTATTGTTTCTAGCATACTTATTGCACAGTTAGGGATAATAAACTTTAAATTTCTGCAGCGTTTTATGTTTTTAACATTTTTCAACAAAGTTGTAAAGAGTTTATGACTATGTTTGCCTGTTTGTCCGTCTGACTGTCCACGCTCTAATTTCCGCAAATTTTCATGAAAAAACCTTCAAACTCATATATGCTACTTATGTTCGCTATAAGATGTTCCCTTTAGAAAATAGATAAATACCACCACTAATTTATGTACAGGGACACACAAAAGAATTTAAAAAATATTGCGTTTTACGAGAGGTATTTCTATAAATCATATTTTAATGCCTTTATTTTGCATAAATCACAAGGAAATAATTTTGCTCAAATCATTTATTATTCATATGCACACACAAAATAATAATAATAATAAAGATTTTTTTATAGGACATAGGATGATAAAAGAATGTACAGGGCCACACTGAAGGATTCAGATAGACTAATAATAAAGTATTGTTACGCATCAAATACGGAAAAAAATAGATTTGTTTAAAGAAAAAATATATATAGCAGGGGGAGAGAGTTAAAGAAGATATTCTTTATTATAGGAATATCTATAAATATTTGTTTGTTTATTTATTTATTGATGTGTGTGTGTGTGTGTGTGTATCCAAACACATGACCATGAATTTTTTTTTTTTTTTTTTTGCAAAAATGATATGTTGGCTGTGACGATCATAGGAAAATGAGAGTCGAAAAAACTTCTTGATTCACAGTTCTCTAAACAGCAAAATGCAGATAAAATCAACAACTAATTCAACAATGCGAAAAATCATACGATTCGCATGGGTTATTAAGACTTTCCAATTGCACGTACTAGTTTAATCATTGAACCTTCAAGATACTTTGCCTACACGATCCCACAACAGGCACAGAGAATGCACAGAGAATGACAGACAAATAGTTTAACTGCATTCATAATTACTCTTAAACATTCTTGGAAAGTGTTAAAAACGCATACATTTTAAACAACTTACAATTGCAGCCTTTAATGTACTTGAATATTTCAGTGTAGCCCTGTAAATCTTAACGTTAAAGATACTATACACTATAGAAAACATTTCTTCGCACATGACTCTATTATACTATTTTTACTATGAGTTATGTAGTACAAATTTAATGATTTATATAAAAAAACCTCTCATAGAAAGCAATACATTGGCATTTTTTGGATGCCCCTGTACACAGGCGGATAGAGAGAATTAGACAGACGAACAGTCTAATTCAAACCATAATTAACCTTAATCATTGTTAGAAAGTGTTATAAACGTTTAATAAAAACTAAAATGCGTTTACAGCAATTTACAATTATAGCCCTTAATGTATCTAAATAGTTTTGTGCGACCCCTGAAATATTAATAATAGTCATACTGTATTCTATAAAAAACATTTTTTAACATATCAATAATAAATGCCAATTTCAATAAGATTTTTGCAAAATAAAGTTATTAAATATGGTTTATAGAAGTAGCTCTGATAGAACGCAGTGCTTTGGTATTCATTCCGATGTCTCTGTACACAAACCAGAGATAGTATTTATTCTATTTTCAATAGGGAATATCCCGTAAAGAACTTGAATAACAAATACCAGTTTCAAGGTTCCATTAATATTTACGTGAGCTAAAATGTGGACGGATAGACAGAGAAACTGATGTTATAAAACTTTTTTTGTGTGATCCTTGAAATATTAAGGGTCACAAATTTTCAACTTTGTTGGAAATGTACCTAAGTAGTTACCGAATACTAACTATTCGGCCGAATACCGAATATCCAGCAAAGGGAATAGTAATTATTCGGCCGGTTTTTTACTCTTATATTTATGTGTCGATGTCCTAGTTTTTTCTATCTTTTATAATAGACCGTTTAAATTTAGAAATATTTCCTTTTTTTTTAATTCTGAAAAATAATTTTATAAACTAGTATGCTTTGGTCTTCACAAGACTTCTACAATACAATTCTACTAATACTTCTACTAATACAATTGGGTTTCTAAATTTTCCTATGTAAATTCAAGAATAATTTGCACTGATGAATGCTGATGATTTTCATTTCAGAGTAGCATCAGAACATTAAATGTTGAATTAAAGTGTAAAAAATTTGTCACATAACGGACGTACAGATATTTTATATAAATAGTCAAATCGTGTTCTAAACCTCTGAAAACATGGAAAGCCGTTAAAATCTGAAAATGTAAAATTTTTACGAATTGAATGCATTCTTCTTTTGAATATAGAAAAAGTAAAAATTATTCTTCAGAAACAAAGACGTGTATTTAACCGTAGAAAATAATTTGACAATATTACAATAAATGAATAGTGTGGCGTGATGCTGAGATTACAACAAAGAAACCTATTAAATATAAGTCACTAAATGCTTAATATTTTGTAGACGACATTGACATTTTGTAGAATCAGGTGATCTTTGTTTGATCTCTTAATGGCAACATCATGTGGATTATGCTTACTCTAGTTATTTTTTATATACTTTTTATCAAACTACTTCTAATTTTCAGATTTCTTGTAATATTACTTTAGAAACTATGGAAAATAGTTGCTCTCCTTTAAATATATTTCTCAATTAATCTCAGTTTAATGATAATTGAAAATAGCAGTTAGGTCAGAATTTTTTCATATACTTTTCATTCATTCTAAGAGTTTTAAGATTCTAAACTAATAAAGTGCATTTATTTCCAAAAAATTGATTTTCATTAAATTATGATCATGTTAAAAACTTTTTTTTTTCTTTCTTTTGCTAATTGTAATGAAATTAAATCATAAAAATTACAATCAAAATAATTGTGTTCTTCATTCCTACTTTTTTACAAAACTGGACGATTTAATGACATATTAGTTACATTCAATTAGTACTCATAATATTAATACTGAAATACTGATAATAAAAAATAGATAATAATAACGTACTTTCTTCAAATCGTTAAATTATATTTATGTGTTTTGATTTCTTGCAATCTGTTTGACTTGTTTTCAATTATCTATAGAATATTAAATTTTAGCCCGTTAATTTTTGAATTCGGTTGTAGCTGAGCGGTCATATTTTTTGCATATTAAAATTCATTAAACCGGAAACTACGCCTTGAAGTCTAAATAATTTTAGACTTCCATCTAATAATCAAATTATTTTGAGCTCTTTTTCTCAAGTACCTCCTTCAGTTTATAGATAGGGGAGATACGTGTAATATGGACCCGTAAGCAAAAAGGTTCATAAAACTAAAATTATAAAAATAAAAAGATTTAATTTGTTGGCTGCTCATTACGATTGTATAGTTGCATGGTTCAAGCTTAGTAAAGCACTCTGGGAAGTATTAATAATTGCAGGAAATAACTATTTTATTTATGTGTCGGTCTTCCATATTACACACACGTTCGTGTAATATGGACCAAGTGGTCCATAGTGTTCCTTCCCGAAGTAGTCTTTCCCGAACAGTTGACACACTTGGAGTTGTGAAACGAACTGTCCAGCATGTTCCCTCATACACTTGTCCATCTCTTGGGAATAGTAGAAATGGACGGACAAAGGTTATATTCAATGGGTAGTATGCGTAGGAAATGACAGCTTGATTGTCCCTGCTTCTCTGGCCTATTCTATAGCCTTAAGAGTTTGAGTGTGCGACATGTGTACGACAAGAATTAACAAAACCTCTCTGTTTTTATCATGGATCACGGGTCCATATTACACAACAGAGCATGGTTCATATTATACGCATAAACAGAGCAACGTTATTTCCAATCCTATATCGCTATGCAAATTCGCACCCATGAAACACATGTCTAGATTGTTCAGAAAATAAGTGCATTCCCTACTATTAACGCGAAAACTACATTACGATTACCTAACAGTAAAAAGTAATACTTTCATTTTAACATACTTGTTCTTGTTACATCAATGATCATATAAACTGAAAACTCAATTTCGTAATCGTCCAAATACAGGTACGCATGTACAAGTAACTTCTTGCTTTGGATAACAATAATATTCACTAAAGGCAATGAGATGGTTTCACCATCTGGTGTTGAACATATAAATTTCCTCATGGTCCGTATTACACGGTTCTCCCCTATATTTTTTTTCTATTTTAACTAAAAGAATAATCTGGTATGGCATAGCCACTACATTCTTTACACTGATTTTATATAAATCTAAATTATTACTTTTTAAGGTACATTCTTAAACATTTTCAAAATATTACATTATACAAATAATTGGAAACTATTTTAGAAAAAGTTTTATTTCTTATAAGTTTCTATGTAATAAACCGTTATATGTATATTGCAGCAACATTCATAAAGTTGTTAATAAATAAAAAAAACATTATTTCACATTATTCAGAAAATTTTACACGAGGTCCCTCTTTAAAACTTATTTGAATCATTTTGGTTATACTTGTATTGTGGCTATATAAACACTAAATAGTGTATTTAAACTCAGCCGTCTAAGTACAACGAATAACACAACTTGAAATGCACACCAAAATTTCAAACTATAACCCTGATACATCTGAGTTCTTTTGTGTGGATTTGTAAGCGAACTATGAACACTTTTCATATCCTATTTTACATGAGACGTGTTTCTGCATTAAAAAAATTACTTATATTAATTTTAATATACTCAGTGCAGTCTTAAAGATTTTAAAATAAACCAACGAGAAATTCTGCCAATAGATGTAATATATGTGAATTCTTTAACGAACATTACATTTGTCCCTGTAAACGAACGATTGGTCTGATCTCAGTCAAATGTTTTGAATAAAATCAGTGTGGAAAACAAATTTTGAATACTGAATTTGGATTTCCCTCTAATAACTCTTCTCTTCTATAACTATGCTGATGACAAATGCACAGATATAGAGACCAACCGATAAAAACCTAATTATTGAATTTAGAGGACCTTAAAAAGTGAAAATATATGAAAATCTCAATTTCAAAAACAAAACTTGCTTTGTTATATATAGGTAAAAGAAAGTTTTAAAAATCATTCATTTAAGCATGTGCGGATCTGTATCTATCTTTTAATTATTATTATTATTATTATTATTATTATTAAGTAAATGCTTTTAAAATTTTCTTATTTTTCTGTGTCAAATAGATCCTCTCTTAAGTAATAAGAATTGTAAATATATATGTATTTTATTATTATTATTATTATTCTGTCTCCGAATGAAAAATAAAATTCAAGTTATAAGTTTTTTTATTTTAAAAATAACATTTTTTTGTTTATTGCAGTTCAAGAAGCTACATACCAGAAGAAGCGGGAAAAGTATCAGGAGTAATTGTTTTGGTTCGACAAAATTAAAAAATAATGCTAATGAAGAGTTAATTTGTAAATGAAATACTTAAAAAAAAAAAATAAACAATGAATAAATAAAATTAATAATAATAACTAAAAAATCCCTTTGTTAAGGGACATTTTCTTTGACAAAGAACCAAATATTTTGTACTGGATTACACTATAAAGATGTACTAGAAATGCATAAAATACTTCTTAATTTCAGTTTTGCAAAACCAGTTTTAGTATAGAAATACAGCTAAAAGAAATATTCTGAGTATGAACATTTTTATTAGACGCATAGAATATTTTTAGTATAAAAATAAAATAAAATAACAAGGAAATTATGTGTATTAAAAAACTGGCACCAGATAAAGGTCTTACTTAACCATCAGTAACAATACAGGAAAGAGTTTGACCGACCGATTCTGACGTAATTTATTATGTAACTTTATTGAATTGAGCAAAGATTTTGCATCCAAGTAAAATTTATTTCAAAATCTGCAATGTAAATTACAAATTTTAACTTTTTCTACTTTATTTATTTTTTAGTTCCGTTTCCTTTAGAAATCGTAGAACATTAGTGTCATTTTCCTCCTTTGTTAATATATGAAATTTGAATTATTCTAAAAATCAAGTGTTTTTCTGATTTATTTTGCAAGTAATGAAATCTGTTCTGTTAAAAGTTTTCAGCAATATCATGAAAATTGCATTTCAGATAGTCAAAGTTTTTCAGATTCATCTCATATTATCCTTTTCTAACAAAACATACACCAAATTACCAATTGGTAACAAGTGTACAAGTATCGACGAACAAATCATGTATAATTAAAATCACAACAAATAATTTATATCTATTTTCAGTTATATTAGTATTTGTGATGGGACACTCTCATTTTAAAGGAATTCTACTCTTATTTATTTATTTATTTTATTTTACTTTTTATGATAATAAATGTGGCAAAGATATACAATAAAGGTTTTTTATGTCTGTGTTTACTATTGTTGTTTATTTAATGTAGTTAAAAACACCAACACACTTTGATACTGTGAATTCAATGCATCCTCAAAATGCTATAAAGGTACTACTGGTGATATACCTAAATCTATTCACTTTATCAAACCATTTTTTAACCTGTTAGAGCAAAACCGAAGAAATTCGAAAATTATTTTTATACGGATCGCTATACAATATTCAGAAGCTTAATTTTAATATTATACAGCAATATATGTCCATAAAATTTCGTAAAAATAATTTGATTCGCATAAAACTTGCGTTTTTTTTTTTTTTTTAAGTGAAAACTTCTCTAGGCGCGTTGAACACTTTTGGGTGAACAAAAATCATGGAACTCGCGTCATCGTTACCGAACGCTTTCCATGAGCTATATGTATACTGTGTATATATGTACATAGATATACCTCCATGCGTTATTAGTATACATTATATATATACAAATCTCTAGCGCACGGCGCGGCATGCCTCATATACAGATATATATGCATAAAGTGTATGCTAATACGAGTAGTATACTGGCTACTGGCATCTGTCTCTTTCTAGTTCCATACTCGATGTATGTATGTACTTTTCCCCCCAGTATATACATAGTTTACAAAGTACAAGCACGTGTTTTTATACAGACTGTTATATTCTTCTTTTTGCTTTTAATATAAATTTAAAGTTTAAATGATTAAAGTTTAAATTGGTCATTAACACTTCTTTACAAACCAAAAATAATTCAAAAATAATAATCTAATAGCTCGACGATACAATTCACAAGTTACTTAGTTTTCACTTCCATCGGCAGTCCCCAAAGACTGCCCCGCACTTTTTCTTCTTCTTTCTTTTAACAATAACGAAGCATTTTTTCCCCTTCTTGTTTATAAATCTAACTATTCAGATTTTATTTTCTTTCTTCTAAATTAATTTTAATAATAGTGTCACTATATTCTTCAATATTAATAAATTATTGTGAGGAGATTTTTGAATGTGAATTTCATTTTAAAGCTATTTAAATATCTGATTATCGTAAATAATCTGCTTATAATAATTTCTTTACCATTAATGGATTCAACTATGTTTCACCTTTTTCGATTGTTGAATATCGATGCTTTAATTTTCAATTAAGAATGAAAAATTTTCTCATAATTAATTCATTTTGAAGATCATTTGAAAATTTTCCTTTTTATATCCTTTTTATATTGCTTTCGGATTATGTATGATTTAAAATTTTTATTTCAATGCAATTTTCTGTAAAGAAATTACTTCATGTGTGTAAAGAAGGAAAGAAAAGGTTGAACTGATAGGTGTTGAATTCATATTATAATGAATGATATTGGATATACAATTAAGCATTCTGGAATTTTAGAAAAAAGAATGCTTTTATACTAAGTAAAATCAATTTTTTTTTTATGTACTTGTTATAGACTGTATTGAGATTTTCCAATTATGGTTATGAGCGGGTTAAAAATTGCCCACTGCGCAGCACTAGTGGGACGTAAAGCTCAACCAACCAACCAACCATGGGCGGGTTAAAAACAATGTAAAATGTTACATATATACCAATAAATAAAAAAAAAAAAAAAAAAAAGTAAAATTTCTTGATCTAAGCAAACGTATTTTATGCTAATTCTGCTTCAGCTAGTTAAAATAATAAGTTTATTCAAGTATTTCCTTTTTAAAGCAAGACCAATAAATTTTCATGAAACGATCATTCGCACATGCGGCAAAGTTAATCAGTGTTGGATATGGCAAAAATGTGTAATATTCTAGATACAATATTTTTCACAGAACATATAAACGAGACGTTTACAACCCAAACAAAAGCAAATTTTCGTTAATTTTAATTAAATTCGGCAGATACTATTAATTAGGACTAATATTTGTAACATAATAAAATAATGAAGTACTTTTTTTTTCCGTTTCAGAAGAAAAGATCATTAAAATTATATTTTTAAATATAGGAAAGCAGATATTTATTCTGAATCAGTAGACATGTTATTTTTTTACTTCAACAAGAATATTTTAATTTTAGCTAAGTTGCAAATTTAATCAAATATTCTGATGTTGCATAACTAAAATGTTAAATTTTCATTTTTCTTTTTCTTTTTTTAAATTACTTTTAAACATCACTTAAAAGGAACTTGATCATAAATGAAGTTCATGAATAGAAGTTGTTAAAAATGGTTAAGAATATTATTTGACAAATATTTTATTAGTTACGTGTGCATTGTGAAAATTTCAACTTTATTTATTTAACTATAATGTACCGATAAAGAGCCTTTTAGATTGGTGTAGGTTTGCGCATCGAAGATAATCCTAACTTTTATAGTTTACGAAATTTAAATGTTATCTAAAAAAAAAAAGAGAGAGAGAGAGAGATTGAAGTCACAAAACGTATTGTATATTGTTTTATTTCTAATTGAAAAGACATCAAAAGGTGAAAAACTAAAGAATCACACATGTAAAGTATAAATGTTAATTATAATAATCGTTTATTAAGTCTTTATCACAACCAATAGATCAAATGATAAGAAACAAAGTATTGATTTCCTGTATTGCTTTGGCCATCTGTGAAAAATTTGATTACCAGAAATCATCGACAGCTAAGTTTACTCTCCTACTTCTTTCTGCTTTCAGTCAATCTAATTCTAAGAAAATTCATATCCGAATATTTTATTAATCGTTTTTAACAATCCCTCTGAGTTCTGTGTTGGAAAATATTCATCTAAAACAAGTTAAAGAACAAAGAAAAATAATTAAACATTAAGGTAATTACAGACGAGATTTACCTGAAAAAGTATGTGATATGGTTACACGTGTGTAACACGATGGTATACATCGTCCATTACCGTAAACTGACTGTATACCACCGAATGTACACAAAGACGTAACTGCTTTAATTACGGGAATCTAGAAAATAATTCAGTACTACTTTATTGAATCAAAGGAATCACCTACCACAATCTTAAATTTTCGCTGTTATTCGCGAATGTTTTAATTGCACGTTTTATGAAAACTGTGCAGTAGACACGAGGGGATTAATTGAACCAACTGAATCATCTATATTTAAGGTGCCTGCCTACCTTTAAAATGCAATTTTCGGTCAAAACTCCGAATTTCTAATTTTGAGTTAGTATTAAAGTATGATATTTTAGATTTCTAAATCAGTATGAATTTTGTTTCTATCTTGCTTAGAACTTGAGTTACAGGCATTTTAATATTAGTCACTCGCCAGTTTTTGAAACCGGAAATGACCCTTAAATGTTTGTTTACATAAATGTTTTACTCAATATAAGCATCAAAATTTGTTACTGAATATAGAATGAATTTAAAAAAGAAAATAAGAAGCTTTGAAATAAATCAGGAACTTATTAAAATTATTTTTTGTTTAATAGGTAAAATCTCGTTTTTAAATCTGTTTTCTGCTTTTTCTCAAAATGTGATTTTTAGCATTTTGCTTTATCCCAAAACATCATAACTCCAAAAGTTATAATTGAAACGTTATGAAACTTTGACAAAATACTCAGAGGAATTATTTTAGGGATTGAACTACGACAATGAATTTAGCTAAATTATGTTTTTTTTTTTTTTTTTTTGTCGACAGAAGTTATGAACTGTCATGTAAATTCATGATTTTTTCAGCATGTAAAAATGTTATCGTCTCTAAAATATTAAATAATATGGTTATAGTTTTGAGAGTTGTTCACTCTCTTAAGGACCTTTCAATAATCTAAATAAAACTTACAGAATAAAAATATCTTTATTTAAATTTGACTTATGATGTTTTCCAAAAGTGCTTTTTTTTTTTTTTTTTTGCAAATTTTATGCATATTTTGAGCCTAAATAACAAAATATTTTAAAATTTGCATACTTTTTTCAGGTTATTCACTGTTTTTTGCTATATTCTATCATATAATGCAAATAAATAGGCAATTTTTGAATTATAAAAAAAAAAAAAAAAAAAATCACCTCCGAAGGTAGGCAAGCACCTTAATAATGATTCATTACTATTCTCAAAAGTTTAAATTGCAGGATCCTAAAAAGATATATTTTAGTACTCTCCGACTGATTTAATAATACAAATCTACAAAAATAATGTTGGCAAAATTTGTCAACAAATTTTAGATGTAGACCTGTGTGGTGTAATCAATTCGATTACCTACGAATTAATCCCGATTTCTGAATGATGCATGATTATTCGGAAATGTTTTAATTGCAGAATTCCGAAAAAATATTATGTACTCTACGAGTGATTTACAGAACCATCTTCAAAGTTTCTATCGCGATTATCATTTAAATTATATCACCGATTTAAGTAAGATCGATAAATAACAATATATAAAAGGATTAACTGAATATAATTTCAGAGTTTCCTTGATTGACCGAAAATCCATTGCAATACTAAAGATTTTGTACTACATTGATACAAGTTTTCTAACTGCAGTAGCTTCAAACAGAAAATGGTGAATTATTTTACTATAATGCGTTGTTATATGTGAGTCATGGTATATATGTATATATACTTTAAATAATGATCAAAACACATTTGTACACTACACTGTAAAATATACGTCCTATTTGCTGCCAGAAATTCTCTGTAATTTGAGAAAATACATTCTGACAACGTAATTTTTTCGTAAATTACGCATATTTTCTCAAATTACAGAGAATTCCTGGCAACAAATAGGACGTATATTTTACAGTATATAGGCACTAAAGGTAGCACTAAAAATTATACAAAACTAGTAACCTCTCTTTATATGTAAGGAAAATAATTCACCAAATGAAAGTACAACGAAAGACTGCATTTGTTTCAGCAGAAAAGTTAGATTCTCCTCAGTACAAAAGTTTGGTTTGTAACATGGTTTTGACAATAATGAATAAACATATTCAAATAGTACACTGGATAAACGCGCTATAAAATTGAAACAATAAGGCTGTTCACATGCTGTTCATAAATAATTTACAATGTATTGATCAAGGAAACCGATCAATGTGAACGATAGGCGACTTACTTCCAGAATAAAAGAACAGATTAGAATTTATTCAGCATAGTTATACTTGTAGTTCGGAATGTAGCTAAAATTTATAATATATATGCATATTCATTTATTTTTTCAAATACTTGAGGGAACGGCGAACGTTATACAACTATTTTGTAAATTATTGTCTTACAGTTGTGAAAACTTACATACCTATGCATTGAAATATAATAATATTATATGGATTAAAAAAAGTTCTCGAAAGCTATAGAAATATAATAAAATAAAATAAATTTTTTAAAATTTTTTTGAAAGTTTTTAAAGATATTTCCTGCTAGTTAGTTTTTGATTATTTCATTTTATATGTAAGATTCAAAGAATGCTAAAAGTATCGAAATAACTCTGAAATACAGTATAAATTATCTCTAAAAGAGAATTTTGTTAAAACACGTGTATTAAATTCCTGAAGATGCTTTGGTTTTCAAAACGAAAAGCTTTGAATGTATATATTTTTTAAAATGTTTTTAAATAAAATATAATTTTAGTGAAAGTGATTTTATTCTAAAAATCTAAAACATAGGGTTACTTTAATGAAAAGAAGTATCAAGAACTCAGAAATTATAGGCAAATATTATATAAATAAACACAGTTTAAAATTTTCCTGGTAAATTTGGCTTTAAAATTGTACGAAATTTTCATTTCATTGAAAGTCGTATGAGTTTTTTTTTTTTTTTTTCCTATAAACAAATGAGAGAGAGAGAGAGAGAGAAAAAAAGTTAATCAATTATCGGCATAGTAGGTCCTCTTGAAAAAAAAAAAAAAAAAAAAACGGTGTGAAACAACCACACGACTTCCATTACCTAATATTACACGTATTATATGCACTTTTTGGGGATTATGTGATCAGAAGACATAAAATTGACCTAACAAATTAGACACCTAAAACTTTTCCGGTAACAGAAAGCTGTACACGTGTAAAGGCATATAAAAAAAGATTTACATAGCGATTTTAAAAATAATAAGAAAAAAAAATCGGCTGAGCCGAAACATTAATTTCCGAGATCTAAAACTGATCTACCTAATCAGGATGACTGTTAATTTTCTTTTAATAACCACGTAATACATTACAAAGGATATTTAAAATGAGTTTATGTAACAATAAAAAAAAAAAAAAAAAAAAAAAAAAAAAAAAAAAAAAATCGTTAGAGCTGTTTTTGAGATACTCATTTTTGCCAAAATTTGTTATACGCAATTATTGACCGGAAAACAATAATTACATACAAAAGTATATCTAAAATGTAGTTAATCTGACAAGTTTGAAAAAAATCTGTTTAGCTATTTTTAAGGGAACGCATTTGCGAGACCTGAAATTGAGCAATTTATATAGGATGCCTATCAATTTTTCTGGACTAACCATCTATTTCATACGAAAGAACATCTAACAGAGTGTTTATATAGCAGCTTTGAAGAAAATTGTAGAGCCGTTTTTGAGATACACACTTACGATCCAACATCCGTTTTTCCAATTTTCACCCAAAATTGGAAAAATCATCTGTACAACAGCTCTGTTTCGTAGTTCTAACTTTAATAGTTTTGGAGATATGATTTTTCAGAAGATTCCCCACATACACACAGACTGACCAATTGCCAAAAACTACTTTTTGGAGCTCAAGAGACCTTGAAACATGTAAATCATATGAAAATTCGATATTGAATTTTCAGACCGAATAGAATACTTCCATTACCTACGGTAGTCGGGTAATGGAAGTAAAACATTATTAAAATCAATAAATAGATAAATTAATATATAATGTTGCAAAAGGAATAATTCTCAAAATTTTTATTACAAACCGACAATCGACAACCTTAAAAGTCAACAAAAGAAATCATACATATTTCAAGAGAATTAGTAAGCCCTACTGAAATTTAATGTAGACGAAAGTTTCGTCAATTAAAGTCTTTACCAATGCGTATTAATTTCCCGCATTGTTAAAAAAAGGAATAATATTTATCACGGAATTTATAATTCAAAATGTTCTTTCTACCGAAACATTCATTTTTCATTCATCATTTCATTTAACTTTCTTTCTTAGGTTGTCATTGAAATCTTTAGGGATGAATGCTCACTAAAAATATTGCCTTTCATTGCTGGAAAAAAATGCAAGTGTAGTAATATGCAAATAAAATAATTGTCCGTTGTTCTCCTAAAGCAAATTTATTTAGTGAATGTAATCTTTTATTTAAATATTACAACTGATTAATAAAAAATACTTCATTAAAAAATATTTCTCTAGAAACAAGAGAAGTTTTAGTTTATTAATCTCTTAATTTTAGATGACGTTTTACTTCAGTGCTTGTATAATCTAATTTCTATCGAAAAAGAAAAAACAATTAGTAATTTCCAAGCATTGTAGCCATTTTTTTAAGACACAAATCGTATTTTCGGACGCTCTTTGACTCGGAAATTACAACATCCGCAAAGAAATTTTGTTCGATACATATGAAAAATATAATTAATAACTAATTAAACCGAAATAAACAAAAGTCTTTTTTTAAAGCACTTATATTCAAGAAACAATCTGTGGGGAAAGATCTTACTTGGATAAAAGTGTCACGGGAAACATTTATCTTTCATCGCATAGCTCTATAAACAGTATGTAGGAAAAGACCAGATTTGGATAAAAGTTTCATGGAAAATACTTATTTTGCATCCCATAGGACTATAATATATATATATATATATATATAAAGCTAGTACGTAGTGGCCATCAAAAATTTTCT
Organism: Salticus scenicus; assembly: GCA_963930645.1. Taxonomy (NCBI): domain Eukaryota; kingdom Metazoa; phylum Arthropoda; class Arachnida; order Araneae; family Salticidae; genus Salticus; species Salticus scenicus. Next base: position 33,749,436 of record OZ005654.1, on the reverse strand, counting down.
TCTATAATCATTTATACAGGGTGTTTATAAAGTCCCGGACCCATTTTGATGTTTAATAACTCATAAAATAATAAAGATAGATTAAAATTAATAACATAAATGGTTAGATAGACTCAAAAAGTTTCATGACCCTTGTCAATGAACTTCCACGCGTGCCCCCTTCGTCGCACGGAGAATATCAAGTCGATAGTCAATTTCACGCCAGGTAGCGGCAAGCATGTCGGCATCCACAGAGGCTATTGCGGTTGTAATTCTGACTTTTAGGTCATCAATGTTCGACACTCTCCTCCTGTAAACATTGTCCGTTACAAATCCCCAAAGGAAAAAGTCCAGCGGCGTTATATCAGGTGATCTGGGTGGCCAAGGAATTGGATCTCCTCGCCCAATCCATCTTCCTGGAAAATGGTCATTCAAAGAACTACGAACGATGGTACCCCAATGAGGTGGTGCACCATCTTGTTGCAAAAAGACGTGTGGCTGAAGCTCTTCTAGTTGAGGAAATACGAAGTTTTCCAACATGTCTAAGTATACGACTGATGAGACCGTCTTTTCTGTAAAAAAGAAAGGCCCAATGACTCGGTCGTGCATTAGTCCACGCCACACATTAACCTTTGGGGAATCCCTTTGTGCCTCACGGTATTCATGGAGGTTTTCAAAAGAGTCAAAGAGTCAAAAAAAGTCAAAAGGGAGAAAAATGCAATTAAGAAGCAGACGATATTTAGAAAAGTACAGATATTTAGACTGGAAAATGAAATTATCTGAAATTAACCACACGCGCAGACGATATTTACAAAAGTAAAGATATTCAAACCTGAAAAGAAAATGTATGAGTTATTCTATCAATAAATGCCATAAGTTTGTTTATATCTTCATTATTTTATGAGTTATTAAACATCAAAATGGGTCCGGGACTTTATAAACACCCTGTATAATCATATAACAGCAGTGACATCTACCTGTAAACATGCACAAAAATGCAATCAACTTAACGTCTCACACTTAACATTCTATATATGGAATTTTATGCAATTTTACAAATAGATGTTGTCCATACAACTATCAAGAAAATTGCAGAAAGTAATAAGAGCACCAATACGTGACTGATATACACCTAAATTAAATTAGCATGTACTTTCATAATATATATCTCAAGTATCAAGTTGGGCGCCTTTATATAACATAATAACTGATATATAGCCTTCCTTCAAGCAAACATCTTTACAGCATAACAGCGCCACTTGTCACTCGATATGCATCCATATTGAATTAGCATATTTTCATTTAATACTTATCTCATACATCAAGTTTGGAGCATTTATATATCATTAAAGCTGACATATTACCTTCCCGTAAACAGGATTAAATTGTAACATGACAGTGTTGCTTGGCGGCCGATGTGCACCAAATCGAATTATCATCATTTTAGATAATATCCAATTAATAAATCCAATTTGGTGCATTTGTACACTATAGAAACTGAGATATATTTTATTAGGGGAAATTGCAGCATAACAGCACTACGTGTTGGGCGATATATCCCAAAAGCTTATCGGCATCAATTTAATTCCATGTCCAACTAAATATCGCGTTTAGTTCCGTCATTTTTTTAGATTGGTCAAATTGTGTTCAAGAGACCTCAAAAAAAGAATATCCATCGAACGCTGGAAGTCAAAAATTTTTACGAATTAAATACTTTCTTCTTATGTATAAAAAAGGAATATGCTGATTCCTCTTCATCGAGTAAAAAATTATAGTCAGTATTGTCATTGGAGAAGACAGGATCATAAAGCATTATTAGTCTGTTGAACCATTATAGGGTTAGGCCGAAATTTAAGAATCGTTAAATTAAGCATTGAAACTATCTGGAATGAAACAAGAACTCAGATGACAGGAAGGACTAGGCAGCCAACATTTCTGCAAACAATCTCCGTATTACAAAAATCGTGCACAACGACATCTAATATGTTGTTAGTAAGCAGCAACTCAGTACAGTCAGAACTGCACAAACAAAACTTCACAAAATTTCTTCGAATTCAAATGGAAGAATGTCTAGAATCTTTTTTTAAGATTCTAAACAAGTGGAGTACTGTTCTTTTGTTCCTAGATGTTTGCTTTCAAAATCGATAATGGTGTATTTTCAGTATATCACGTGATATAAAGGAGTTCAGCGACGATTCTAATATTTGCTTTGAATGAAACGATGATGAACATCACATGACTAAAATATAAATCTTGCTAAAAGAACATTTTCTATTAAACTTTTCCGAAGATATTATTAATACTCAGCAGTCTAATTTCAGCTACGTCAAGTCCTTTAAATTTGTTTTTGTAATGAACCGAAAATACAGTGTTATGTTGATTTAGTCGTAAGACTAATGTTTAGTATTTATAAAATAGTCAAAGATCTGCTTTCAACGCACCATTGATAGACTGTGTGTTATTAGGACTATTATAAATATATGTAAGGATCTGACGAACAAACACGGATTCTTACAACGAACACATCTAGATATTATTCATCATCGAGACGACAGATAGCTATTACTTTAAACCAGTTATCTGTTTAAGTATTCGTAACATTACTGAAAAAGTCTCATGCATTAACAATATGTAATAAATTACGCAATATTATGCTGTAACTTCAGAACACACACACACCAGGGTTGCCAAATTTGGCCTTTTATTTATTCAATAGTCACCAATAATTTTGAGAAGTGACATTTGATATACATAATACACTATCAATCTTCGAAGTGATTAGTCAAACGTTACAAATAAAAATTAATGGTGACTATTGAATAAAAAAAAGGCCAAATTTGGCAACCCCGACACACACACACACACACACAAAAAAAAAAAAAAAAAAAAAAAAAAAAAGAAAAAAAGAACAAGACGAAAATGATCTTTAAAGATTCAATAAGCTTTATTGACATATTTTTTTTTCTTTTTTCTTTTCTTATTTATTGAATATTATATATATTATATATATATATATAGCTTAATCCACAAATAACTTATTAACTTTAAAATTAAATAACTCGAAATCGTAAATTCGTTGAAGAATAAAACAGGTGTTAGTTTTGGCAATCGAATATCATAATCCTACGACAACAAGGCGCCGTTCAGTGCTGATTTTAAAGTTAAAAAACTTTTTATGCGAAAATAGGTCGTCAAATATGAATATGATAAATTTTAATGCACGTGTAAAACCTGGCAGGATAAAAGCCACCCAGTATTCGTAAGATGCTGAGAAATACCCTATACATATTCCCATTCAAGCCATACAAGTTCCAGCTGAGTAATAATAAGATATGGCCAAAATTATTGATTGTGATTACGCATTCGATGTTGGCTGCATGTGGATAATGGGGTGAGACCCATTTTCACCTCGATGCTTTTTAAAAACAGACAAAACTAGCAAATTTGTTGTATTAAAATTAAGACAGACCACTGCATTCTTTAAAAGTTACATTTGTGCTACAGTATCCAGAAAAAGCATTATGCAACTCCCTTTTTTCTGGCAAAAAAAGGTTACTATTGAATGATATGTATTAAAAAACATAAGTCTTCATGTAACAAGCTATAGAAAACCTACCTGGCACTTCAAGTATCATGAAAAAGGGGGGGCCGATAGCAACATATTCCGAAATGACATGCTTTTCTTAAGAATTCTTCAGGAATATAGTCATTGGATTGAACTATTTTACAAGAACATGCATAGGCGTGAATTGTCTTAATTATTTCATTTAACCGCCACGACTATTATTGTGGGACAAACTGACGGACAATGTTTGTGGAACAACCTTGAAAGACTAGAGAAGATTAATGAGTTGAACTATGATGCATGTGAATTCTTTATCATTGACACATTACGAAGATTGTGCTGAGAAAGTTGCAAATTTATGTCAGATTATCATGTGTTTATAACGACTGCTTGAAAAAAAAAAATCAAATAGCCCACCTTTTCGATTCTGTACTAGAACTGAAGTGTACAGTGCCATTTATCGACAATATTTGTAACTTATTTTAAAATTTTTGCACGATTTGTACAGTTTTGATAACGTAAATAAACGCACCAGTGTTTTAATTTTTCTATTGTTCTCCCCCCTTTTTTTTTCTTAGCCAAAGAAAGTGACTGTCCCAAATGTAATTAGGTGTAATAAAGTAATATGTAGTAGAATTAGTTATCTAATTGCATACAAAATATAACATATCTATTTTGTATACAGTTAGGGCAACACAAAAAGACAAATTAATATTCTGATAACCAATTATTAATGAATGTTTTATTTAAAAATATTAAAAACCTATATATAGAAATTTTAATTGTTTGAAATAGGCTTTAGCTGACAAATTAAGTGAACGAAAATCAATATTGTTACTGTTAATAAATTCACGATGATGGAAATGTTTTAAAATTATTTGTTTGCATGTAAAAAGAATGAAAATTGTTTGATATGAATTAAACAAATAAATAAAATAAACATTTTATAATATAGAGGCAGATAGCATAGTTTAAATAGAAGAATTAGGAAACGCTAATAAGCATTTAACACGTTGAGCGCCATGTCAGCCATTCTAGATTCTAGACATCTTGTCATATATCTCTAAGTACTGAAGGAATTATCTTGAAACTTTAGGAGTGTGCAGAACATGTTATACTTCAAACATTTCAATGAAAGTTTTACCCCGAAAGTAAAAGCAGTACCAATAAAAAATTGAAACATTGAGCGCCCTTGTCAGCCATCGATGGCTGACAGTGTGAAATAGGATATAAAGCCGCGTCAACCATCGGTGGCGAATATAAAATAGGATATAAAACTAAAAATATTACATTTAATGATTGAAGATTTATTAAAAATTTGCTTAATTTTTATTTGTTACAGGAGGAATCATTATGGAATTTTAATGGATTTTAAGAATTTGCGTGGCGCTCAACGTGTTAAATATAATTTAAACTTTGTCTCAATCTTCCAAACATACTTCTGTATCCTTTAAAAATTAAGACTGTTTGTAATGTCATTAAGGTTTTATATTTGCAGTGCTTTCCATTTCTGTAGAAAAAAATATATAAACATAATACATGACGTTTTTATTATACGTAAATTAATACATGAATAAATCAAAGAGAAAATACAACAGCTTGTCTTGCAGACAGGTAAATCATCGTTAAATATCCCTACCCAACTTTTACCAAACAAATGAAATAAAATGAAAAACAAGAAACAAATGCTGTAATAATAGTTAAAATTAATAAATATATATGACGTGTTAAATCTAATAATGCGCATTCAAAAGCTGATCAAAATAAAATAACGATATTAATATCAAACACCTTGAACATAACTTTTTGAACCTTCAGTAGGATTTACATAACAATGAAGAACACAACTACCAGAATCTTTTCTGTTATAAAATATCCCACAAATTATATCGATATTCAACAAACATAATACTTTCCGTACAAATCAAGGGAACTTTCAAGTAAAAGAAAAAAAAAAAAACTTATATTTAATGGAATAGTGATTGTGTATAAGTAGGAGAATTTAAAAGACATATCAAGTCTGGTCATAACCTGGATTCCAATGTAAAACGTGTTTAAATGACCAAGATATAGTCATACCTGTTTCTTTTGCCTCCATTTTAGTATTAAGTTCTTGAGATAAACCATTGGCTTTTAGGGTTGATTTGTCATCGTCTTTTGGATATACTTGTGCTTTGGCAGTGGTCAACGGATAGTACTGAGCCGTGGGCTTGTAAGTCGCGCTTCGCGGTTTAGACGTAGACGTTTGGGATTTTCGGGTAGTCCTGACAGTTGTCGGGACTGTAGTTGTATCATAGGTACTCGTCGTGGAGATGATGTTAGCAGTAGTTGGTGTGGCAGTAGTAGTTGCAGGAGGGTTTAGGATTCTAGGACGATCGGGATTTTCAGTTGTACCATATAAATGCAAATACCATTCCTTCAGAGAAGCACGACCTAAAAGAAAGAAATTTGCACCATATGAGAAACAAAATATTGTGAATTAAAACAAAATATTAATTAATGAAAAAAAAAAATAGCCGTAATTATTATTTATTATTATTATTTATTTTACTACTAATAACAATAATGTACGTTTAAATAATGTACGTTCAATAATGTACGTTCAAATATTATAATAATATACAATTAAATAAAAAGCAACCTGAACCATCAATAGTTACTCCTTTTTACAGTTTTTTAACTTCAGTTTTTCAAATACTTCAATGTAGCTGTTAAATGTTAATATTGTCTTTTTTCTAAAGCGTTTACTTCATAAATGAAATTGAACGAAATCATGACGAAATGATCAGCATGACGAAATTGCAGCGTTAAATAATCTCGAATACATTCAGTATAATTAATCTTATTTTTCATTATTTACTTCCGTATAATATAACCTTACAGCTGAATGCCAGTGGCCATTACTGGTTTGTGGGAAAAAAAAACCCTCATATTCCCTGTATAAAACTGTGTACTTCACAGTTGCAATGATGCATTTGTTGACTATCTAAACAAGTTTAAAGCTGCATAGTAGATAAATACGAAAGAGAAATAAAATCGCATGCAACATATCTATTTATGCGACCGACCATCTGTCTGTTGTGTAATTTGATGTAATAATATTTTTTATCTCAGCTTCAACGATTATCATGAATTTCATCAGTAAGCGAATTGACGATGCTTGTAGTTTAGCAACTTAAAATATTAAAAGAAAATTGTTTAACAATGCTTAGATGCCGGATGGATGGATGGGTTTTACGTCACACTAGTGCTGCGCAGATGGGCAATTTGCAACGGTCTGGGACACACCCCTAGAAGTGGTCCGGAGACATGGCATCACAATTTTGATCCTCCACGGAAGGGATGGCTCTCCCGCTTAGGTGACCCCCAGAGGTATAATTTTTGATGGAAACATGGAGGACATTACGGCCACGACAGATTTTACGTGCACCAGCCACCATTAGTGTACACGACGGTCTTTGGCCGGCTGGAGTACCGAACCCGCAATCTTCCAATAATGAGGCAGGCACTCTACCGACTGGACTACCGCGACCCGCTTAGATACCGGAAATAAGAAGTAGTTTACAAGAAACTACGGCTTACATAAAGTGATTTATTTTTCTTTTTCTTTTAAATAGTGTCAAAACTTTCTATAGATTTTATTTTTGAATGAATAAATTAATATTAAGCTGTTATAATATAAATTAATAGTAATTAAAAAATACATATATTTCTTTCACTTTATTTGTGTGTAGAATGTCGTCTTTTTACACAATCTACAAAAAAGTTTTTACATTGCTAGCCGTCAAAGGCATTTCCTCGTAGATGCGTGTCATGTTTGTCTATAACGCTACCTATAAATTTTTTGCAAATGCTATATAGAAAGCTAATTTGAATAACTAGTGTTTGTGTTTCATGCATTTCTTGGTACAGTAGAACCTCGATTATCCGAAGTAATTGGGAGCGAACTCACTTCGGATAATCGAAATTTTCGGATAATCGAGAATTAATCAATAATCATCTAAAATATTTATCAGCACTCGTAGTTTGGAAAGGATGGCTTGCATACAAAAGGAATGTGGAAAAAAAAAAAAAAACTTTAAAAATACATGTTTGTTAAGAGAAAATTTTGGATGATAGTAGAAAGTGAAAAAAAAAAAAGTGAAGAAGAAACCGACTTCGGTTAACGGAGAGTTTCGGTTAATCGAGGTGAGTTTCGGTTAATCGAGGTTCGGATAATCGAGGTTCTACTGTATATGAAATTTTTGTATGCTCTGTTATAAAATACGGCCGTTTATCAAGCACGTTTCTGAGTTTGAGAGAGGATGAATTGTAGCTTATCGAGATTGTAGATTTTCTTTCCGTTAAAATGGTGTTAGTGTCGTACATAATCAATCCAGAAAACAGCAATGCAATTTGGTGTGTTAAGAACCATTGTTGAACACTGCATTCCACATGCAATTTCCGATTGTACTGTTGAAATATGATTACAAGTCAACCTTGTAAACAAACCAAGACAACAGTCTACAAAACTACAGAGAGTAAACCTGCGCTGGTTATTCCGTGTACTGTTAATGGTTATTAGGGAGATGCAGTGATGAATTCCAATATCACCCTCAAACATAATACAAGGAGAAGGATATGGTGATACATACATATTTCAAGAATTATGCAACCACTCGCGACAGCACAGTCAGACTCGGATACGACCGCCATTGACAGAAACGTAATCGCCTGAGAAGATAACACTATGACATTTTGTTTGTCTAGGTCAATCGTTTATTGCATCATTACAGATGGAAACGCTAGAGAAGCAGAATCAACGGCAATAGCAGAAATAGGCGCCTTGCTAAAAATTCCTTCGTACTGTAAACGACATCCAAAGGTATGTACTGACAGATTACTGTGAATCAGACCTATTTCTTGCGCTATGGTTCTTGATGCCGCAGTATCATTGATTTTTGCCTAGCGCCCAATATGTCTATCCTCACGAGCAGTGGTGTGACGAGGCAATCTTACCCGTTGATTAGTCTGTCCCTTTGACCGAAATCAGTCTCGATTTTTTCAGTCTATTTTCAATAATCTACAATCTTCATAAAATACATTTCTGTTCCAAAAACGCGCTTGATAAACACCTATATTTTTTTACGAGACATATTGAAACTTTCTACGCATAAAACAGCACAAAAAGACATTTCCAACATATAAACTAAATATCTGTGCGACTTTTATACAATTTTTTTTATATAGCGTTTACAGCGCTATAAACGCCCAATCTGCACTGAAATGTTACTATAATTTGCATACCCTACTGTGGTATAGGCATGGTGCTAATTAAACGCTGGATGATTCCTTCAGGGTATTTCACTTTGGATAGCCATCCCTATATATTTTTGTCTCGTTTCATGTAATATAAAAAGACTGATTAAATATTTTCGGAAGCTACTTCATCTATTAATTGCAGTAAGACGACGCTATTCGAATCTGGTGTACTTGTTTGTTTGGCCAGTAATTTTACCAAATTTTAAAAGAAATGTTGTGGTCTAGAACAAATTTTGAAATGAAGATGATCATATTAACAATTATCATTCTTCCAGAAAATATCACAGCACAATTTGAACACACTATATCTTATCAGCTAATTGTGATTCAGAACAATTTAATGATATGAAATATTAACCAAACATTCTTACGATTTTCAAAAATATATTGGCTTGACAAACTTAAACGGTGGTATGGATCTGTATGCAAATATTAGGATGAATTTGCCACAAATGAAGCGAGGGAAGACAAAATGCGTACAGCCAGCGTAAACAGTACATGACAGCATAACAAAAAGGGCAAAAGACGCTGTTAAATAATTTTTTTGTTAATTTAAATGAAGTAGTACAGTCTGTAACAAAAGTCTCCGAATACTAGCAAAAATTCCTATATAAAAAGGGTACACTTAATACAGTTTTGTTAAATAAATCCTTGTCGAATCTTGTTCTTAGTCAGTCTAAAAACAGGATTCGAGACAAGGATTTACTTAACAAAACTGTATTAAGTGTACTTTTTTTATATAGGAATTTTTGCTAGTGTTCGGAGACTTTTGTTACAGACTGTACATACAATATGAGAAGGATCTGAGTGACTTTATACACATAAGAGAATGGATGATTGTCGAATGAGTATGATATGAAAAATGTTCCAAAAAATTTGTAATAGACAAAAGTGTTTCAGGAGAGAAAAAACCTTCTAAATCATAGATATACGCGTAAAAAAAAGTCAGTGGTGATTGTACAAGGAAAACAACGGTAATGGATGACTGAATTGATCTGCAAATGAAAAGAGATCGATGCCAATCATGAGGCAGCATTACTCGTCAGTTCGGTATATAAATAATACGACAATGTTATGGTTTTCTTTAGTCAGATGATTTCATAAATATAGCCTATTCGTCCATCGTGGTAAATAAATACTGCATCCTATTAATAACTGCCATGAACAACAGCACTTTTTAGACTAATGAAAGGAACACAAAGTTTAATATCTCATCAAAAGAATCACGCCCTCTTCACATATGACAGTCGTTTGAGTGACACAAGCAGTCAACGCCATTTGATGTACAGAAAGATAGGGATACTGTTTATACCACTCATATAAAAAAGAAAAGACCATTATGGTTATGGATCCTAGCATAGGAGAGGGGGATTATGTCGAACGGTCGGACACAGTTCCAAAATTCGACGGATTTGCTATTTTATGAGATTGGTAGTGTCAGCAAGTGATCCTTTCCTTCGAGGTATTTGTCCCAGGTGCCATTGGCACAAATTTCGATTTTATGAATGATTACGCCAAGTTACATCTGGTTCGAGCTATTGGTATCTAGAAAGCGAAGATATCACCGGAGTGGATCTGCCGGTGATTTCTTTAGATTTAATATTTTAGAATACGTGAGGAAGTGCTTTTAGGCACGATTTTATAAACCGAACATTATCGATTACGGGACACGGATACACATTAACGGCCCACTTCACTTACCGTCGCCGGAAGCCCGAGCCAATGTTATTCTATGGGGAAATTTTCTTTACAAATAACTTATTAACTAATACATATTTTTAAATTCTGTTTTCACATTTAGAAAATTCTCAACTGTTAAATTGACAGACCTTTTTAAAAAATGTATTTTTTAATTTTTAATATTTTATTTTCAATTTGCAAAATGAAAAATATTCACATATTGAAAATTCGTATTTTGCAGCTTCAATATAAAATATAAAAAAATAATTTTTTAAAAAAGGTCCGTCAATTTTAAAGCTGTGAATTTTCAGAATGTGAAAACAGAATTTAAAAATATGCATTAGTTAATAAGTTATTTGTAAAGAAATAATTCCCATAGAATAACATTGGCTCGGGCTTCCGGCGGCGGTGAGTGAAGCGGGCCCTTAAGGATTGGACACTCTTACCTTAACAACAATTCGATAACATGATGTTGAGTATGGAGAGATGATGCCAAGTAATCATTACTGCTACCTCAACAAAGGATAATTTGTTTTAGTTCCCTCTCTTTAGTAGAAAATAAGATACAATAATTCTACTCTTCCGATAAAACTTTTTTTTTGTTTCTTTAATTGCATACTACACATATGCTTTTAATTTTTGTTTTAGTATGCTTTTTTTAATCCTTTAAGTACATAATGCTGTACATATATTGTAAATTCCATGTTACCAGGTGATTTATTGTATAATTACGACAAAAAATAAAATAAAAATTTGTTGCTTTAATTTTGCCCACTAGAGTACTTTACTCGACTGAATCATCTGCGAATGTAATGGTGACTGGGGCACGCAAAATCCGTAGTGGCCGCAACGTCCTCCATGTTCCCATCCAGTTTATACCTGTGGGGTTTATCAAAGCAGGGAGCAACATTTATCATCCCCTTCATGGATGATAAAAGTTGTGACGGCATGTCTCCGGACCATTTTTAGAGGTGCGTCAAAACCCGTCGCCAAATGCCCATAGCGTAGTACTAGTGCGACGTTAAAATCCAACCAACCAACCATTTGCGAATGCAAATATTTAAATTATTATTAGCTCGCACAATTTCACTTCGCAAAAGTTTACAGAGTGTGAATACAATTAATGTAGATTACGTTCTTGATAAATCAGTAATGTTTCTTGAAATGTTTTTGCACAAAATTATAAGACTAGGACATTATCAACAGCTGTTTTAGTCCAAATTTTACTTTAAAATAAATATTACTTAAATTGAATGTCTTAATATTATTTATAGTATAATTTCTTTAGTTTGCTGGCGGTTTCAATGTTGTTGTTATTCAGTTTTAGGGAATATTTTAACTAAAATTAGTTTAGTTTAATATTATTTTCATTAAAATTTAACTTTGTTGATTTTTGCCTGAAAACTGGTCATTCTTATTTGTCTCAAAATAGTACACATTATATTTACATACTTTCGAAAAGAGGGCACAACATTAGATACGTTTGTATGCTCATTCAATGTTGTGTCCTTTGGAATAATGGACAGTTTTCTTCAGAGCTAACTACGAGCATTTCAGAGAACAGATAATATTATAATTAAAAACACAAACAGTACGACATATTATATAAAATATTATCAAAATACAAAGAAGAGAAACAATGATAATTGAATTCATTAATCATTTCAATGAAACCTAAAACAGAACCTCATCAAGAAACTGCTAAATGAAATCTATAAAAATCACAATAAAATTTTTAATTCAAAAATAATAATAACTTAGTTAATGCAACATTGCGATTGAGAATGGTTTAGTAAAGTAAACATTTTGTGCAGGAAATTTTTCAGGTGGTTTTGCCTCTCTGAAACTATACTCTCGTTTTTTAAAACGATATTTTTACCGACTTTGTTTGTTGTCAATAATTTGTTAGTATTAAAAAAATTAATTAATATAATGAATTCGGGAAAATAAAAAGCAATAAGCAAAATAACCAACAGAATTATGCTGTAAGTATTTAAAAAGTATAAATTTGTATGGTATTGTACTTTACGATTTGTTTATTTGTTTTTAATTATGCTTTTTTAAAAAACAGCTCGTTAATTTCAAGATAAATTACAATATGTTACAGTACACAAAATATCAAGTAATTTATCACAGGGCGCTACCCTCATCCGGTTTCATTCCAAATATTCAGCTACACATTCAATTCAGTAGATCTAGTGATCTTTCTTAAAAGTTCTTTGTTGCGTTGAAAAATAATAATGCTAAGAAAGCATAACAAATCTTGAAATGGGGGACAAGGGCTATAGCTATACAAAACTGCAAAACATTATTGTACAGGAAATTATAGATTCAATATATTCGAAAAACACAGAAAAGTAAGTATACCAATGAAAAAGGTAAAGAAAAGTTTGGCCATTTGAGACTAATTAAGAACTTACCAAGCATGGGATAAGGCAGACGGTATGTATCTAGCCGAGGAAAGCATGGGGGAAAAAAGATAGGAAAAAGGCAAGTACAGATTAAATAAAGAGTATCAAAGCATTTTTAACGCAAATAAACGCATGTTTCATTATTTTTTTATGCATCATGGTGAGGTTCTACAACACAAAATTTATGAGAAATAAAAGAAAAGAAGCGAAACTTAATAATAATAATGAATTGATTAGAAATTAATTATAACAGGCAAATTAAAGGTTAATAAACGAAAATGGCATGCATACATTTACATACATTTCAAGGGAAAGTTTTCGAAATTAAATACATGAAAACATTTTTATTACATAAAATTGCTAAAATATTTGATATTTATTTTATTTAATACATTGGTGACTTATAGTCACAATCATGGTCATTTCATAGGGTCCATAATTTGAATCCAAAACAGATGCATCATTTTTATACACAGATGAAAACTTAAGCAGACATCCACGCCTTATCTGGGAATCGAACCCAGAGCCTTCTGTTCCAAAAGGCAGCTCCCTGCTATCTGGACCAGCGGGCTGGCAACATCTGAGATATGAACAGAATTATAATGGAATGATACAATGTTTTCACTCTAATAACTATCGTGAAAAAATTTATATTAAGTTTAAGAATTTGGTATCTGATCTATAAAACAGTCGTTAAATTTATTGAGAAAGAAAAAACGCGATACAAAATTGAGGTTATAGGGATCAATTTTGCATATTTTTTTTTGTACTTTTCTTAAAGTACAATACTCTTAATATTCGAAAAATACCATTTAAGGGTTTTTTTTGTATTTCTTAAAAAATAAAATAAAATAAAATAAATAAAAATTCTGAACAATGCGAAGAAAATTTAAATAAAATAGTTTCAATGGAAACTTTAATAAAATTTAGCATTTTCCATTTCTCGTGATTTTACACGCATTAGATTAATGCAAAATTTGTTCATTTTATGATACTAGGATAAATTAAAAGAAAACATAAATGATTGGCTGATCTGTTATATGTAAATGATTATGTTGGTTTAAAGAATAATTTGAAAAAGTAATTGACGGGGAAATAGACACCAGCATTCCCGCTTGGCTCATTTATCGCAGCTATGTTCTTCACCACGAAAGATATAAACATTTTATGTCTTATACTGGAGTGATTTGAGCATGTTATTGCTGAACAGCCAACTATCATGTTTTGTTAGGCTAAATTACGAAAAACAATAAAAAAAAAAGTAATTCAAATGCTACATATGATGACTGAAACAGTTCCTATTGTTTGATAATCTACGGGCTCCCTGGAAACGTGTGACAATCCTCAGGCAAAGAAATGTTGAATACACCAGCTCACATATATAGGAGCCTTAGTATAGGGCAGTTCATATTAGATTGATACCAGAAATTAAATAAACGCCTGGTACCAATATTTTAATTATTTATGTAAAGTTATCAAATGAATTTAGAATGATTAACAAAGCCTATCTACGGGTGCTGAAGGAAGTGACTGCAAATGCTTCAATACTTTTCTTGAAAAGTAATGAAATCTATCTATACTTGCAGTGAATGGCTAAAAATGATAAAAGGCAGAACATAAAACGTCCTGGTCTAAGGCGGTGTGCAGTTTCAAACAGTGCTTTTTCATGCATTTGGTAAAACTGGAAAAAATAGTGGATTATAAAATATTATCTGAAAACAAGACCATTTTTTCAGAACAAGAAGAACATTAGAAAGCAAACAATGAAGAAGGACACTGAATTCCACCAGGCCTTAGCTAAACCACATTGTGACTTTGGCCTAACAGAAACATTTTAAACTTTGGTGGGGGGAAAATGCGAAGATCATTATTGCATCAACACACATGTATAATATATATGTACATATATATTGAAAGAAATATTTCTTCTTATACATATGCGATAAACTGCTTCTGTAAAATTATATGAATTATTAAATTTTGTGTAGTTTGTCAGTACAAAGGAAAAGGGGAACAGAGTTCCAGAAGGTTCTCAGGACAACTGTAATTCCATCAAAAACTTTATAAAAATAATGTATATATCATTATAGTATTTAAAATTAAGCTAATAATTATGAAAAATGAAAGCATTTGAATAGAAAAAGCTCTTCGTTAATTAGGTGTTAGCACTAAAATAGTTTATAAAGTATAATGGCATGATTATAACTTATCTTTACTTCTCGTTAATATTGTATAAGAAGAGAAAAAAAAATTAAAATAGGTTTGCATGTCAAATAAAATATTTAACAGTTTATAGATCCTTTTATGTAACACATATATAGAAAATTGATACATACAAATACTGTGTATAATTAAAGGGAGGGGGGGGGGATTTTTTCATTTTTTGTTTTATGCAATGCCGAGATTGTATGACATTATTCAGTTTAATTTAATTAATTATTTGTTTTCTATTAAAACTTCAATAAATATTTTCCTAAATATACAATCAAACTTACATATCTAAACATAAAAGCAGTTTATTTTTATTTTTATTATTCAATGTTTTAAAAGTCATGTGATCGATACAAAACAAGAATTAATTTTAATCACAACGAAGAAGCATAATCAACGCAGTATTAAGAAATTAAACGTGTCACAAAGACAAAACAAGATCAATACAAAAATAATTACAAGATAAAAAGAACTTTTCATATACCACGTTTTTAAATTTTCTGTTTATTTAATTTTAATCACTTGTTAGTCGTTTCCACTATTCACACACTTTATAAAGCTTAATTTATATATTTTTTAATTTTTCGCACAATACTTTTGTAAACAAACTAAATTCATATGTATTCTGTTTTCAAAATCGTCAAACGCCGTTTCGCAAAAGTGCAAGCATTGAATTCGATCGAAGCGCCACCTTGCGGATTTTTCAAAATTTACTGAAAATGTATTCAATTCTGCTTAAAGATGGCTAAAAGTATTAAAAGAATGCATTGTCATCGTATTCTGAACTATTTAAAAAGTTTCAAATGTCTAGCTAGTTGGGAAAGTTAGTTAAAAATCGAATGCAAAATTTGTACTGGACAAACAAACAAACAAACAAGAAAGCGAATTAATAAAAACATGGTAATATAGTTATATTTAGCAAAGAGTTAGGGTATATATCAAATAAAATGCCCCAAAAACTTCACTCACCAAAGAACCTTCCTTCATTGTGGACTTCTAATTTCCAAACACCATCGGGGTTCTCTCCCCAGTTGTGGACGGTCATGAAAGGCCAGGAACTGAAACCAGCACGGGAACCGTCGATTGGGCGTTGGGCTAATAACGTGGACCTGTTATACAAGTGAAACGGATTAAGTACATATATCATTAAAATAACAGAACTGGATGTTAATCAAGTAACATATACACATATATATACACAAATCAAAACTACCAGATTTACATGAAGCATGAAAGAAAACTTAAACATATTTTAAAGAAAATGGATAGCCATTAAAAAAAAAAAAAAAAAAAAAAAAAAAATGAAAAGAGATTTTGTTATGTGGAACCTTTTCCGAGGCTTCATCCATATAACACATGCAACACGATGGAAATATATGTTATGTGATAGAAATCTGCTACATGTATATCTACAGTCCGTAACAAAAGTATCTGAATACTAGCAAAAATTCCTGTACAAAAAAAGTACACCTAAAACTGTTTTGTTAAATAAATCGTTGTCGAATCATGTTCTTAGACGGACTAAGAACATGATTCGACAAGGATTTATTTAACAAACAATATTAACTCTACATTTTTTACATAGGAATTTTTGCTAGTGTTCGGGATACTTTTGTTACCGACTGTAAATATATATTTATATATGAAATTCATTGATTGAAAGAAAATTATTAAGAAACCAACAGTACATAAAATTTCTTTTTCTTTTCTTTTCTTTTCTTTTTTTAATTGATGATGATGATGATGATGATAATAATAATAACAATAACAATAACAATAACAATAACAATAACAATAACAATAATCCTTTGTAAGCTATACATAGAAAAACAATTTTATTTCAGGTAAATATTAATGGGCATCGAAAGAACACTGAACGTAACTGACCGTGTTCCATTAGGAGACGTGAGGTAGATATGTATATCGCCCCTCCTTGTTGCTGACAGCGTTATTTTGGCCTGCACGTGCTCCAAATAGCGAACATGTTCACAACGAACCATCAACGATAATTCAACGTGACTTTTTGCGGGTATCAATCTAAAAAGGAAAGAAGCAGAAAAACAATAAAGTTACGTGCAATTTCCGAAAATATGTAAATTATAAAAATTTCAGAAAAATGAAGTGAATGATAGCAGAAGCAATACCGTGGTTTAGTTATATGGTAAATAAAAACAAAAGTAATTTTTCTCTTAGTTTTTAAAACACTTTAAAATACTGTATTTTATAATCAAAATTTATAACCGTTCTACGTAGGAACACAAATTAAAAAGTCTCAACGTTTAAAATATTTAAGTGCGAAAAAAACGATTTTCTAAATAAAGTTAAGTCTTAATTTAGACACTCCCCCCAACAATATCTATATAATTTCTGCATATTCACATCTCATTATGGAAATAAAGGAAACCATTTTATGTGATCTTAAAAAAAAGCAACTAATCTAGTATGGTCATAATAAAAGAATGAGCGATGAACGGTTACCTAAAATCGCTTTTAACTATAAAACAAATCAAAAAAGGAAGCGAGGAAGACCAAGAAAGAGCTGGATGGATGATATCAAAAAAGCGATGAGAGATAGACGTCTGGAGGAGGAATGGACCCTGGACTGAAAGCTCTGGAGCAGAATTCTTGTGGGTTCTGTCGGAAGGCGACACTTGGCGCCATGAACCGAGTTTATATATATATCAGTGGCGGATTTAAGGGGGGGGGGCTAGGGGGCTGAAGCCCCCCCCCCCCCGAAAACACTGACATTCACAATTGAATATTACAATCGTAAATTTTTTATTGGTCTAGAATAACACTTTGAAAAATCTTAGCCCCCCCCCCCCCAAAAGTCAAGTTCTGAATCCGCCACTGATATATATATATATATATATATATATATATATATATATATATATTCACATCTTACTTATATTTTATTAAAGTCAGAAAATGTTAAATTGATCTGTTTGCATCATTTTGAGCTTCAATTTAAATAAAAATTTACCAATCCCACATTATTTGCATATATTTGTTTGTTTCATAGCTCCTTTTTAGATTAATGTAAGTAGTCATCGTATAATATACACAGGAAAACGCAATAATTCGAATATATTATTAGTTATTGCTTCTACAAAGCTTTTAAATCATAACAAAATTTCGTTATAATGTTAATGTAATAATTTATAACAATCGAATCAATAAGTTTTTTTTTCTTTTTCTCTTTTCCGAAACACATAAAAATTTCCATATAGGAACAGATTAACAGATACACAGAATTATTATATTTGATTGTCATAACAAAATACATTAAATGGCTATAAAATTTGCACATATTCAGGATAGGGATAGTCTACTGCACTTTTTCTAAAGAAATAAACCTGTAAAAAATTTTTTTTTGTTGTACATAGTTGTTATGGAGGCGCATAAAAATTCAAATAAAATACTTTTTTACAACATTGCATTTTTGAAAAAATAATGCATGATAAATCGTTTTTCAGACGATTTCCTTGTGATAAATTGTATTCAATGATAAAAAAAGCAGTAGGCTCTCTTTGAAATTTTTTTAAACGTGTTCAAGACTGGGACTAGTACTGAAGCTAACAGAAAACCGCCTGTGTATAATTTTTTAAGTCACCTTAAAATTTGTAATTAAAACATGAAAACAAACAAACAACAACAAAAAAAAGATATTAGGTACAATATTTCTTAGTATATTCATCAGTTCTTCTCTTAAGAGAGTACAATAACTAATCCCGCAAACAACCAAAGCTCGTGTTATTCTATGGGATAATTTATTTTCAGAATTATTCGTTAGCTATTCAGAATTATTCATTAGCTAATATATATATATATATATATATATACATATATATATGATATATGATATATAAGTTATGTATTTTACACTTAAAAAATTCACAACCATTAAATTAGTACTCGTTTTACGAAAAATTATTACAAATATTTTTAATATTTCCTTTCACAGCTCAAAAATCCGAAAAAAATGCGCTTAGATAATCTTTTTTTATTTTTAAACTTAAAAATGAAATATTAAAAATTAAAAATACAAAATTTTGGAAAACCAGTACCAGTATAATGGTTGAGAATTTCCTGTATGTGAAAACGGAACATAAAAAAATATATATAAGGCAATGAATAATTCTATTAAAACGATACTTGGTGCTAAGTAACTAAACACAGGAAAATCTTCAAAGTCTTGAATGACAAAGAGTATAATAGAATAGCAGACAGCTGTTTCAACAGCATTTAGCGTAATCAACAGTGCAATTATGCACTGATGATTAAGCTAAATGCTAAGACGGTACTCCTAAATGCTACCGAAACAGCTGTCTGCTATTCCACTATTCTCCTTGGCATTCAGGATGTTGAGGATTTTCCTGTGTTTATCAATGCATAATCGTACTGATGATTACGCTAAATGTTACCAAAACAGCGCTCTGTTATTTCAGTGAAGATTTTCCTGTGATGAATGAGTAATTCTGCAAACAAATTTTCCCATAGAATAACGTGGGCTTTAGCTGTCGGCAGGGTTAGGCATTGTACTCTCTTAAGGGTACATTTAAAGAGGAAACCTTACTTATCAGCGTGATTAGATCTTATCTCGCAGAGTTTTTGAACAGGCACGGGCGTCCACCTCTTAGCAAGTCGAACCATAGCACCGGCATCCATCAGTCCATATCCGAAAGAATGACTCACTAAGAAATGAAAACAAACAATATTACATAAACAAATAAATATATGAAGAAATAATTAATTGAGAGAAATGAAGTGGATAATGAAGATGAATCTGTTTACAAGTTCATTCGTCTGCTGTCGAATAACAAACATGGTCATTTTTATTATTAGAGACTTCATATTTATTATTTATTATTAAACACTTTTTTTTTAACTTACATTCTCTGTCATAAACCTTCTGCCGAGTCGGAGTTAAAAGCGGAAAATAAATTAGAAATATCAGTCCTATTCTTACAAAATCTGTACCAAACGAAAGGGGCGGATTTTCCGAATCCATGGGTGCAAAAAGTTTTTCCACACGAGAATTAGATTTTTTTAAATTAACTAAAGTATGAAATTTAAGTGGCAACACTTCATTTTAAACTTTTCATACTTTTTAGTGTGAATCAAGCTAATAGAAAAAGTCTTTAATTTAAATTTTTTTAAAAATATTTTATTAACAGCATTGTGATTTAAATAAAAGTTGAATAATAATTGTCATATTAACACTGTTTTGTCCAATCATAGATGCTCAAAAAACAGTTCGTAACTCCTCAAAAATCGATTTCTCGAAATCGATTTTATCGAATCTCAAAAATCGATTATATATATATATATATATATTCATGTTAACTCTAACGTATGTCTACAGTAATGTGAGTGCTACACGCAGAGCCCGGCTGAACTCAGGTGGGGCACCGGTGCGGATTTTCTCTTCGAGGACACTCTTTTACCCAGTAATTATTTTTCTCTTTATTGAAATCTAAAAAAGGCCTAATTTTTACACGGTTAAAGAATAGTCATATACAGACTTGGTAGGTTTTTGACGTGTGATAATTTTTGAAGGTTTAAACAGTTATGTCAAGAACCTCCTGTCAAAACTGTAAAAAAACCCATATTTATACACATAATTTAGCTTTTATAAATAAATTACATTATTTATGTGTATGAATACAGTTAACTCCCTCTAATTTGCAAAACCTTTAATCTGCAATTCATTTTTGGTTGTAAAGAAGGAAATTTATTGTGGCAAAATAAATAGCGTTTTATTTTATTTTATTTTATTTATTTATTTTATTCTTTTGTAGAAAATTGACATTTATTATTATTTATTTTACTTTTTCGTTAAGTTAATTAAATTTTCAATTTTATTTTTTTCTCTGGACTATACATTAGGAAGCAACCTTTAATTTACTAATGCAATTTAGTCTAAGAATGTTAGTCTGTTAAGACTAAAAATTGAAAAAAATATTTGATACTTCGCACGTAGATGATTCTATTACAGAACTTTTTAAAATTTCTGGAAAAATCATATATCAGAACAAGAAGTTACAATTTTGTGAAATCTATAGAATAAAATATAAGTGTAAACATAAGTGTAAAGTATTAAAACGAATAACAATTACATTAATGTTCAAAATAAATAATGTCGAGAATAAAACTTGCAAGTGTCGGATCTAGTTTAGCTTTCCATTTGTAAATTAACTAAAGGGACGCAATGCTGAGATCTTCTATCATTGGCTGTGGAGTTGATCCTATTTTGCATCGCAACCTTTAAGCAAACATGTTAACAAACTTGTGGAATTTTCTACAATTTTTTTTTTTCTTTTAATAAATTTTCAAAATCAGACATTTTTTGACTGATCTCTTTAACTGATCTATATGAGTTGACTCAGTTATTATTTGAGGCACGCGTTATAGATGATTTTATTCAGCAATGATCTGTACATTCTTTAGTATTTTATATTTTTAGACAATAAGTTTCATAGCAACGAAATCTGTTCCAATGAAAATCCCATAATGAACGATTTTTCATTTCTATGTGATTAGTAATAGACAAATTATTTAAAAAAAAAAATAATAATATCTTTATAACTACTTTCCATGGCATCGAATTTGTTGCTATTGTTTGAAAAAATTCATTCAAAAAGAGTTCTACTGTAGCAGCGATTTCATGTATAACCATAATTAAAAAAAAAAAAAAAAAAAAAAAAAAAACATATTTAAGGGTAAATTACAATAATGTTTAAAAATTGCATTTTTCTGAATTATCGCGATGATTCAATATGTCTATTGCCTTCACACTAAAATAGATAAAATTTACACGAATTATTGAAATTAATTAATGTAAAAACACTTACCACTGCGACCTACTCCGTTAATTTTCCAGTCCTTTGCATGGAGATTGGCTTTCCTTGCTGTCCTTACAACGATGTGTTGCATATCACGCCAAGTTAAATTCGTGCTGAAATACAGAAAATAAATACAACATGAAATCAATATTGTCAACTTTAGTATACAATCAACTAGAGTTGAACCGAATAGTAAATTTTGCTGAATAACGAATACCGAATATTCAGTCACAATTTTGACCAAATATTCGATATTCCGACGAATACTTAAATTAGAATGTATTACAAGTATTTTTTCATACACAGAATAGCTTAAGTCTTTTTATTTTCATTGCATATAAAAAATAATACAATTGGCATTAAAATGTATTAAAGTAAATTCTAAGCATTAAAAGATAAATTTTGTAGTCAAAATAGAAATAAAATCAAAATAATGTAAAAAAAAAAAAAAAAAAAAAAATCACTGCTTTTGCTTTTTTTCCTGTAAAATTTTGAATTTCAGTAGATATACTAAAAAGGCCAAATGCATTGAATACGAATAAATCAAAATTTTACATGCCGCAACTTATTTACATGCAGGCATATATATTCATTATAATGATCAAACACCAGAAAGGAAGACTTGAATTAATGCATATTAGACTGAATTTTAATCTTCTATCCTTAATTATTTTTTAGGTGATTTGTATTTTGTACTGATTGTTTGTAGATAAATATAGTTTTATATGCTGTCAAAATTTCCCCTTCATTAAACTGGAATACATTTTTTAAAATACTACATTTGAATGTAGACTCTATTTTAACTTGGGTTAAAAATGATAGGAAATTTATTAGATTGGTATTTTTTATTTACTTAATTATTCTTTGACATCATAACATTGACGATTGAAAAAAAAAAAAAAAAAATCAAAGCAATTTAAATTTTATATGATAAAAAATATTTTTACCGATTTCAATACTTCAACTTAATTTAAAATTTAACACCACTGTTCGTTCGCCGAATATCAAGCTATTTGAACTTAATATTTGTGTCACCTGCTGAATAAGCCGAATACCAAATAACCGAATATTCGGTGCAACTCTCTCACCACTCTCTAGCATGCTATTTGAAATTATCTCCCGTCCCTACCATTTTTTCTTTCCTTTCCTTTTACATTCAGTAAAAGAAAGTATTGAATTCGAAAAAAATTGCGACCTTCGCTTTTCTATGGGTTTATAAGTTTTGCGAGTTCCAGAACACGATTTCACCAGAATATCAGAGAATATCGGTATGTGTGCATGAGACACAAAGTTTTTTTTTTTTTTTAAACTCTAATTATAAATCTAATGCACAGAATTTCCATTTCTTTAATGAAAAATAAATAGATAAATAACCCTTTTTTTTACTGTTTAACTCTTTAACTGCCCCGGGCATATACATACGTTTTTCCGAAGTACGATCTTTTGTATTGTACTGTTACCAGTGAAACTACTCACACTGCTTGACAGTGGAATAAAATAACCTTGGCAGTGATCTTGAGAGTGTTTTCAAAAAATTTACTCATTTCAGAGTTGAGAGAGAACGGTGGCACTGGGAAGCGAATCTCGTAAGTTTTCCTCGGCAGGTAAGGGGTTAAATCACTGTGAAGCACTGCCTACCCCCCCTTCCCCCCTCGAAATTTTGCAGATTTGTCTAAAGAGTCTAAGTTAATCATTTTTAATATTTAAGTATTAATGTTTATATCCCCTCTCAAAGACCTCCACGGAGAACACTCTCCCTGAGGCTCAGGACCTTTGCGCGGTCAATTGGCCAACCGACTCCAAAATTTTCTTTCTTTTTTCTTTTTTTCCTCTTTGCAGCCTTGAGTCATTATCATAATAAAATATATTTAAAAATATTTTATTACAAGGAAAAAAATATCGAAAATATTTATATGTTATGTCATATCAATTTAACGGTATTTATGCTTTTCTTTCAATTTTTAGTCATATTTCAAAAATTTCGATTCTAAATTAAATTCGTGGAAAATTTAATTTCTTTTAATATCGATAGATGGCGACATTTACTGTGGAATCATTTTCGTATTTCTGATATTTCATTATTCATATAAATATTTTTTTCACGCAAGAGAATTCTTCATTCAGTGCAGTTACTTTTGTTACAATGAATAAAAAATATACAAAATAAATAAATAAATAATAATAATAATAAATAAATAAAAGCTTACAAACAAAAGATTTTTCCAGTTTAAATGTTTTAAGAAATGAAAGAAAAGAAACTTTTTTTAGGTATCAAAAGTTAGCAATAGATGGCGACACTAAACAAAAATTTAGACTGATTATTTTAAAGCCTGGCCAAAACCCATAATGCATAGTAAAAGAATTTTCTTCAATCTCCATGTCAAAATATAAATAAAGATGAAAGGTATTGGAGCAGCACTAGGGACGTGGGCCTAACAGGGGATACCCTCCGTGAGTGTCTTCCTATTAAAAATACGTAAAGAAAAGGAAGGATAATAAGGCGACAAAAATCTCTTATTTAATATAAAATAATCCCGAGTTTTTAAATGAATGCAACATGATCACATGATAACCTGCTTTTAAATAATATTTTATTAAGTCGCAAAAAAATATCACAAGCATTGCACACATTAATTTAAATTTTTCAATTACATTAATGTAAATTTTTCAATTCCTTGTCATCTATTTTGTAATCCACTCAACTTTTCATATTTTCCCAGGGCACGCATGGTCTACCAATCAGCGGCCGAGTGGTTCTGCGCTGAAAGCTGGTAGATGGGAAGTGCCGGGTTAGATCCCAGGTCGTGCTCATTAACCTAACCATTCGAAGTTTACCGTGGTTTTCTCCGAAACTTGCGTAAAGGCGGTCTAGGACCCCTTAGAGAGTCCTCCACGGTATGCATTCTACCTATAGGCCCAGTACCCTAGTTCAGTCAATCGGCCTTAAACCTTACAACCAACCAATCCAGGACACGCAATGCAGGCCAAAGACCCTCGTGTAATCAATTAGCCTTAAAGTTAAATTTCTATGTTTTATTTTTAAAAATTAAACAGAAAAAAGATGATTGCTCTCAAAAAGACAACATTAAAGCATTATTAGTTCTTTTTAGCTTTTTAATAAAAAATAATCTGGTGTGTCACTCACACTACTTTCTCTTACCCAGAAATTTAATACTATAAATACAGGTTGGAGATTAAGAGGTAAGATAACGAGTACTGTTATGAAAATTTACTCCCCTCTAGGGCGGGGGGGGGGGGGGGAGGCGAGGCTCCTACATACACAAAAAAATTTTCCCAGTTGACTATCTATATTACACAAAATACATATTCGTTTCATTTGGTTTAGTGCAGTCTATAGATGTTAAACTCTACTTACCTGCAATTTCCCCCATAGACGTAATGTATTTGAGTACTTTTGAGTGTCCCTGTACAGGAACCATTGGCTTCATCTCAACGAAAAGCTTAGTGTAGCATCCCTATATGATACACATTTAGAATAACGAGTTTGGAATTTCTGCTACTATTTCTTCTTGAGGTATGCTGATAGCAGATACACAGACCATTCGCTAAAAACATGATTTACGTATTCAGGGGACCCCAGAACATGTAAATATAACAAAAACTCACGTTCGAAAATTTGACTCTAAAACAATACTTTCTCACCCTATGGGTAAGAGAAAGTAATATAAGTCCAGGACCTCGTTGGTGCTTGGGATTAGTCAATCGGCTTTAACTTCAAGCACCAACACTTCACTATGAAATATAAAACATTCAAATATTTAAATATACGTTAAAAAAAAAAAAAAAATCGTTCAATATTCTTTATAATTTTAAACCAATATGCGAATTCAAAACAGAAAATATTTTCATATTGTACCGTAAGACAAACTATATCAATGGTTTATTTACAAATGATTTTCATTAATTAATTTTTTGTGCAGTGTAAATTGTATTATTCGCAGCACCATCACAATACGCGTTGCAATGATATTTGAAAAAGTAATTTTACAAGAGCTTATGGGAAACTATATAAGATAAAAACAAGAATAAAACTTTCACATAAAATAATAATAATAATAATAATAAATAATAATAAAATAAAATAATTTTAAAAGCGCTACAAAAATAAATGAGTTTTTTTTTTTTTTTTTCTGGTATTTAAACAATAAGGGTCAAGAGCACTAACTGGGTCATTCATCATTAAATTTTTACTGGGCTTACTTTGCTTCGAGTGCCAGAGCGCAGATACCAGCTGCTAGGGGGGCAGAAGCTGATGTTCCAGTGTGTGTAGATGTGCAACCATGATGTAGGTCCGTCGTCACCTAAAAAGATAAGAATAATACATAATAATAATAAGTATAGTATCATTTGTTCGTTTATTTATTATGCACCATTAAAACTTTTAAAGGAAAATATGGTTCGATTTTTACTTTCTTCTATATATACACAGTAACCGCCGCTTAATAAATTCACTGGTATTGCCAGGACCGAAATCAAATTAATACAAACTACTTTAAAACCGCCGCTTAATAAAATCAACATCGCCGGTTAATAAACACAAAAAAATCTCCTCAGCAGCAAATATATCATTCATGCACACTTTTTTTTTTTTTTTTTTTTTTTTTTTTTTTTTAAAGAAATTAAAGCACCACAATCCCTCCGTTATTTCTCGTTGTTGAGAATTTTACACTTGCAGCTTATTTGTTATAAATTAAACATGACCCATAAATTATCTTGCATTCTTCAAAGCGCAGTAATAAGCTACAAGTTTGGTTTGATTTGAAAATGATATATTTTTTAAATTTTTAATTATTAAAAGAATATTTCTAGTTCTTATCTTGAAATAACTATAAATCAAGAGGTTCAAACGGAAAGATTTTAAATTTATAAGAACAGCGTGATGTTTTGGTAAAGTAATGATCATTTTCCTCAAAAGATGCGCATAGAAACTTGGAATGCGTTTAATTTACATCGAAGGAACAATTAATCAATTACCTATAAAAAAAATAATTAATATTATTTATTAATTCCAATATTCGTTACCTTTTGAAATTTCTTTCCAAATTCAGGGAAGTAATACATTTTCCTTGAGTGCAGGAATGTTCGCCGGATATAAAAATCAGCCGCTTAATAAAATCACTTTGGCTCAGGACGAATGTGATTTTAATAAGCGCCGGATACTGTATAAGAAGAAAGCACTAGATTCATGAAAATTTCCAAAATCCAGTTTTATACAAATTTACACATTTTGAGATGCCCTAAACATGATTTGATACTTTTGAGACAATTGCTGTTAGTCTGTTATCAAAATTTTGTCGGCGTTTAAGCAACGGCCGTTGTGTGGCCGGGTACAACTAGAAATTAATTAATAGTAAAAAAAATAATAATAATAAATTTCTTATTGTAATGTGGAAAAACAAAATAAAAAGGAACTTTTTATATCATTAATATTGACTGAGTTATTTCATCTTAAAATTTTAACTGGCTTTTTGAGATCGTATACAAAGCGGAGTATTAAATATTGCAAATGAAATAAAAAAGTAACTGAATATATATTTATATATTTTTTTTAAGCTGACTCATTGAAAACCAAAAGATCCGTAAGAATTCAAATTTTGAAATTAAATAACTCGGTCAATTTTAATCTTATAAGGATTTTTTTAATTTTTTTTTTTCCAACGTTAGTGGTGGAGGATCAAAGTTGTGATGACATATCTCTGAACCACCTCTAGGGTCCTCGCCAGTTGCCCATTGTGCAGTATTAGTGCGACGTAATATCCATCCAACCAACCAACCCAACGTTAGTATATCAAGATTATTTTATTAAAAGTAACTACAGAAACATAAAGGAACCGTAAAGATTTTTTTTGGAGAATTTCCAATGCGCTGATGGTCAATCTAAAGAATGATGACCGTCACACTGAGCAATTATTGTCCTAGTTACACTGTTGAATGCACTGTACCACGTACTACAGTAAAAAAGTAATTTTACAGTTGAAACGCAACCTGATGAAATTTTTTTAAATCTAATTTGCTAATAAATCCTTTGTTACCTAAAAAAATCCGATGTCTTTCTGTGCATTTCAGTGAAAACCGCATACAGTCGGCAGCAAAAGTATCTGAGCATTAGCAAAAATTCCTATTTAAAAAAGGTACACTTAATGCAGTTTTGTTAAATAAATCCTTGTCGAATCCTGTTCTTAGTCAGCCTAAAAATAGGATTCGACAAGGATTTATTTAACAAAACAGTTTTAAGTGTGCTTTTTTTACATAGGAATTTTTTGCTAGTGCTCGGATACTTTTGCTGCCGACTGTAGTGCTATAGTCAATACTTTTTGAATTATATACCTTTTATTTTTTCTGTGACTTGTGGATCACCCTTTATATAATCTCTCTCTCATATATATATATATATACATATATACATACTTGCGGTTTCATATTCAATGGGATAAAGATAATATTAGGTTGCTCGGAAAGTAATTTCGTTTATTCTTATTTATTTATTTTGGTGGAATAAATGACGTTTTTCTGACAGTGTATAAATATTTTATTGAATTATATGTTCTCCATTTTGACTCAATACCTTTTGCCTTCTCTGGCAGTAGTATCCCTCCACGTTCATAAAATTTTGATCTTCGTTGGCAAAAAACAGATCCAAGTCTTTTTCGACATCCTCAATTGAAGTAATCGTTTTTTCATCTAAAAAATTTTGTAGAGCCCTGAAAAAATAATTATCCGAAAGTGCTAGATGTGGAAAATAGGGTAGGTGTGATAGTACCTTCCATCCAAACTATAAAAGCTTTTGGCGAGTTACCAAATTTGTTTGCGGTCTCGCATTATCTTAGTGGAACATGACACTTATCCTATTGATCAATTTTGGCTCTTTTCTGTTTGTATGAATCCTTCAATTTACCCAGTTGATGAAAGTTTATTTCTGAATTGATCGTGGTACTGTCCGGTAGAAATTTAAAAATAACGATTCTTTTGAAATCTCATCAAAAGACAGTATCAGCTTATTTGATGAATATCGGGTTTCGAAGCGCTTTGAGCCGGTTTATCATTTTTTCTCCATGATCTCTTGCGTTTAACATTGTTCTGGACATCACATTTCTCCCTCCAAGTGATGTTTGCTACAAAAATGGATTATGTTTTTGACATTTGAGATGCAAATCGCAGACATCAGTGCGAGAGAGCGTAAACTGTTTTTTTAAGAGCTTGTGCAACTCATATGTCTAGTTACACCAAGGCATTTCACGTGATCATGAACGGTCAAGTTTAATAAATTTATTATCTCAGCGATTTCACGAGTAGTTATTCGGCGGTTTCCATTAATACCAATGCTTTTATTTTGTCTTCATCAGCTTCAACTATCCTTCCAGGACATGATGCATCTTCAACACCAAAATTTTCTGAATGAAAGTTCGCAAACTAGTTTTGGCACTGGTGTTCAGTCAACAACACATCTTCACTATATACATAAGATAATTTTTTTCTTACTTGAACAGCATTTTTGACTTTCTGATAGTAGGAAAGCAAAAGTACCGAAAACGCTGCTTTCAACTTCTTATATTGGATAGGGCACCAAACAAAAACTTTTATGCAGAATCAAACAAACTTTTTCACAAACCAGCCTTGTTATATCAACTGTCAAAATATATAATGGTAACACGGCTTAACTGTAAAGTTAGTACAAAAAAAAAAAAAAAAAAAAAAAGAGGCCTTCTGTTGGGGGAAAAAAGAAGGACCCGATTATTTTTCCAAATTAATTTTCGAAGAACCCAATAGCATAATACAAATTCTATACTGAATTTATTTAGCAGAAATACTTGTAAATTAATTATGGAACTACAATTATACAAGTTTTATCTGGCAACAGCGAAAAATCTCCCGGTTACGAAATTCCCGTTAGAGCTGCTGTTAGTTAAAATGACGCCACCATTTGCATTGCAATATGCTAAAAAAATTCGCATGTGAAGACTGAGGAAAAAATATCGTTAGACGATGTTCCATCCCACTGACATAAAAACGTTTATCGGTACCTGAACAATAATCTACTCCATTGCTGTATTGCCTGTGCTGGATCAAACGATATGCCACTGCTTTTTTTGGGCACCGAGATCCCCTTAATTAACTCCTTATGACTTTTCTTATGGGGTTTTGTTAAAGACAAAGTGTTAGTGCCTCCATTCCCCTAAGACCTACAGCAAATGATGCAGCGGATAACTGAAGTACTCGAATCATTAATAAAGGATATTCTATCACGAGTACCGCAGGAACTGCAACGCTGCATAGGTATTTGCCGTGTCACTAAAAGGACACACATAGAACTATAGCTTCACTGTAAGTTTGACTTATCAAAAATAATTACTGGGTTCCCAGGTATGCTTCCTTTTGTTTCATTCAATATGGAACACTCTGTATTATAAAATAAATTTTGTGGAAGTGATCTACAGCATGATATCGTTACTTGCTTCATTTAAATATTTTTGCAATCGGAAATATGTTTTCTTGATGAATGGATACAGAAATTCAGGGTATTCAGCACTTTGTACCCTGTATTTGTAAAAGAATGGAAAATAATTATACTTACGATCTGTCGTTCACCGTTCGCTCCACTACTATAAGTTGTGGCAAGAGTGGAGGAACAAGCTTCGCTATACCATGGTACTTGTCCATTTTCAGTTGCGCTACTTATAGAGAGAGTCCACATCGAGTTGGTGTAACCATCACAATTGCAGTTATCGTGCTCACGTCCGCCATTCCCAGAAGCCCACACGAAGATGGAACCCTTTCCGTTGCGGCCCTAAATATAATACAAAATAAATTTTATCGTTAAAATTGATATAAAAATTATTATCAGGATTGTATTTGGGGAGTGATAAGTTCAGATTTCTGTTACTCTGACAAGGAAAGAAAAAAATTAACAAACTCAGTTTAATTACCGGTAAGCATTACCCTTTTTTTGTTTGTTCAGACAAAGAAAAGTACCTTTTTTTAAAACTTAAAAATTTTCAAATTTATAAATCGAGTCGTTAGAAATAATTAAATTTTTATAGAACAATTTTGAAATAATTCCACATAAAAAAAAGAACGCCCTTTTATTCCACAAATATACAAAAGCTCCGATTAGTTAAGTGATCGCAAGATTTGACTCAAGCAGACAGACTTTTGTCCCTGGTAAGATAGATCCTTGAAAATTATGGGATATTATACTCTCATCCACTCATGTTTAAAATTTGAGTAAAATTATTTCGGCAGAAGGGTATTAAAAATAAATCGCAAGATTTGACATAGGCAAATAGATTTTTGCCCCTGGAACCTACCACTGCTAAGATAGATCTATGAAAATGCTTGTATATTGCATTGTCATCGACTCATAAGTAAAATTTCAATAAAATTGGCTGGGGAGAAGTGAATTAAAAACGAATTGAGGTATTTGATACACAGAGATTTTGTTCCCGGAACTTGCCCATGGTGAAATTAATAAGATACCGGAAAATACTTGCATAATGTATTGTTATTGATCATGAACTCGTGTGCAGCGTTTGAGCAAAATCAGTTCCTGTAAGTGGGTAACGAAATGACTGCAAAATTTGACACAGGCAGGAAGAACGACCAAATTAAATAAAATTGTTTAAAAATACTTCGACATTAAAGTACAATAACACCTTTTTCAATTCCTACTATTAGTTCACACTCTCCCTATATGTATCTTGTACAAATCTTGCAATCGATTTTTAACTAACTTTCCGACTAGCTAGAAATTTGAAACTTTCAGGATTGCTCAGAACCCGGTGACAACACAATACTTCGAAGTCCGATTTTCGAATTTTTGATTAGTTCTTTTTATAATTAATTAAAATGTGAAAATAATAACATCCTAATAGCGTTAAAATAGCCATTGAAATATTAGCTATAATTTAATTGTTGCCAAAAAAAAAAAAAAAAATTACGAGTTCATTTTCTTTCGACATAAAAATAAATACATTTAATTAAACGTGAATGTTAAACAATTATAAAAAGTTAAATGATGCATCTCACAATAATTGACGTCATTATCACTTTAAAAATTTTATGCACATTGATAAGAGCTCTATGATTAATCAGATAATTTAAAACATGGTATATAAAAGTTTTTTTTTTTTTTCCTTATAACTATTTTTATTTCATTTTGCACGCGCGCTTCTTATTTCCTAATTCAAAATTATTAAAAATAAACTTTTTCGATAGTGTTTGTAAGTAGGAATTGACTTTAAAAATTTTTCTTTTATATTACTTGTTATATTTCTTTCAAAAAACATTTATTTTATTGTATTTTTTAAACCGAAACTTACTTTTTTAACACCTTACGTTACTTCAGTACTTAAAATTTACTGACCTATTACAATAACATTATCGATTGCTCAACTTAAAAAATAAAAAAACGTAAAAACTTATTTTTGACTAAACTGTTTTTGTATTGTATCCATATAAGCATTAAAAACAATTCTACGGAATTTTTAAGTTAGTAAAATTTGCAGTTACAGATTAAAATATTGGACTATTGTTCCAGAAGGATAAAAAAAGAAAAGAAAATATTAGGCACTGCTTGATAAAAAATAATAATAATAAAATAAAGAAACCTGAAATATTTATCTATTTAAAAAGTAGGAATTTTAAAAATAGCATAATAATCATGAAATGCGATTAAGTTGAATTACCTTTTATCTACGCCGAAAAAAAAATTCTTTTGTTGGGGAAATCAAATTTATTTTGGTGACTGATATATTTATTATTATTATGAGCCAAAATCATTGGATAGTTCGAAAAGCTACGTCATCCCAGGTGAAAAAAATCAGCCAAAAAACTTCAGGTATAGAGCAGTTATTTTATAAAATTTTTTATAAAACTTTTTATAAAATTTGCTGGTATATTAAAGATTTTCACAGGTATTTTGAAGAAAAATAAAAACAGTGGGTTTCGTTTTGGAAACATTAAGGTTTTACACAGGTTATTTCAGAAAGTCCGAAATACTTACAGGTTACCTGCAGGGAAGTCCGAAATACATGCAGGTTTCCTGAAAAAACCTTTACAGTTTTTTTAGATGAGCTTTTCATGATAACGGACTGTTTCTAGCCACCCGCGATGTCGCTAGAAACAGTCCATTATTATACAGAATTCGTTCATCAGATTGATTAGTTTATTCGCCTGATGAAGGGTCGTGTGTTTTTTCGACCCGAAACAATTGTAGCGAGTTTATTGCATTTTATGGTGTTTATTCAAAGTTTGTAAGTAATAATTTTTACAACGCTAGTTCTGTGATGCTTTTTTATTAAATATCATCATATCTACGTAGTTTCAAATCAACCAGTGATGCCATATGGTCGAAAATTATTTCCCCAAACAGGTCTTCAAATTTCCCCAAATCAGGGGGTTTTTTCGAAAAAATCCCCAACTTGATTTCTACAAAAAAGGAAAAATAAAATTTTTTTCAAAAAAAAAAAAAAAAAAATCTACTAGATTTAAGCCATAGAAAACTCAGATTTTCCCCCAAATGAAGGCAATTTTTGAAAAAAATCCCCAAATAACAATAAAGCTCAATTCATTGAGTTATGCCATATTCAAATTTGTCACTTGATATAGCTGCTTTAATGCAGACTCGGTGACCTTGCCAACGTAAATTATGTGAGAAGTGCCGAGCTGGTTATCAACCAGGGTAGCTCAGTGGTTAGAGCATCCGCGCGTAAAGCGGGAGGCCCGGGGTTCGATTCCCGGCTCTGGTATTTTTCACATAGTTGGTAAAAATCAGCCTTCTACTCCATTCTTTCAAAAACAATAAAGCTATTGAAAGTCCCTAGTTGTAGGGATAAATCATTTCTTTGCCAACATTGACAGAAAGTTTAAGAACTCCCCAGATTTGTCCCCAGTAATTTTAGAATTCCCCAAAAAAGTCCCCACAAACATTTGGTCCCCAAAATTGTCCCCAGAAGCCTCAAAAATCCTCAAAATGGGGACAAAATCCCCAATCTGGCATCACTGAAATCAACTAATAAGAAATAAATAGTTTATTCTAGTGTAAATTTTCCAGATGAATAGACGCAGTGTTTCAAAGACGTCAATTATGAGACGCTGCTGCTGGTTTCAACAACAAAGCAATTTTGTTCTGTTAAAATTTTTGGTGAAATTAGATAAAAAAGGGAATTTTATAAAATTTGTGTTATTCTAACAAAATAGTTTTGTTCTCTTAACTAAATATTTTTGTTCTCTTAACAAAATTTTTGTTGAAATAAATAAATAAAATTTAACAAAATTTTTGTTGCCCAAAAAGCATTTTTTTTTTTTTCCGTGTGTTCTTTAAACCCATAATTCTTACCTTCTGAATCCCTTCCTTGAAGGCTGTGGATGCGAGAGGCCCGGGACCATCTACGGTTTTTCCGTCATCGTCTGGACCCCAGGACGCGCTGTAAATGTCGATGTGCTCTGGGTTTAGGCTTAAAGATTGTGCTTCGACCGCGTCCGTCACATCTCCGTCCAGCATGCGTACACCTTTCGAAATTAGATCATCGAAAAGAAATTAGGAATCTTTACGCCAGAAGTGTTGGAAATCTCAAGAATTAGTGTAGCGAACAGAAAATTCAAAACTTACCACCGACCAGAGCCTCAAAGGCCACTCCAACTGCACAGATGCTGTTATTGGCATTGGCTGCAACTTCCCCTGCACACCGAGTACCATGCCTGAAATTTAACAATAAATTAAACTGGGAAATACTCCTAATAATAATAATAATAATAACAAATATTAAATAAAAGTTCTAATTTTGGGTAAATAAAACGAATAGAATGCAAGAAACCCATACAAATAATTCACGACCAGTATAGAATCATTCATACGTTCGCTCTCTTACTTAACTTCTCGTTACCTGATGTGTTTTAACTCGTTGTTTTTCTGGGAGTTTTTCACTGCAGTTAATTGCATACATCGATGAAAGTCCCCCCCCCCCCCCCTATTCTGCTGCGATGTCAGGCCCAATTATTTAACCGTAATTTATGAATAAAATTTCAATGTATGCGCATATATAAGAATTTATTTTTTTAAATATGCCTTAAATGTATTTTAAATATGGAGTGAGTACATTTTACACATGGTTAGTATTAATGGACTAAATCTGAAGGTTAGTATTACAGGATTAAAAAACAAAATAAATTAAATTGAAAAGAAGCTTCATATACCATAATAAATATTATATTGGCTCTGTATTTACGTTAAAAGGAATATAAAAAAAAATCAGTTTTATTTGAATCAACTATTTATTACTTTATCAAAATAAATAACTAAATTTTAACGCAGAGACGTCTAATTCTAAAAGACTTTAAGAACAAACAAGAACGAAAAATCATGCGGTACGCATTACTTAAAAACACTTTCCAACATTACATACTTGTTGTATCGTATAACTTCCAATGTTCTTTGCCTAACGGACAGACTGAAAGAACTTACAGTAGAAAATTATTTAAATGTGATTTATATAAATATATGTTCTAAAACGCATTGCATTGACACTTTTTTGGGAGACCATGTACACAAATCAGATGTACAGGATCTATTAATGTCTTTTAAAATAATAAACATTCCATAGTAAACTTCAATAACATACATTTTTTTGAAAATTCGGAAAATATTTACGGACACTGGGGGCAGGTATATGGACAGATTGATAGATGAACAGTCGGACAGACAGTTACACAAACTGAAATCATAGTCACAGTTAAAAATTGTTAGAAAATGTTAAAAACGCTTAATGTATACGAAAATGCAATTCTAACAAATTTCCAATAATAACCCTTAATGTAACTGAATAATTTTTGTGGGGCCCTGTAAATCAAATGCTAATCATACTATATTCTATAGAAAGCATTCTTTTGTGCATATGATTAATCTGTTTTAATTTCATTAAGATTTGAGCAAAATTAAGTAACTAAAATTTGGTTTATAGAAATACCTGTCTTAAACCGGAATGCTTTGGAATTCTTTCAGGTGTACCAGTACACAAAACAGTGTTGATATTTATTCTCTTTTCTATAGAAAACATCCGATAGTGAACTGGAATAACATAGTTCAATTTCATACAATTTGGGTAAAATAAATGTATAAAAATATAGTTTGTAAAAATACCTCTCATTGAACAGAATGTCTTGGAATACTTTCGGAGGATTCTGTACACAAACCAGTAGAGACATTCACTCCATTTTTAATAGGGAACATTCGATAGTGAACTTGAATAACATATATCAGTTTCAAGAAATTTCATGAATATTTACGGGAGTTAAAGTGCGGACTGACAGACAGACAAGCCGAAGTCATTAACACTTTTCCACCTTGCTGGAAAGTGTTTAAAAAGCAACACTTAATTTAACATAGTTTGACTATAAAGCAGAAATGAAATTTTTGTTTTATCCATAATCATGTTTTATCATTTTGTATTTCCATTAAAAAAAAAAAAAAAAATTAAAATGCTTAAATGAAAAATATATTTGGTTTTGAGCTACAAACCTGTAGCATGTTGTCCTTGCCCTCGTAAGTAGAAATATGAAAATATACAAGAGATGCTGGATATCCATGACATTTCTTAAAAGTTTCTTCCTCATTCATCATTTTTTAATCATTTTTCATCCTTTTTTAAAACTGAATAATCAAAAGAAAACATTGCTACTCACCTATTCGAGTCGATGATGTCATATCGAGGTTGAGGATCTCCATCGTGGTTGTTGACGTCATAACTTGCGTTTCTATCCTAAAATGTAAAATAAAATTTGGCATTCAGATGGATTAAAAATAATTTTACAGTCTGATAGAAACGAAAATAAGAAAATGTGTATCCGATTTCACTCTGTATAAATTAAACTGATCTGATATACTAATTCAAATTAAAATATAGTCTTGATACGAGTTGAAAGGTACACTAAGCTAGAAATAAACTAATCAACAATAAGAGATACTGTTACTTACATAATTGTGCATAATATCTGGATGATCTTTTTCCAATCCATCGTCCAAGATGGTTACAACGATACCTTTTCCAGTCACACCTTGTGCCCAAGCATCTTGTACGTTCATGTCCAGTCCTTCGCCTCGATTCTACAGAAAGAAACATGACATCTTTTAAAAATTGCATAAAAATTAGGGAAAAACATTTTAATGATTTGAAACAACTAGAAGTCAAAAGAAAGATGTTCATACTCGTAAATTATTTATGCTTATCTATTTCAATGAAAATGAAACACAAAGATGATTGAGAGTAGTAAGAGGCAAGATTATACAAGTTGAGCTGAGCGCTATAGACTGCTAAAAATTTAGTGTTAATTTGAACCAAAACTTGGTATTGAAGTAGTTGAAACCACCCGATGGTTTAACCTTTTGCCATGATTTGGTAATTTTATGTTGAACCAAATATTGACATTATGTTTTGAATAAAATAATAATAATAATAATAATAGTAATAACATTCGACCGAGGCGGGGATCGTACGGAAGACACCTTCGTGTTTCAAGTCTAATACTCTGGCACTGTGCTACGCTTTCTTGCCCGGTAATTCTGTGCGTTTGGTTGATTTTGATAAAAGGGGCTAAATTTTCTAGGGTCTTGACCCACGGATGAGTTCTTGCACAAAAGTTACACTTTTCTCTATGTTTTCGGCCATGCTCTTTAATTTAATCCTGGTTTGGTTTCAATCTTGGTTTAGTTTCAAAAAGGAATTTACTGATTCATACTTCCTGGACTGTATATATATATATACAGGGTGAGTTTGACATAATCTGCCAAACGAAAGGAGGTGATAGAACAGCCCATGGGGAGCATAAAACACAATAGAAACCCTGTCCTATCTCTAACCGTTTCCGAGTTATGGTAGATAGAAGAAAAATCTGTTTTTTCCATCCTGTCTGCAAAAAACCACATTTGTGAACTTCCTGAAAGACTTACACGCAAAATAAGCCCATATTTGGAAAGAGCAGAAAAAATCCTATCAGGTGACACCATTTACATCAGGATACCTTAATTTGACGGCGAGCTACAAGCGCTAAAACATTGGCGAAGTTTAAAATCGAGTTGTCGCCAAATTCTTTAACCGGCAATTCTGCAGACACCGTTCAAGTTACAATCGGTCAAATTTACCAAAACCTTCTCCATTCCACAAGCTTTAGAATGAGCTCACAATAAACCATATCGGTGTTCTAGTTCAGGAGAAATTTAGCCTTTTGTTTGAAATACATTCATCACTCAACTCGACGTTTCTCGAGAAGGACATTCACGGGGTGCCATTGTCGTTCCTGATTTCTTGTCCGCCTTCAGCCCGCTGTTTTTTAGATGCAAAAAAGAAAGTTTTAGAAGACATACAAGAAAAGTAGCAGTTGTATTAAGTTTACAAACACAATGGAATGGAAACAAAAGAAGTATGACGTTTCTCCCGTCTTTCACAAAGGAATATGCAAAAAAAAAAAAAAAAAAAAAGTCGTATCTGACGTTTATGATTAAAGCACATATGCATTCGAAAGGATGTGTGCAATTTAGTGCCGCTGCTGAAATTGGTCACCCCCAAACCTGATACATGCCCTTGCCCGCTTACGAACGGAAACCACAGTAGCGCTTAGCGAAAGCTCATCCCTCAGTTTCATTATTGCATCATCGAGCCGGCTGCTTAAATCTTGCAAACTGGCAACTTCTGTGCGGTAAACTTCTTGCTTCAGGAAACCCTAAACATAGAAGTCCAATGGAGTGAGACCTGGCGATCTAGGTGGCCAAGAAATTGGTCCATTACGACCAATCCATCGCGGATACTGAATTGTCAAGAAGTCCCGAACGGCATTGGAAGAATGTGCAGGGGCCCCATCGTGTTGCAAAATGATTTCCGCTCGTTGGGGTACAGGAATGACATCAAGTAATCCTAGAAGATGATGTTCCAGAAACTCCAAATACGTATTGCTAGTCAGATGACCTTGGAACACATGTGGACCTATCAAGCGATCGCCAACTACTCCAAGCCAAACATTTAAGCTGAATCGCGTCTGAAACGATGAGTTTCCTGTTACAAATAGATTTTGTTGAGCGTAGTAATGTCAGTTATGTAAATTTAACATGCTATCCCGAGTGAAAAGTGACTCATCTGTCCACAGTATCGTTCTAAGGAAATGGTGCTCCTCAATATCTCGCTCCAAAAGCCAGCGGCAGAATGTTACCCGCTTTTGGAAATCTGAGCGGCGTAATTCTTGTACCGGTGTGAAGTGGTATGGATGATACTGGTTTTTGCGCAAAACATTTATCACTTTACTTTGGGAGATTCCACCTTTTCTCACAAGTATGCGTGAACTCATATTTGGATTTTCCCCCACTTGGTCGAGTACGGACTCCTCAGCGGTGGCAGAGCGGCGACCATGGCCCCTTTCGTACACCCTAACGAACGACCCACTCTCCCTAAGCCTTCGATGAATTGCAGCAAATACATCACGGTTGGGCGCACGACGATGTGGATAACGTAGACGGTACTCTTCTTCGGCTCTCCGAGAGTTACCATCGCAAAATTTCGTGCCAATGTAGGAAAACATACTATGTATAAACTAAGAGAGACCAAGTAGATGTGACAGCAGCGTGAAAAGAATCGGCCGAGCTCAGGAAAAGTCCAGAAAATGCTAAAGCAAGAAGCAGCATAAAACGTAAAAGAAGCTGACGAGCTAATGAGCTGTTACAGATTGACTCGCCTTTTGTACCCG
Organism: Salticus scenicus; assembly: GCA_963930645.1. Classification (NCBI taxonomy): domain Eukaryota; kingdom Metazoa; phylum Arthropoda; class Arachnida; order Araneae; family Salticidae; genus Salticus; species Salticus scenicus. The sequence goes on along the minus strand of OZ005654.1, from coordinate 33,709,696 downwards.
CAAGTGGGATGCACGCAAGAAAGTTGGAATACATCTGCATATCACTAAGAGTTCATATGCAGATAGTCACAAATTTGCATACGTTCCATTTACTCACAATCGTTTCGTTTTCCGAATTTCGACGAACGCCGTTTTCAGTGATGTATTGCAAACAAAAGGCTAAATTTCTCCTGAACTGGAGCACCGATATGGTTTATTGTGGATTCATTCTAAAGCTTGTGGAATGGAGAAGTTTTTGGTAGATTTGACCGATTGTAGCTTGATCGGTGTTTGCAGAATTGCCGGTTAAAGAATTTGGCGACAACTCGATTTTAAACTTCGCCAAAGTTTTAGCGCTTGTAGCTCGTCGTCAAATTAAGGTATCCTGATGTAAATGGTGTCACCCGATAGGATTTTTTCTGCCCTTTCCAAATATGGGTTTATTTTGCGTTTAAGTCTTTCCGAAAGCTCCCAAATTTGGGTTTTTTCAAACGGGATGGAAAAAAAACAGATTTTTCTTCTATCTACCATAACTCGGAAACAGTTAGAGATAGGACAGTGTTTCCATGATGTTTTATGCTCCCCATGGGCTGTTCTATCCCCTCCTTTCGTTTGGCAGATTATGTCAAACTCACCCTGTATATAATGGGTTTTTCTCTCTTCTTAAAAGGATATACTCCAATAAACTTTCTCATAGTATCATCTGGTTAGTGATCAATTGAATAAAGAAATCTTTTTATATTTTAATGTATGTTGGTTCTGAATGACATCATCACACGTGATATCACTTCACAGATTTTATTTTCACTCTCACTGTCCGGCTTAGCGCCGATGATTTTCATTGCGCTAGTGGCACCATCTCCTGAATAAAAGGAAATTACAATTGCATGTACTCCGAAACACTTCTCCAAGTTTTGGTCATAGAATAATAATAGAGGAAGAAGGAGCACGCCAATAGTCTTAATGCTTACAAACCACTTCTAGTGAAATGCCAGCGAAAGCTACTTTTGCTCCTCTCAACATTGAAGTTTTTTAATAAAGGCTTGCTAATAATCGCTGTTTTTTGTGGCAACACAACATCTTATGTAGAAACCTTATGCTCCTTCTTCCTTTATTATTATTCTATGGTTTTGGTACAACTGAAATTCAGACGCAAGAAATAGAAAACTAATAAATGAGGTCAAATCATATCATGGTATTGCTTATAGTTTTACTCCATATAGTGGTTTAAGTTTGAACTGAAATTTTTAACAGAGTATCGACTATAACAACTAATAAATGATCGTGGTGAGACTATAACAACTATTAAATGATCGAGAATGATTAAAATTTCTTGAACTTTACATTAAAAAGATAGACATGGCTTACCTAACAAACAGTTTGACACGTTGCATTGTTAAAAAGTTTGTCCTAGCTGATCCAAAACAAAGTCTATAATAGCTGTATCGATAAGATAGAAAATCCTTTACCATGATTTAGTGTTTTTTTAGAGCAAGAAAGCCAAATCATGATAGAAGGTTTCATTGTCGTACACTGTTAAAAAAATGCAACTTTGCTGTCAGAAATTCTCTGTAATTTGAGAAAAAAGCCGTAAATTGCTGAAAAATTGCGTTGACAAAACGTATTTTTCTGTAATTATAGAGATTTTTTGGCAGCAAAGTTGCATTTTTTTTTACAGTGTATGGTTACCATTTTTGAATTACCAAGTTTGGGTTCAATCTAGCACATGACAGTAACTGTAGCGCGAAATTTTCGTTCAACTACGCACTGAAATCTTTACCGGAGTGCTATCAAAAAAGAAAACGGTAAAGAAGATAATGTGATGAATTGCATTTCGCTCATTTATGTACAATATTAATAACACTCTTCAAAACTTTTGAAAAAGCAATAAATGGAAGATAATAATAATAATAATATATTGCAATGAGAAAAAGTAATATTGAATGTAATTACATATCGTCGGATTATAATAATAAACTGGTGAAATACGATAGGAATTTGTTGAAATAGATAATTATACAATTAATATATGCACAGAGGTAATTCTTTAATTAAAAGCTTCACTTAAAGAAATCATCTATTTAAAAATTGCCAAATATCAAATACCGGTCAGTAATTGTATTCTATGACACGTTTTTATTTCTTAAGGTAAAATATTTCAACACAGTTTAAAAAAATTAATAAATGTTTTAAATAATTTTAAAAAGTCTTTATTAAAAAAAGTTTTTTTTCTTCCATTTCATTCTTTTCATGTAACGAAATATGACTAATATAAAATTATTTTTTTCCTAAGTACCATCAGAAGTGTTAAAAAAAAGATCTGTAAACTCTTGTACGAAAAATACATTTAAATAAAAAACGTAGCTTTGTCGCAAATTTGTATTTATATAAAAAGCATGAGCAATTTTAATATATATTAGTGCAAATATTTTCTTGAAAAATAACTAAAATTATCATAGATAAAAAAATTTATGCAAATCATTTGTAATTTGAATGTGGCCAAATTTTCTGTTGTTAACTTTAAATGTATTTACTTTTTACTTTTTACTTTCTCTTACCCATACGGTAGAGAAAGTATTGTTATAGGGTCAATTTTTCGAACGTGAATTTTTGTCATATTTACACGTTTTGAGGTCCCCTGAATCCGAAAATAATGTTTTTAGAACTGTCTGTGTGTGTGTGTGTGTGTTTCTGTCTATTTGTGTGTGTGTTATCAGCATATCTCAAGAATAAATAGTAGCAGAAATTCCAAACTCGGTATTTTAAATGTGTATAATATAGGGATGCTACACTAAGCTTTTCGTTCAGATGAAGCAAATGGTTCGTGTACAGGGACACTCAAAAGTATTCAAATAAATTACGTCTATGGGGGAAATTGCAGGTAAGTAGAGTTTAACATCTATAGACTGCAATAAACAAAATGAAATGAATATATATCTTTTTAATGCATAAAAACATGCCTCATGTAGAACGTGGCAGGGAAATCATTCACTGTTCATTTACAGGGCTACACAAAAAACTAGATTATAGTGGGACAATAGCTGAAAATTAATGGAAGTGCATTTCAGGTTGTGCCGCATATTATTACTATAGGAATATATTTAGGTGCACTATGTGGTTTGTACATATTCTTCAAATGATATACAGGGTTGCAAATACTTAAGCGATAACATTCTTTTTTATTGTTAGTGGTAGTGCTTTACTATAATATTTTACCATGTCCAGGAAAGATGCTCAGGAATGGAAATGAATTCTTCATAGACACATGATAAATAATGTATGTTTTTAAGTTAAATATTCATCGATAGTTTTTGGTGTATTTACACGTTTTGAGGTTTCCTGATTACCAAAGTCAAGTTTTTTAAAGTTTGATTATTATCTGTGTCTTTTAGAGTAATTTAAAAACGAATAATTTCAGTTGATCCAAAAGTTGTATTTTCAAATTAATATAAATTTGTTACTGGAAAAGTTTGATCAAGATTGGTAAGTTTCAAGGAATGTTGCATATGAAAGCTGTCTGAATAATTTTAAGTGAATTTTTAATTTTAATAAGAGATTTAAATTCTATATAAATGTAGGTGCAGTAACGAAACGGGGGATTGATGCCGATGGGGGCGGCGGCGCACTTCACACAGAACTAATTATCATATAAAACTTTTCCGAAGCCTGTTTGAATTATTTTAACACAGGTTTACATAACAGTACTCGTTATGTTACCTCTTAATTTCCAACCTGTATTTATAGTATTAAATTTCAGAATAAGAGAAAGTCGTGTGAGTGACACACCAGATTATTTTTCTCATGAAGCTAAATAAATTAGTGTGACTGATCAAATTTTACACCACATAATCCTCTCTACGCAGTGCGTCATTTTTCAAAGATCTGAGAACGTGTTTATACTTTTCTCCCCGAAGCACGATTTAAGTTACTGAAATAAAACTAAATTTTAGAAGATTAATAACTGATCACGAGTGAAGGGGAAAAAAAGAAAAAAAAATGCATCCGATATCGTAAATGTTATGCACCTTGATCGCTAAACGATATAAAATAAAACGAGGATATACAAAATAAACGAGGAAGTTAAATTTAATCCAGGTTTGTTCGAAAAGCTTTGTTTTGAATGAAACAATTTCACTTTTTGACATGTAATATTGTTCAGAAAACCAATGTTTAATTTCAATAATTAACACTTGCTGAAAGGCAGTTGTAAGTAAATTAATGAGTATCAAATAGTGATTTATTTTTCATGATGCAATGTTTTGAAGTATCACATTTATTAACACTTTCCAATAAGGTTGAAAAATGTTAAGGACTTCGGTTTGTCTGCCTGTCTGTCCACGCTCTAACTTCGGTAAATATTCATGGAATTTCATGAAACTGAAACAATTTATTCAAGCTCATTATCAATTGTTCCATATTGAAAATAGAGTGAATACCTCTGCTGGTGTGTGCAGAGGGACACCCGAAAGTATACCAAAGGACTGTGTTCTATGAAAGGTATTTTTATAAATCGTATTCTAGTACCTTATCTTAGTGAACTTGAAATATGTTATTCAAGTTCACTATCGGATGTTTTCCATGAAAAATGAAATAAATACCATCACTGGTTTGTGTACAGTGACACCCGAAAGTATTCCAAAGCATTGTGTTCTATGAGAGGCATTTCTATGAACCAAATTTTAATGACTTCACTTTGCGCAAATCTTAATGAAATTAAAATAGATTAATCATATGCGAAAAAAAAATGCTTTCTATAGAACATAGTATTATTAACATCACAGGGATGAATGATTAGATTTACAGGGCCACATAAAAATATTCACGTTTCTAAGGCTATTATCGGAAATTTGCTGGTATTGCATTTTCGTTTACATTAAATGTTTTTAATACTTTCTAATATTTTTTAAGTGTGAATGTGATTTGAATTTGCATATCTGTCTGTCCGACTATTCATTTGTCTTTCTGTTCGTCTGCCCGCATTCAGCGTCAGTAAATATCTTCAAAATTTTTAAAAAGTGTTATAGTTATTCATATTCACTATGTAATGTTCCTCATTTAAAAATCATTAATATGTCCTGTACAACTGGTTTGTGTACAGGGACCAGGGACACCCCCCCCCCAAAAAAAAAAAAAAAAAATGCCAATGTTTTGCGTTTTAGGTCAGACATTTTTATAAATCGCATTTAAAAAGTGCTCATTGTAAAAATCATAAAGAAATTGTTAATATGCTACAATAATGTTTTGTATAGAATATGATATGATTTACCTTCAGATTTACAAGGCTACACTAAAATATTTATATACATTAAGGGTTACATTTTCTTTTGCGTTAAACGTCTTAACACTTTCCGACAATATTTCAGATTGATAATGATTTCAATTAGTCTATCTGTATGCCTTTCAGTACGTTTGTCTGTCCGTTTTGTCATAACGTAGGCAGAGGACATCGGAAGTTACACGATACGACAAGTACGTACAGTAGGAAAATGTTTGTCTGTCCGTTTTGTCATAACGTAGGCAGAGGACATCGGAAGTTACACGATACGACAAGTACGTACAGTAGGAAAATGTTTGTCTGTCCGTTTTGTACTAACGTAGGCAGAGGACATTGGAAGTTACACGATACGACAAGTACGTACAGTAGGAAAATGTTAATAATCAATACATACCGCATGATTTTTCATTCTTGTTAAAATTAAAATGAGTGTGAAAAATTCGTAGGGAAGTAACTCATAGCAAATTAAATTCATGTAGACATATTATACGTGTTTTAATTATGACAGCGTGTAACAGTAGCTTTGAAACTTGAAACATGGACACTGGCTATGATAAAATACGAAACCTAAAATTAAACCTTCCGGCAATAAAAACACTGGAATACTCGGAAAGGTTCATTTTCATGACTAAATCTAGTAATTTATAAAAGCAAATAAAACTTTATTTATCATTTTATTTAGATTAAAAACTAAATTTAAAGATTTATCATGTAATCGAATTATTTCTTGAAATGCAATATACATTTACAATATACAAGGTGATTATAATTAAAGTTACGATTTCAAAACGCTATAATTTTAAAACTACCCATCAGAGCGATTTGCTATATTTATCATAGCAGTCGTGAGGCAGTGAAATTTTGTTTGGGGGAAGAAGAAATTAGTTCCATCATGTTCCTATAGAGGGTGCTGTCAGGGTAATGTCAAGGGAAACGCCTAAATGGACTCATGAAACACAGGAGTATTAGAAGCACAATGGAATAGCAGGAAACAATAGACTTCAAGGGTTTGCTACAATTTTTTTTAGCAAAAAGGCAAGAATACGTGTTTACAGCGGAAACAGTCCTAGTGAAAAGAGAAAAAGTGGAGTTTCATAAAACAAATACTTTACGGATAATTAATGGCACATTTTGGAACTATTTTATTTTTCTTTTGCCAAACAAAATTTCACTGCCTCACGGTTGCTCTGGTAAAATATCAAACCGCTCTGATGGGTAGTTTTAAAATTATAGCGTTTTGAAATCGTAACTTTAATTATAATCACCCTGTATTATGCATATATATATATATATATATAATTTTCTGAATAACAAACAAGTGTATTCATTAATTTAAAACACAGTGGAATTATTTTGAAATTTCAAAGTATAAATAATAAAATAATAAAATCATTGCATAAAATTTATATTTTTTAGTGTTATTTTACTGTAATTTAGTGTTATCGCCGAGTTTTCTAATTTTTAGTACAACAGGCCTATTGTTTTTAGACAGCGATTTTAGCGTTGTGGACATTTGTAGTAACCCATTGCGTACCAATTTAATTTTTAATTCGCTATACGAGGTACACTGTTCAACCAGTCGCTATGAAAATTGTAACACTTATTAATCAGGAACAAATCTAGTTAACACTGCATTTATTATTATTTTTTTTAACTTTAAAATTTTTAAAAAAGAAAAACAGTTTAATGCAATAATTAATAATAATAATAATAATAAAACGCGTTTATTTTTTCTTTCGACATGAAAAGAACTGTTTATTTTTAAGTTGGAAAAAAAGAATGTTTAATTTCCTTTTATTTATATTAAGAAAAAAGATATTTATTTATTTATTTATTTATTATTATTATTTAGTTGTCCATCATACTGTAGGTATGGGGAACTTAGATAACCGTTAAAATTTTTGAACTTTATTTTTATTTTATTTTTTTTTTTTTTAGAAATCGGTATGGTGTACGTCTGTAGGATGCCAGTTTGTTAGTGCGTTATTTTGTGTGTCTGTGTTTACGATATTCAAGAACCAGGGTTTAAACTGCCATTAGTTTTTTTAGCATTTTGCTAAACTATGTCAGTAAGAATTTCGCTAAAAAGCTAAAACTAGATTATTTCATAAAATATCTTTATATAACTATCTCTAGTTTTTATGCAAATATTCGTGGACAGAAATTACAAAATCACTAAAAATATTGGGAATCATTATCTATTTAGTATATTCGGATTTAATTTCGACTTTTAATGGTTGAATTTAAATGCAAAAATATTTAAAAACAGAATTAAGAATTTCCTTCATAGATGTATTCTCACTGCTAGTATTATGTTTGTTGAAATCAAAACAAAATTTTGCCGATTCATTTTTCTTAAATTACAATATATGCTTGGTTAAAATCGTCAGTGAACAAAACAAACAGAAAACAAAATTGGGGATAACCAAGTTAAGAAAAATAAATCAATTTTATTCAAAGAATTAATTTTCGAAAAAGCTAAAATACTGCTTATACGTTTTAGCTAAAATGCTAAAGAAACTTTTTTGCCAGGTTAAACCCTGTCAAGAACAAATGATTGCAGGGAGGTCAAGCTAGTTTTAATATATCATTTATAACCCTGAAAAGTACCCTATTAAATTTGAAACATTCTGATTTAAAGATTTCGCAAGTTATCAGAATATAACGATTTTCTTAACATGAGAGCATAGGGCGAAATTTCGCTTAAACGTGCACTAAAAGGAATATTTTTACTGTAAAGATGTCAGACCCTGTTTAAAATATCAGTCACGATTCTTGGCATTCTTGTACGAACATAATTAATTAAGAAGTTTCAATTTGGAAAATTTCGTAAGTTATTTGAAATTTACGAATTTCTTAATATGGCAGAATAGGGCAAAATTTACCATAAACGTCCCTTTTGAGAAATATTGTCATTCTAAGGATGCTAGACCACTTTTAGATGTCATTTAGGATACTAGTTTTAACATCATTGACTACGAATATTCTTACTTGAAAATTTCGTAAGTATTCGATATTTCAGATTTCCTTAACGTAGCCGAATAGAGCACTATTTCATAAACTTGCATTATAAGCATCGTTGCATTGGAAATTGTATGGAATTACGTTGAATCTAAATGGTGAAACCAACCCAATAAAAATAATAAACCTATTAGGTGCGGCATTTCAGTCTGTGACCGTATCAAGCGATCGGTCAAATTCATTTCGCTTAACATGTATACAGTATGCCCTGCAGTGGAAATTTATGAGTACAAATATATGATGGGGAACTGAGCATAGTAAACCTATGCCAACAATTATATATATATATATATACAGAGAGAGACAGAGACCAATTAAAAAAGTGTTTTTCCTTTTGCCCCACTCGCAGTAAGTTAAAAAAATTTTTAAACAAAATTAAGAAAAATCACGCGAAAGAAATGGAACAGCTTTAATATACGACCGTTTAGGCGAAATTTAAAATTTGGCACAAAGTAGTAGCTCGGACGTTTCTCACCAATAAATTCACTTACGCAGTGGCGATAGTCAATCTAACTCATCGCCAAAATGACAACAACAACTAGTTGGCATAGGTGGACTCTGCTCAGTTCCCCATCATATATATATATTCATAAATTTCTAGAACAGGACATTCTCTTAACATAGTTATCATGTTAAGAGAAATGAATTTGAAAAAACGCTTGGCACAGTGACGGAATGAAATCCCCGCCTAATAGGCTATCCCCCGTTCAATTCGATATATTTATGTTATTCTAATCTATTAATTTATTTTATTATGGTAAATTTCGTAGTTTAGTTTTTGAGCTACTATTTACAATCCAACAATCCTCAAAATGCATACTTATATGAAAATTTTTCAATTTTGTTTTGTTGATAAAATCTTAAATAACGAATAGCTTACGAAATTTTCCGATTAGATTATTTGTAATCAGTCATGTTATTTTGAAGTTGTCTGATATATTTATGATACTGAAAATGGCCTTTTATGCTCAATTTTGTACTCTTCTGCCATTTTAAGAGGATCGTAAATTCCAAATAACTTACGAATTTCTTAAATTAGAAATATCATACTCTATGGTATTCATGTCAGTATCCTAAATAATATTTCAAAAGTGGTTTGACACCTTTACGATGAAAATATCCCTCGAGATTGACGCTTGTGTGAAATTTTGCCCTATTCTGCCATGTTAAGAAATTCGTAAAATTCTAATTACTTACGAAATTTGCGAAGTAGCATATTTATTGTTATTGATGTTCATTCCGGCATCAAAACTGATATTTTAAAACCGGTCTGACATTTTTACAGTAAAAAGTTTCCATTTAATGCACGTTTAGGTGAAATTTTATCCTATTCTCCCATGTTAAGAAAATCGTAAATTTCTAATAACTTACGAAGGTTTTTAATTCGAATGTTGGAAATGAATAGGGTTCTTGCCAGTATCGAAAGTAATATTTTAAAACTGGTCTGACCTCTCTGCGATCATTTGTTCGTGAGATATCGTGTAAACAGACTAACAAACTAACGGACTAACACACTAACGGACTAACACACTAACGGACTGATACACTAACAGACACCCTACAGACAGACACCATACAAATTTTGTCATTTTCGGATTCCTCACACCTGAAAACGTGTAAAAAAGTCAAAAAACCTAGGTCGAAAATTTTTACGATTTCCTAAGTTCCCCATACCTATAGTATGATGGGGAACTAAAAAGTTAAAATCCTCCAAGGGAGTCCCGTACTAAAGTTGTACCAGAAAGATATTAAGAAATGAATATAGTAATCATTATTAAGGAATACAACGCAGTTACCGCATGCCTATTTATGGAATAATAGGCATATTAAAAAAAAAAAAAAAAGTCCTGTTGAGTTAAAGTAAATTCGATTTTGTACAGAATTATAAGGGCTTCGGTTTATTTATTACTTTATTTATTTTATGTATTTGATGTATACGTAAATAGAATACTAGTCGTATAATTAATGTTGGGAGAACCTGGACAAAAGGGAAAAGAAAACGCATTAAGCTATGCTTAGACAGACTAATCCACTACTCGGCATGAAATTTGCCCCAACACCATTTTTGCAAATTCTTATGTAAAATGGCATCCTGATTCCGAATATAACACCCGTTTTGCCCTATCACCCACCGTATTTTAGAGACGGCCCCCTATTTTTATCACTTTTCGGTGATTTTATGGCTATAAATTTGAATTTTAGATGGGGGGGGGGAGAGGATTAATTTAACTGTTAAATATCTTCTGAGGGGCTACAGAGTTGGAAAATTCTAAAATACGAACATTTGCGGCAAGGAGAAAATTTAGGGGGGATTTGCCACTGAAAATATGTATTACATTGCTTACATTTCTTATATTTTTTTAATGTACTATTAATATTATTTAATAAACATTATATATATATATTTTTTAGGTGTTAAATTAATTCTTTTTCATTCTCCAAATCAAATTCATGGTAAAAATTTACCGTACAGTGATAAAAAATTGAGGGAGGGGGTGGTGCCCCTAAAAAACGGTGGGTGATAGGGCGAAATCGGAGTCATATTCGGATTCGGGAGGTCATTTTACATAAGTATCAGCAAGAATGGTATCACAGTTCGAAAAAAAAAAACTTTTTTTTGCAGCGCAGTGTCTGTTAGGAACTACGTCAAGATGATGTCGATTTTTTCTCCTTCTGAAATTCTTATTATACCGAAGAAAGAACAATTTTAGGGCATTGAATAATATATATATATACACAAAAAGCCACGCGAAAAAATTCGTTATGTTACGGTTAACGGTTCGTAAATGTAGTGAAGTTTATTAAAATGCTTTTAGTAATATTTAAACGTGAGATTTTATTTATCTATACATTAATTTGAAACATGTTTTTGTCTGTCTCCACTATATTGAGAGAACTACTTGGTGTAAAAATTTGGTTGAGGTGTCTAAAAAAAGCTCTTGGTCTGTAGATGTGATATGAGAAGAGAAAAATAAAAAAAAGTCGAACGGTTCCCCTCCCGGGGGGGAAAACGGGTTAAAAACACGTTTACGAGCTTAACTAAGCGTCAAATTACTTCACGGTGAAGAAATTGTACATATGGGGACTAGAGTCGAATACTAAAAAATCATTTTCTGTTGCATACAATATAGTGCGACCCCTGGTGGTGAAAAATGGAACTAGGTGATTTTGCTGCAGACCCTATCATGTTACATCTTATTTTAAAGGTCTTGGTATTTCCTGACCGTTGGTGATGTTCGTAAAGATGATGTTCGGTGATGTTCGATGCACTTTCCACTGCGCCCCCTGGCGGTGGAAAGTGCAACTAAAGGATTTTACAGCTGACACCACCATGTGACACCTTATTTAAAAGGTCTTGGAAATTCAAGGCGGTTGTTGATAAAGGTCTTGAAATTTCATGCTGATTGGGGATGTTTGTATATAATATAGGGCGCCCTCTGGTGGTGAAAAGTGGAACTAAGTGATTTTGTAGTCCCTACCATGTTACATCTTATTTTAAAGGTCTTGGTATTTCCTGGCCGTTGGTGATGTTCGTACAGAACACACTGCGCCCCCTGGCGGTGGAAAGTGCGACTAAAGTATTTTGCAGCTGACACCACCATGTGACACCTTATTTAAAAGGTCTTGGTAATTGAAGGCGGTTGTTCATAAAGGTCTTGAAATTTCATGTTGATTGGGGATGTTTGTATATAATATAGGGCGCCCCTGGTGGTGAAAAGTGGAACTAAGTGATTTTGTAGTGGGCCCTATCATGTTGCACCTTATTTTAAAGGCCTTGGTATTTCTTGACCGTTGGTGATGTTCCTATAGAACACACTGTGCCCCCTGGTGGTGGAAAGTGCAACTAAAGGATTTTGCAGTTGTCACCACCATGTGACACCTTATTTGAAAGGTCTTGGAAATACAAGGCGATTGGTGATGTTCGTATACAACATACTGCGCTCCCTGGTGGAGGAAAGTAGATTTTGCAGCGCCTGCGTAGCATACCTGCTATACGGTGCCGCAGCCACAGGCAGCGGTAACACGAGTCAGAGGTTCGTTCGGTTCAAGTTTAATTTTTGAGAATTGTTTCATGGTATTAACGGCTTGCATATACGTGCCGCAGGCACTGGGTCACGAACCCGAGTTTCGTTCTGTTTAAGGTATTTTTTTTTTTTTTTTACAAATGATTATTTTTTTCGTGATATTTTCATTTTAAAACAGAAATTCAAACAAAATCGAGTTAAAGGTATAAAATAATACAAATTTAAGGTTCATTTAAGGTATCATGGGCCCGGGCAACGCCGGACGGGTCAGCTAACATATAGTCTTAGTATTAAACGAAATAGAAAATAAAAGATAGCATCTGTTTATTTGAAGTCTGTTTGACGTCACATTGATAGTACTTTGTAGAAAGTGATGTCATATACAGTATTTCTATTTATAAGCATTTTTCCGACTTTCTTTTTTTAAGTGAAATGTCGTAAATTATATTAGATGTTTTATCATGATACACATTTAAATAATGATGCGACGGTTTTTGAAACATTGCGGTCAATAAAGTGATCGTCGAATTCGACGGGTTCCAGCTAGTTTATTTATTTATTTTCAAATATGAACAAAATTTTACAGCATTGTTAATTCACTTTCAGCATGATCTCAAATGAAGATGGTGTGTACAATATTTAGATTGATATTACAGGACTATTTGAGGAAATTTAAGGCATTAAAGTTTGTGAGGATGAATTATTTTAAGCAACTTTTTTTGCGAAATGGCATTATTTTCAAATAACTTAAACGGTTTGCACAAAATGTTTTAAAATGATATACGTCTGAGTGGATCATTGACGCATTAGAGTTGCGAAGATCTGGGAGTGGGAGGCATGCCTAAGATTGGTTTGGTGGTTAAGGGAAGGCTGAATAGGAGTGGGTTCGGGACGTTCTAGAGAAAAGCAGTGGACAAGTGGCGACGTTTGGCATTCACTTCCAGAGGTGGTCCAGAGACGTACTATGGCAATTTTGATCCTCCGCAGGGGGAGAGGGAGTGTTCCGGAGAAATAAAAGATTATATTGTTTAATACGTGTCGCTTTGTATATAATTAGCTACCAATGTATGAGTGGGAAAAAGCCCGTTTCTATGGATCGAATATTTCACACAGCTACTTCGGTAAGTTAAATTAACACTGCAAACCTATATATCTGTTATTTTACTCTAACTTAATCAAATATAAATAAATAACTTCCATACTGATGAAGATTCTACAAATTGACACTTTTTAGATTGAATTAGGAAGAAATTTCAGCAAGAGCAACAGGAGGAAGGGCTGAGACTTTCCCCCCCCCCCTTTAAATGCATTGATTTTTGCAATTCTAGACAAAACTGAAATTCAATAAGTGAAAAAAGAAATCTCGTACGCTACACAATGAAATTGCAGCAGACAATATTCCTAACACAATATATAAAGGTAAATTCTTCGATTAATCGAAAGCGAATCGTCTTTGTTGGAAGCAAACAAATCAAAACGACACCCACACCATCAATAGCAGCGCCTCCTTAAAGAAAAGAATTGAGTCTAGAACAACCATCACCTGAAATGGATTTTTCTTGTTTTGGGGAGGAGCTAGGGAGGGGAGGGGAGGTTAGGTCAGAGGAAAAAATCGGACAGGATGAAGGATCCATCGGTCAAGGGTCGATGTCATTACGAACAACCTGGGCACTCTATCAAATTCTCCCCAAAGAAAAAAAGTCAGGTGATTTTATTTGGGATGCAAGAAAAAGAAAATTTTCGTTTTTATTCTCCTTAGATGGATGACTATAGAAGGAATACTCAACCGTGATTTTTCTTCGTTGCGCTAGCTTAACTGTACAGCATCTGACAGATAGAGAAAAAAAAAAAATCATGTAATCAATTTTAAGCAGGGCAAAAATGCAGAATAAATAAAAAAAAGTATTACTGCGGTGGAGAATATATTATTAGGCCTTTGGTTCTTTAATTAATCGTACAACTAATAAATAATTTAACCAATAGTTAGAGATTTTAAACGATATGTTCAAGCGATTTGTTTTGGGTTCAGAAATATCTTGCTGCATGAAAATATAAAATACTGATTTTAAATGTAATCGTAATATTAGTTTTTCTAAGAATGTATTGAATTACATAATATTAAATAGTACTAAAAAAAGAAAAAAAAAAAAGCCTCATACTTTATGGAATATTGAGTTTTTGGGAAAATCGAACGAAATAATTTATAAATTTATCCTTTAAATTTTTGAGGAAAAAATATTATGTTCGGTATTGAAGAAAAAACTTATTACTAAAATGATCAATTAAATTTCCATTTTCCTTACAACTACTTCTTCTACTATTTATTTTACTTCTTAGTTCTACTTATTAAAAAAAAAAGGTTTAAATGCAAACTGCAAATACTTGTAAGGCTCACATAAAATATTATATACCTGAGGTACTATTATGAATACGTGGTATACAAAAACAATTTGAAGTTGTAGATGAAGAAACAAACAAATAAAATTGAAAAATGCAGCGTTTAAATTCTTTTTTTTTTTTTTTTTTTTTTTTTTTTTTAAGAAGGGAGTACACTTCTTCAGACGATGGAAAAGATCGTATTATTCGCATACCTCTTTATGAAAGTATTCTGTGTCATTGGTGTTACAGTGTATATTGTGATTTATTTGTTACTTTCTTATATATATATATATATATATATATATATATATATAAATGATAGATATCGTAATAAAATTTAATCTTAAAATTTAGCAATTAATAGATACAAAACAATACCAACACACAAAAATATAGAACTGATTTTAACTGAGAGGAAAGACTGACACAAAATTGTTGTGATTTAGATTAAGAGCCAGTAAGAGACAAATATAACTTAAATTACTTACGGTGACATGAATGATAATAAAAAAAGGACCATTAAACTTAATGACAGAGAAAACAAATAAATAACCACAGAAATAATTGGATAAAAATGCTTAAACATAGAAGCAAAATACTCGTCAGTGGGCATGTACTTCATAAAGCTGTGAAAGCTGCATCGATTTCGTAAAACAATATAGCTAATCATAGCAATTTATATCGTTTCAGTCCCGATCGAAGCAGCAAAACCATTTAGAATGAGAAATTAAATGAAATAATAAATTAAATGAAATATTAAATTAAATCGTCATGGATACCAGAGATAAAACAAGAAAAATGCATAGTAGCCACATGTAAAACATTTAACACAAACTGGAGAATAGGATGATGCCAACAAAAAATTAAATTAAAAATAAAAGCTTTGCAAACATCGATTAATCGACAAAGAATGAACGACAGAGCATTTTCATTAACGATAAAATACACAGAGTAATTATTTACTGAGATAGTCAAAATATATTTTAAAATAATTAAAGTTTAATCTAGTTATTGTTAATGTAAATTATATATTACAAAACTAAAGTACTGGATTCGTGAAAATTTTCGACTTTTGGTTTTCGATGAATTTAGACGTTTTGAGATGCCCCGAACACGATTTGACCGTTTTTAGAAAATGTCTGACTATGTGTACGCGTTACCAAAATTTTTAGGGGCTGTATATCACGTACCAATAAGCGGAATTCAGCATTATTTTATATTTAGTTGGACCTTGACATAAGTTGGTGCTGAGCTATATATCACTCAACAAGTGATTTATTCTATGTAATGGAATGCTGTATCTATGCTTCTATAGTGTATATGTGGACAAAACTGGATAGGTATGAAGACCATCGTAACTGTTGATTAGAGTAACCACTCTTTCTAGAAGACCATATGTCAGCTTCTATAAGATATCAATGCACCAAATTCGGTATGTGAGATAAATATTATGAAAAGCTTTGGTGATTTAATGTAGATAAATTCTGGGATGACAGGTGGCGCTTATAAGAAGCAATTGAACCCCATTTAAGATAACCAAGGGGGAAAAAAATCACCTTAAAACTGTAGGTGTTTCGGACTTCTTATAACATTTTGTAGGGTTTTTTTTTTTTTCTTTTTCTTTTTTTTAAGTTTCTGAAAGTAATGTTGAAAAAAAAAATGAAGAAGAAGAAGAAAAAAGAAAAACAACAGGTTTTTTTTTCAGGAAATATATATATATATTTAATGTTCCATAGTGGTTTACTCGAAATACGCGTATGGACCCTTTAAAAAGTCCGAAATGCCTCCAGGTTTCATGAAGGTTACCTAAAAATATTTTTTTTCTGATTTTTTCTACAGGGAAAGGCAATAGTTCAGCTTCTATAGCATGTAAATGCACCGTCTGACAAACCTGGTATGTAAGACGGATATTATGAAAATATATGCAGATATGCTGCTGTTATATACTTTTTGCGATTTCCATGTAGCTATATCTCAGAATCTATTATTTGGAATAGCAAACTGCATATGTAAAATATTTATTATGAGAAGCTATGTTGATTAAATTTTTATGCATATTAACCGATAGGTGGCGCTGTTATATAGAATGATTCAGAAGAAAGTTTTGAGACGGCCGCAGCATATTTTACTTCAGCATACTGTAATGTCCAAAGCATCTTCATTTTTTATAAAATGCATCTCATTTTTAGAATCATCCACTAACAGGACGATGAAGAAATATATAAGGTGTTATATTTTGGATGATCAGAAAATGTATTCTGTAAAATGCAATTTAAATATTCATGTGATGCGAGAAAATTGCTTCTAAATATAAATAATATTCAAATCATGCAGTTTTAAAAGAGTTTCTTTTTCTATCACAATAATATAGAATATCTGCAAGAGTATATACCACTTTGCACTCGTCTCGCAATACCCGTTTTATTTCGCTTGAAATAAACTTCATGGAATCGTCCGCTTGCAAAATTATTCCGCGAAATATGAGCTGAGTACATGCATATAGAACCCGGCGTTCGTTTCATTTTCCATGATCCGTGTTGAAGTAAGCGCGAGAATATTTCAGAAAATATAGGCAGAGTGAAATGGAATTTTCATGTCTAGGGAAAAAGAAAATGGTAAAGTGAAACAGGGAGGTTTATGATAAAAGCACACAAACTAAGTGAAAGGCCATATTTTTATATAAAAAGCTTGAATATTGTTTTTTCTCTCCTCTCAGGCGTAAATATTTATGCTTTCAACACTTCTAAAAAAACCAGATGAATTTTTGAATATATTTCGAATTAATACTTAAGAAAATCCTTTTCTAAAATAATATGATGAAGAATCACTATTCTGTTCTTCTTGTTGCGAAATTAATATAATTAACTAAATATAATTCAATAAAATTATCTAAATAAATTAAATAATAAGATTAATATTTAAATAAACAGAATGTTTTTGAAATGATGATTTAAATAAAGTTGATAGATTTCTAAATACAAATAAACATTGCTCGAAATATACTAAGGTACGAACATTAGTTCTAGATTGAGTATTTGCACAAGATTAAAATTGTTCGAACATTAGTTCTAGATCGAGTATTCGTACAAGTATAGAATAAAAATTCAATCTCGGTGAGATTATCATCTTTTTAAGCTTAAGGAATGATCTTAGTACATTCAAAGCAAATAAAATTACACGAATTTTCACGCAACAGTTAACATTCCATAAATTGCTATCATGCTTAGAATAATTTTGACGTACATTAAATCTAGAACTTCAAACAGAGATTTTTGTTGACGTTTTTCCCTATGATTTAAATTCCCATATCCCTAAAATCAGCAGAAATTCGAAAAATTAAAAAATAGATACGCCATAATATAATAATTGAAGACAATACGCCAGAGTACTGTGTAAGCGTTTTAAGCACAAAAGCTAGTAATAATTTCTTATATAATCTGTGTTAGATGCATAAGTTCAACCAAGCAATCAAAGATTATTAATGATGGCTTGGGTAATACAGTGATTATCCGATATGTATTCCAGTACACCATAACCTAGAAAGACTTACGAAAACGATTATCTGATTGGACTAGCTTGCGCATGGGATGATCAATTTAGGAATGTCTTGAATAAGTTGTGTTAGATGCATAAGTTCAACTAAGTATCAAAGATCACTATTGTTAGCTATGATAAAAGAATAATTATGAGAAATATGTCTCAATGCATCATAACCGAAGAGGACCTACAAAGACGATAGCTAATTAGATAACCTTACACATAAGACGATGAATTCAGGAATAATATATAGCAGAATGAATAATTTTGTTAGATGCATTAATAGGTACGTACAAGATATGTACCATTGTAGAGTTAAAGCAATAGCTTCAACCTCACCAATTACCACGCACTGTTTAGTAATCAAAATGAACTGCACCACAGCCGCTGCTTACAGAAGTTGCTCGAGTTATACACATCTTTCAAGTACATTCACTTTTATTTACCAAGAATTCGTAAAATAAATGCAATAGTTGCAATTTCACGTATTCATTTTGTTTTATTCATTCTTGGAGAATAAAAAATACCAAAAACAGAACAGTAAAATACTATGAGATTGGTTGGTCGGTTGGTGTCGTGTCATGGATAGAAAATAATTTTAAATGGGACCAAAGGTCCCATATATAGCATCTGCGATTTGAAGGCAATTTTCTTCATATAAGTCCGCCCACGGATTGTCACTTATTTGCTGCAATTGCGCCAGAATAGCGGGACAGTTAAAACTAGTTGGCATAGGTGGACTCTGCTCAGTTCCCCATCATATGTATGTTCTCATAAATTTCTTGTACAGGACATATTATATTCATGTTAAGAGAAATGAATTTGACCAAACGCTTGGCACAATGACAGAACGAAATCCTCACCTAATAGGCTACCCACCATTCAGTTCAACATATTTATCTTCTTCTAATCTATTAATTTATTTTATTGGGATCAATTTCGTAGTTTATTTTTCATGCTAATATTTCCAATGCAACAATCCCAAAAATGCATATTTATATGAAATATCGCAACATTTTGCTATGTTGATAAAATCTTAAATTTCGAATAACTTACGAAATTTTCCCATTAGAATATTTGTAGTCAATCATGTTCATTCAAGTATCATAAATGTTATTTTGAAATTGTCTGATATATTTATGATCCTCAAAATGGACGTTTGTGCTCGATTTTGCCTTATTCTGCCATTTTAAGTAAATCGTAAATTCCAAATAACTTACGATTTTTTTAAATTGGAAAATTCATACTCTATGGTATTTATGTAAGTATCCTACATAATATTTCAAAAGTGGTTTGACATCTTTACGATGAAAATATCAATCAAGATTTGACGTTTGTGTAAAATTTTGCCCTATTCTATTGTGATAAGAAATTCGTAAATTTCCAATAACTTACGAAATTTTTATATTGGAAAATTCATAGTCATCAATATTCATGCCAGTGTCCTAAATAATATTTCAAAAGTAGTCTGACATCTTTACGCTGAAAATATCCCTCAAGATTGACGTTTATGTGAAATTTTGCTCTATTCTGACATGTTAAGAAATTCGTAAATTTCCAATAACTTACGAAATCTTTATATTGGAAAATTCATAGTCATTAATATTCATGCCAGTGTCCTAAATAATATTTCAAAAGTAGTCTGACATCTTTACGATGAAAATATCTCTCAAAATTGACGTTTATGTGAAATTTCGCCCTATACCCCCATGTTAAGAAATTCGTAAATTTCCAATAACTTGCGAAATTTTCAAAGAAGCATATTTATAGTTACTGATGTTCATTCCGGCATCAAAACTGATATTTTAAAACTGGTCTGACAATTTTACAGTAAAAAGTTTCCATTTAATGCACGTTTAAGTGAATTTTTGTCCTATTCTCCCATGTTAAGAAAATCGTAAATTTCTAATAACTAACGAAGTTTTTAAATTCGAATGTTGCAAATGAATAGGGTTCTTGCCAGTGTCAAAAGTAATATTTTAAAACTGATCTGACCTCTCTGCGACAATTTGTTCTTGAGATATCGTGTACACAGACTAACAAACTAACGGACTGACCCACTAACAGACTAACAGACTAACAGACTAACAGACACCCTACAGACAGACACCATAGAAATTTTGTCATTTTCGGATTCCTCACACCTGAAAACGTGTAAAAAAGTCAAAAAACCGAGGTCGAAAATTTTCACGATTACCAAAGTTCCCCATACCTATAGTATGATGGGGAACTAAAAAGATGTTTGGCGGTTAGTTCTATGTCTGGGCAGTTTTTCCAGAGGCAGTAAATCCTTGTCCCATTTTTATGGATCTTCATCCCCCTTAAGTGTCCTGTCCGGAGTCTTGTTAGAGTGCTGGTGGGAGTCCTATTGGTACTGATTTCAGGGATTTAGTGTTTGATTTTAAGTTTCCTATCATTGAGTTTTGCCTTAGCAACTGAATTGTTATATTAATTATATTATTTAGTTCATCAGTTTATATAAACAATACTTCTCCCTACATAAAACCCTTGCGTATTTTTTCTACAACGTATAAGTACAACGTCAGTAAAGTTTTCTTTAAGAATTATTTTGTTAAGTGCAGAACGTACTGAAATTTAAATTATCGGACAAATTAGAAGCAAAATATTATAAATTATAAAAACCAGCCCCCCCCCCTTTTTTAGTAATTATGGTAGGAAATCGTACATAAAATATAAACTAATTTGAATAGTTAATATTAAAAAAAAAGTAAAATAGCAACGCCACTGACACATGGCAAACATTATTCTTGATAAAAGAATATTTTAAATTATTCTATTAGGAAAAAAAAAAAATGAAATACTACATAATAATTTAATGATTAAAAACAATTTTCAAAATTTACCAATTATATAAAACATCATTATAAAGAATTACACAAATTGAAATTAAAATTAAATATGCATGACACACTGAGAAATGTTTGGAAAAAATATTCAATTTCTGATATTTGTAGACATATTCTAACGTCCTTTTACGCAGTAAACAGAAAATAAGAAGGGCGATTAGAAAAGAACTGACATAGCAAATCCCCATGATCCTCTTTCTAATCTTATTCAGGCGAGGAAAGGGGGTGGTGCAGCGGAAAAAACACGATCCTCTCAATTAAATTTACCGAAAACGGATTTCATGATGAGATGTCAGCGCATTTAACTGCAATATATAATTCCCAGTATTATTTTTCTTTTAATGTGACGACGAAAGTTTAATATTTTTCAGTTTTTAATATTCTACTTTAAATTTATTCCTGTCTTGACAAAAAGCAAGCGCTACCCAAAGCTTGGTGATCATTTTAAAAGGATAAATTCTTTCTTCTATCTCAACAACGTAGTAACATTTTGTGGTAAAAGGATTATTTATAAAATGGAATAAGAGAAAATAGTACAGAGACAGGAATAACTAGTATGTTGTGGCCAGCACACAGTATAAAACTTTCTTCTATATTATTCTACATACCAGTACCTTTATTGATTATTATGCAAAAAAATGTAATTATAACTTCTCACAATACAGATTTTACACGTGAAGATTTGTGTAATTTTAACCAATCCCATACAGCTAATCATGTTTCAGTTATGATGCAAAATGGAAAAAATAAAAAATTGTCTTTTCCAACTTTTTATATGAATATATATTTCTCTTTTTGCCTTCCGCATATCCATAAACTTCTTCAGTTGTTATTATTTATAGAGTTAATTTTATGCGTGCAAAGAAAACAGTATCATAAAATTTTCAAACTTTTTTTAGGACAGAGGACTATTAGTCTCAATCTACGGATTTTTACGATACCAGTTTTACAATAGTTGGACATTTATCGAAAATATAATTGAATAATTTGAAAGCGATGTTATAATTTGTAAAAAAAAAAAAAAAAGAAACAAATAGTCCTCTGTACTAAACTAAATTCTGCTTTTGCCAGAATTTCATCAAAATCTTTTTTGTTGTTGTTGTTAAGGACGGAGGACTATTTGTCTCAATCTACGAATTTTTACGATACCAGTTTTACGATAGTTGGACATTTATCGAAATCTAAAATTTATCGAAAATGTAATTGAATAGTTTAAAAACGATGTTATAATTTGAAAAAAAAAAAAAAAAAAAAAAAAAAAAAACTAATGTCCTCCGTACTAAACTAAATTTTGCTTTTGCCAGAATTTTGAAAGAAAAAGAAAAGAAAAGAAATAATCTGGTGTGTCCCTCACACGACTTTCTCTTACCCTGAAATTTAATACTATAAATAAAAGTTGGAGATTAAGAGGTAAGATAATGAGTACTGTTATGTAAACCTATGTTAAACAATTCATATTAGGCTTCTGAAGAGTTTTATATGATAATTAGTACAAGTTTTTTTTTTTTTTTTTTTTTTTTTTTTATTAAAGGTAAAAAAAATCGATAACTTTCTTTTAAATTATCGCAGATCGATGGTTCAACCATTCGTTTTAAAGGTATTTTCGAGCTCTTTTGAAAGATACCCATCATGAAAATTTACTCCCCTCGAGGGGGGACTTCCCCCCCAGGGGGGAGACGAGGCTCCTACATACACAAAAAAATTTTCCCAGTTAACTGTCTCTATTTAAAAAATATATATATTTGATTCATTTGGTTTAGTGCAGTCTATAGACGTTAAACTCTATTTCCCCCATAGACGTAATGTATTAGAATTCTCTTGATTGTCCCTGTATACGAACCATTTGCTTGATCTTAACGAAAAGCTTACTGTAGCATCCCTATATGATACACATTTAGAAAACCAAGTTTGAACTTTCTGCTATAATTTGTTTTTGAGATATGCTGATAACAGACAGACACACAGACAGACACACAGACACACACACAGGCACACACACAGACCATTTGCTAAAAACATGATTTTCGTATTCAGGGGACCTCAAAACGTGTAAATATAACAAAATCTCGCTTTCAAAAATTTGAGCCATAAACAATACTTTCTCTACCTTATGGGTAAGAGAAAGTAAATAATCTGGTGTGTCACTCATACGACTTTTTCTTACCCGGAAATTTAATACTATAAATACAGGTTGCAGATTAATAGGTAAGATAACGAGTACTGCTATGTAAACCTATGTTAAACAACTCATATTAGGCTTCTGAAAAGTTTTATATGATAATTAGTTCTGTGTGAGGGAGGGCTACCGCCCCCCTCAACCCCCCGTTTCATTAATGCGCCTACATTTATATGGAATTTAATTCGGTTATTAAAAAATAATTCTCTTTTTAAAAAATAATTTATTGAAATTATTATTTAAAAAAAATTATCTTTTATGAAAAGGCAGACGATTTCCATATTAGAGAAGTAGTATAACACCAAATATCCAAAAAAAAGTCCATTTTATTCTCAATACTAAAAAAAAAAAAAGTACGATTTTTTTTCAAAGTTTTTTTTTTTTTTTTTTTTTTGTTAAAAGTAAAAAAAATCGATAACTTTGTTTTAAATTATCGCAGATCGATGGTTCAACCATTTGTTTTAAAGGTATTGGCTAGTTCTTTTGAAAGATACCCATCATGAAAATTTACTCCCCTCGAGGGGGGACTTCCCCCCCAGGGGGGAGACGAGGCTCCTACATACACAAAAAATTTTTCCCAGTTAACTGTCTCTATTTAAAAAATATATATATTTGATTCATTTGGTTTAGTGCAGTCTATAGACGTTAAACTCTATTTCCCCCATAGACGTAATGTATTAGAATTCTCTTGATTGTCCCTGTACACGAACCATTTGCTTGATCTTAACGAAAAGCTTACTGTAGCATCCCTATATGATACACATTTAGAATACCAAGTTAGAACTTTCTGCCATAATTTGTTTTTGAGATATGCTGATAACAGACAGACACACAGACACACACACAGACACACAGACCATTTGCTAAAAACATGATTTTCGTATTCAGGGGACCTCAAAACGTGCAAATATAACAAAATCTCGCGTTCGAAAATTTGACCCAAAAAACAATACTTTCTCTAACTTATGGGTAAGAGAAAGTTAAAATTAAACTTTAAATTTTACATCTAGTTTTTAAGATAGCACGCGATCTCGTTTTATATAAAAATTAAAGCATTAAATTCATTTTTTTTTACTTATTTTTATTTCATATTGCTCGCGCACTTCTTATTTCCTAATTCAAAATTATAGATAAAAAAAAAAAAAACACTTTTTCGATATCGCTTGTAACGATACTGATTATTATTGATTTTCTTTTCTTTTTCTTTCAATAATAATAATAATAATAATAAAAAAGATTTTGATGAAATTCTGGCAAAAGCAGAATTTAGTTTAGGACGGAGGACTATTAGTTTTTTTTTTTTTTTTTTTCTTTTTTCAAATCATAACATCGCTTTCAAATTATTCAATTATATTTTCGATAAATTTTATATTTCGACAAATGCCCAACTATCGAAAACGACAACGCAAAAATCCCAGATTGAGACTAATAGGCCCTCAGTCCTAAAAGTAAAATAAAATAAAATAAAATAGAATCTTTCCTTATCGTAACACTTTTGGGGCACGCATCTATTACATACTTGCCAAACATCTAATTATGAACCGTACAATTTTTAGTACCCGCCTTTATTTGCCACCAATAATTTTTTAGAGTAATTTTAGTCTTATTTAATCGTAACAACATTTGGAGAGAATAACTCTAAAAATATAGTGGTGTGAGAAAAGGGGCGTTAACGCCCCCTGAATATTTGCTTACAAGTTATAATTCTTTATCATTCAATAGCCATTTTTTGGTGCATTTTATTGCAGGTTGTGATGGTGTTTAAATATTTTCAAATGGATATTCAAACCAGAAAGTGCAATTTTCTTCCTTAACAGATGAATTTTCTCGTCATAGGCTAACTATGATTAACCAATGTTGCCAACTTGCAGGAACTTTTATATTCAACATCCATTTCTAATCATTAACTATTTC
Organism: Salticus scenicus; assembly: GCA_963930645.1. Taxonomy (NCBI): domain Eukaryota; kingdom Metazoa; phylum Arthropoda; class Arachnida; order Araneae; family Salticidae; genus Salticus; species Salticus scenicus. The sequence continues at coordinate 33,684,523 of OZ005654.1, read as the reverse complement.
TAATCATCAACCATCATTTCTAATCATCTACCACTATATTCATCAACCATGATTATTTATTTAGAGATGTCGGAGATTAACTTTGGATTTTTATACCGAACATACAAAAAATGCATGAGCCAGGAATCGAATGCCGATACTACGCTTACCGTGCGGATGCTCTACCACTGAGCCATCCAACTTGCAAACAGATAATATGGAAAAAGTGCCGAATGGGGAACCAGTCAGTGTGGCTTAAAAGGTAGAGCATCCGCACGGTAAGCGGAGTGACCGCATTCGATTCCCGACTCTGGTATTTTTCGTATAGTTGGTATACAATTTCAACCACACAACCCAACATCTCTAAATAAATAACGTTTGTCTAAATGTATGTTAGTCAAATGGACCTTTATATATATCAAACATCATTCTTCAAAACTGGTGCCGATTATTATATAAAAATTGTCACTACGAGTTGTCAACATTGCTCATAACAGACATATCAATGCAAAATTTCCCTGGATTTTATATAACCATAGCTGCCTATTTTAAAATAAATGCTTTTGCTTTATTTAGTAATGAAGATTCTCCAATTAGGTTAGATGAAAATAACTTTACTGAATTAAAAGTACTAAAAACATCGGAAAGTTTAGCAGTTATGAATAGCATTTTTTTTTTTTTTTTAAGCAATACATATGCATTTTTACGTAACTTTGACATTAGCTATAAACTTAAATAACATTAACTTATATTAATTCATAAAATCATCCATTGGAAAATGAATATTAGTTAGATTATTCCCCAATTATAATGAGCTTGATGAAAAATCCTAAAACTTTTTAAGTGGAAACGTATATTAATCTATATATATTTTTTTAATGTAGATTTGATTTTAATTATGAGATTAATAAAACAGTAGCTTATTGTATGAAACCAGAGTACTGACATTTTATCTACAAAAGTTACGTGGAAGAACAGATATTTTAAACAGTAAACAAAATAAACATAACAAGCAGCTTATACTAACGAATCATTCACAGTTTTACTTTACTTTATCGAAAAAAAAAAAAAAAAAAAAAAAAAAAAGGTAGTTCTAAGTTTCTGAAATAAAACCCTTGAAAAAAGCGTTGCAATTTTGAAATGCAATAAATTGAGATGCTTAGCTCATTATTGCACAATTTCTGTAACATGTTACTTGGAGAACAGTGCGTCAATGATTTAGCCGTAAGTAAAGAAAATGTTTAATTGTTTGCTTATTATTATAAAATCTACCGCTCTGTCTTACTCGAATTAAATATTTAGGCGTCGTGGTAAACTCTATCACATATTAATTATTCATATATTTCAGATAATTTCACATTTAACTTTACATAACTTCAAAAATTTTTATAACTTCATGTATTTCCAATTTCCTTCAAAAGAAAAAAAAGAAAAAAGAAAAAAAAAATGCAAAAAATGAATTGGGAAGTTTGTAGTTTAGTGCATCCTATATATGTTAAACTCAACTTACTTGTAATTTCCCCCCCCCCCATAGACGTAATGTATTTGAATTCTCTTCGATGTCCTTGTACACGAAGCATTAGCTTGATCTCAACGAAGAGGTTAGTGTAGCATCTCTATAGGATACAGATTTAGAATACCGAGTTTAAATTTCCTGCTGTCATTTATTCTTGAGATATGCTGATAACAAACACACAGACAGACAGACACAAACACAGACCAACGCCTAAAAACATGTTTTTCGGATTCAGGGGATCTGAAAACGTATAAATAAAATAAAACTCGATTTCGAAGATTTTACCCCAAAACAATATTTTCTCTACGATATATATGGGTAAGAGAAAGTAAAAAGAGAAAAAAAAATGATCAATGAAAAAATAGCATTTTCATTGGATAAAAAATTTAAAAAGACTAAAATAGTAGGAAATGTAAGTGTTATGCCAGCAATACATCAGAAGAAGCTTTAAAAATTGAGATGCATTTTCTCTTGTTTATTATATTACTTTATATAATTTCTAAGTGCTGTAAGCTTTAGGCAAACGCCATCCAGTTTTATTATTATAGATATGTGAGTATTTATTTTATGCACAATTGTGATGGCATGCCTCTGGATCACCCCTAGGGGTGAGTCTCAGACCGTCACCAATTCTCCACTGCGCACCACTAGTGCGGCGTAATACTCAACCAACCAACCAACTTTATTTTACACAATAAATTAAGCATTAATTTTATATACAATAAATTAGGAAACAATATGTCAGAAAATTTCTTTAAAAATTAAGGCAAATTTTCTCTGGCTTTTATTATTTTATTTTAAGTATATCCTATGCATTTTCCACTTTACAAAAAACCATTCAGTTTTATTATTGTAAATACTTAAGTAATCCTTTTCTACAATAAATTATATGTTAATAATTTGTCAAAAAATTCACTCTAAAAATAGCGACAAATTTTCTTTTGCTACCGTTACTTTATATTATTTTATACTAATAATAGATATCACTTTATACATTTCTAAGCATTTGTAAATTTGCAAAAACCCATTCAATTTTGTTAACATAAATATTTAAATATTAATTTTGTACAACAAATTATATAATATATTCTATATAATATATAAAAGACATTAAAAAATCAATGGAAACAAAAAGCATTTTTAAAGCATTTCAACATACTTAAAAAAATTCAAAAATTGAAAATAATATAACTTAAAAGCCATGAGAAGCTATAAAACATATTTTCTTGTAACTTTTTGTTAATAATCTAAATGCAACTACGTGGTAGAAAGAACTTTAACTTAATTAGAAGAAAAGCTTGAAATTTAACTGTTAATGTTACTAACTGTTTAATATGAAAAATAAACACAAAAAACACCTGACGCATATTTTCGGAAAATTGTTAAAATTACAAATAAATATATTTGGAAGAAAGGACAGAAATATATATATATATATATATATATATATGACAGAGAACATAAGTTTGCATTCACATATAGTTATAACCGTATGCCATTTTAATAAGTAGTTTTTATTTCTTAAAGAAAAAAAAAATGCATATTGTCTCATTTTTACATTCCAATTGGTGTTATTCAATAAGACTTTGCAGAGTGTGAAAAATAAAATAAAATAAAATAAAGTAATTCTTGAAATGGTTTTTTGAGTAAGTAAAGAAAAAAAAAAGTAAGCGATAATTAACTTTACCTTTCTTGATTATCTTTTTAAAACAATTAAATCATCAATGTAGAAAAAAAGGAAGTAAAAAAAAAAAAAAAATTGTGGAACTTTTTTGGAGGGGGATCGAATTGAAAAAGATCCTATTAGAAAAGAATAGATTTCCCCCCCCCCCGGTTTTTCCTTGGCTCGTTAAAGAAATCCTTGTCTTTGAACAAATTAAAGCGGAAAGAAAGCCGAAGAAGGTATGTTCTAAAGAAAAAAGAAAAGTTTAACTTTTTATGAAAGAGGATTATGTACTCAGATGAAATTAGGTGGTAGGGGACTGTAAATCAATACAGAAGAAAAAAAAAATAATTAATTAAAGCGAAAATACAATACAATAGAAATCCTCTACTTGTATTTAAAGAAAGTTGTTCTGGTATAGGAAGTAACACGTTGTGGTTTATATAACTATACAACGAAATTAAAACGTTTTTGCAAAAAACAATTTTTTTCTTTGTCTCGATTTCTGTTAAAAAATAAATGAAAAACTTTTTTCTTTACTGAAAACCACCTTTGTGTTTTTCTAGTTTTCAAGTTATTAGTTTTCTAAAGTTAGTAATACGTATATGTGCAGACCTATACATGCTAAAAGACTAAAGGGAAAAAAATGCCAGTCAAATTACTGATGTGATGAGATAATGCTATAACCATAGTAGATGCTGAACACATACAAGAAAAACAATAAAATAAAAAGTATAGGGGGAGGCAAATGAAGTGTAACACTGTCGTTTTTAATAAAATCTAATTTAAATTTCTTTTAACAGGATTATCTTAATTTACAATGAGGCTGCATCCTTTTACTACAGGAAAAATTCTTTGAAATAAACTCTTTTGCTGTATTGATGGACATTTAAACGATGGACGATAACGCTTCATTCTTTGGGAGAAAAGACCATGTGAAATATTAAAAAAAGTTAAAACATGAAAACTTCAACAGAGCTGTGATACATAGAACAAGAAAAAGACATACAGAGTCTGAATCTGTACGAAAAAGATAGGGTGGCGGTCGCAGACCTACAGCTGTGACTGCAGTGAACATGAAGAAAGTACGAGAAAAATTGAAGAGAAATCATTGCAGGAGTGCAATAAAAATGGCTACTGAGATTTGAATTTCACCAAGAGGTGTTACAAGAATTCTTAAAAGCAAATTGAATATACGACCTTATAAAAAATATACAGCAAAAGAAAATTAGATTCATAAGAGCAAGAAAATTGAAAAACATTATGTTCTCAGATAAGAAGTTATTCACTACTGGACATCTTAACAAACAAAACGATACAGTTTGGTCCAGAACAAAATCTTCTGTGCATCCATACCTGCTAAGGGTCAGCCGAAGACAAAAATCTTCTTCTATTAGGGTTTCTGCCGAAACAGCTGACGCTGGTCGCACCTCATCGAAACCTTTGGACAGCCCCTGCCTGCCTGGACGAGCCAAGTTTTTTCTGAAGGTACAAAAATGAATGCTCAAAACCCCCAAGAACTAATACTGGAAGGTTGTTTAAAGCAATAGTTTCAATCTCAATTTGGAAAAAAGACTTTCACCTGTCAACAGGATTCTGCACACTGTAAAAATAAATCCCGTAAGATTACGGGGAAAGCCCGACAGCAGAGATTTCAGACAAAGCCCGTAAAAAGAAACGCTTAGACCGTAAATTAAGTCTATAATAACCTTAATCTACGTTACATGCCTGTAAAAAAAACATTTTGCCAGTAAAACTGTTTTTTTTACGAGCTTTGTCTGGAATCTCTGCTGCCGGGCTTTCCCCGTAATCTTACGGGATTTTTTTTTTTTTTTTTTTTACAGTGCACCACAAAGCCCGTACTATCCAACTGAGGTTGGAAAAAAATATTCTTTCATTTATAAAGGCAACCGAATGGTTCCTCTGCAGCCCTGATTTCAATCCATTAGATTATTCACTGTAGGGTATACTGAAGAACAAAGTCTGTTCTTCTAGACACAACATTTTGTATTCACTTAGAAAAGGTTTAACAAAATCATGGAATGAAATTCGACGAGACGTGATGTGTGTCGCAGTGGAAAGCTTATATGAGCATTTTAAGCTGTTAACCCCTTACCTGCCGACGAAAATTTGAGAAATTCGCTTCCCAGTGCCACCGTTCTCTCTCAACTCTGAAATGAGTAAATCTTTCAAAAACACTGTCAAGGTCACTTCCAAGGTTGTTTTATTGCATTATCAAATCGTGTCAGTAGTTTCACTGGTAGAAGTACAATACAAAGAATTGTAAAGACGAATATACTTACCCGGGCCAGTTAAGTGGTTAGTTAAAAATAAATGAGGTTATTCTGAAAGTTCTGTATAATGTTACGGCCCTTCAAGTGTAAGGCCATTTTATATGAAAAAAGGTTTTCAATAAAAAATTTCTTTCTTTATACACAACATTCATTTCTACGTTACACTCCAATTCCCCAACCGAGCACAATATTTTAGATTTATAATTTATTGACCAAGTCGAAAATTTTATCGATCTATTTCCTTCGCATTTTATGTTGTCGAGTGTGTTTTACGTTGCATCAGTGCTACGCTATGGACAGTTGATGACGGTGTGTGATATACATCTAAGGATGGTTTAGAAACATGCCATCACAAACACGCATGATTTGGAATATTCTGATATGCAGTATTTTTCGCGATGAAGGAAAAAAAAAAATGTAATGTAATGTTATAAAAGTATTTTTATTTTTCATACTACAAAAGATATTGTTAAAATTTGAATTGTGTATGGAAGGCCTGTTTTAGTTTGGTTTGTCATTCTACGGTTATTTTTTCTACACAAGTGTAGACTGGGATCAACTGTTAGAAGCAGCGGTAACATTTTTGGGTGATCTCTTCGATATTCCAGAGAAATATGTGTCCAGATATCAAAATGAAAATGACCGCTTTATTATAATGCTACATTATGAATACACTGCGCTTTATGTCCACATACCATTATTGTGTTAAGATATTTTTTTGCAAAAAGCATCCATTTATTTTGGTTGTAATTCTCTTGCAGTGTACAATGCCTATTTTGAATATTTTGGGAGTGGATGTTATGTGTATATTACTTAATTTTTTAGATAAATACGCCCAACAAAATGCATAAATATTTCAAAAAAGAAACGTTGTACCGAACAGTCCTATTCTAGAAGTGAACAGAAGTTAAATGCTAGTAAGAAAGCAAAATCACTACCTACTAGAATATATAACAAAAGTTATCTTCAGTGGTGTGCGAATTTAGAAATTCTACCCTCACTAAAATTAAAGGCTCCTCACTTTCTCTTACAATTTCCCTGTCTCTGGTCACCAAATCCCATGTTATTTTATGGGGATTTTTTTTATAGAATTGTTCATTATCCAATGCATTTATTTTATTTTATTTTATTAATTCCGTTTTCACACACGAATAATTTACAACCATACAGTTAGTACTTCGTTATCGAAAAATCATTATTTGATTATTTTATATTTCATTTTAGAGCTAAAAAATGAGAAAAATACACTTAGTTAAATTTTTGCGCATTTTTAACTCAAAATAAAAATAACAAAAATTTAAATTTAACGGTTGAGAATTTTCCGAATGGGAAAATGGAAATAATAATAAAAAAAAACACATAAGTAAAGAATAATTCTATGGAAAAAAAAAATCCCATACAGTTACATGTGATGTGGTGACTGGAGATGTGGAAATTGCAAGAGGGAGAAAGGGATTTTTCCCAGTACTGACCTATGAGGAAACAGAGTTTCCCGTTCCAATTCTAACTTAATTCTAACTTATTTATTTAAAAAATTGTATTTATTGGGCCTGCAATAATCTGTAGAAATTTAAATGCGCCCTAATTTGAAAAAAAAAAAAAAAAAAAAAAAAAAAAAATTCCGGCTTAAAGTGCAGAATTATCGGGAAAATGCAGAATTATCGAGTGGAATAAGTAGCTGTGAGTATTACTTAGTTTAATTTATAGACATTTTAATGCAGAAAGGATATTCAATTTTACCTTTATTTAGTAAAATCTTTATATCAGACACAGCTTTACTGCGCAATCCACTTTAAAAATCTAAAAAATAATGTTAATTTCTAAACATTAAAGAAAGTACAAAGAGAACGTATTTTATACGATTTACTGATTTTTTCATTTTTTAAATACTTTATAAAATACACTAGACCAATAATAAAGACTACAGAAAGAAAATTCATCCATTTTTATTTAAATATAAAATCGAAGTTAGTAAAAAAGAAATGTTGAAAAAAAAATTATAAATATCATGAATACGGTGAAAGTACTAAATTCTAACCGTTAAAAGAATTATAACAACGTCTATTGAGCCGTATAATGAACAACCATAAAAATAAAGAATAAAATAAAATAAATAACTGTCAAAAAGCTAAAAAGACGCAAAAGGATGGAGGAAAAATCATTAAGAAAAGGAAGTACAGAGGAAAAAAAAAAAAAAAGCAAAATAGAAGATTTGGGAAAAGAAAGCGGAAAATCGCGGATGACTTAGATTAAAAAAAGTTTAACGGGGAAATCAAAATCAAACAACTTGAATTTTTTTTTCATTTTTTCATCTTAATTTACTTCTTCCTAATGCATAACAGATGACATGTAATGACAACCGGTATTTCAGAAAGAATAATTTGTATCATCACATTTAGATTAAGTTTGGTAGGCTTTTGACTCTACTATCCAAACCGTTGTAAAACCCACTTATAAAGGAAGATAGTTTTTTGAATTAATAATCAATAAGATCAATAACAATCAATAAGAAACAATTGATTAAAAATAGGAACTGGTCATTGATCGAAAATGCAGTTGTGTTCGCGAAACAATGACACAAGAGAATACAGAAGAAGTACGTTAAATCGAGAACTGCCGTGTCTTTCACTAAATACGGTAAAAAGATGAGAAAAGAGCAATGAATTTAGGGTACATATACAGGGTATATCCATAACTATAAAAAGTCAGCCTCACTCTCATGAAAACGACTTTAAAAAAATTATTTTTATGTATGAAGGACGGATGTCTTGCAACGATTTATTCTATTTAGAGCAAATTTTCTTTTATCAGAAAGTAAGTGTATTCTTCATCAGTTCAAAAAAACCCTTAACGGCTTAAAAGTTTGTGACGCCGCTACTTTATGGCTATAAGAATTTGAAATATGAGTCTAAAAAATAATGATATCAAATTTTAAGTGACGCTTTGCAATTAGTTAAAGTATACATAGATTTTCTTATTTGATCATTTACTTTTATCTTTTATTTATATTTATAATGCAAACGTAATATTTTTAACTTCAAGATCAGACAGATATATAAAATACACTCACTGATGCTTTTTCATTCTCATTTCAAATTCAAAATAACAGTTTTAAAAGGAATTATATAAAAATTCCAGTGGCGCCTCGGTGTTATTTTAAAAGATATGTTTTTAGATTCCATTAAAATTACTTTTGTTTTGTCTAATAAAGTATATTTACATATTTAAACAGTGCTTTTAATTTTCAAATATACTGTCAAATAATTATACTTTCACTGAGTTTGCATTATAAAGTAAAATTATTTATTTCAATAAATTGATTTATCTTTTGCATCCAGTCCTAAAAACCATTTGAGTGCTTTGTATTTTTGTCATCAAAAATTATTTTAAACCCGCAAACCCATGCGAAAATTTCGCAGTTTATTTCTGTTTTTAGGTAGATTCCTTAGAGGAGATCTACCTATTGCAATGGTTCTCAAAAGTTTATATATATATATATATATATATATATATATATATATATATAAACTTTTAATATATATGTATAACGCTTTTCCCATGTTAAGTTGTGAACACTATAACTGGAGTAATTTTTATTTATATTTAACCAGCTTGGGATATGTTGTCAGGACAGTAAAAGTCTCGGTCGAGTTCGTAGATGGAGCATCCAGCTCAAAGGGTTTGGAAATTTTCATTTGCCCATAATTTCTTTAATATTCAAAATAAGAAAATACTTCAAATCAGGCGAATTACTGCCTTACCCTAAAGAATAACTTTTGTATTTAAACTTTTTCGATAACATCAATTGCTTAAAAGTTACAAGTTAAAAAGTGATTTTTCGTCAATTGTGATGAAGCCGACATTTTCTATAGCTTTAATTTCTTAAATTTATAATCTGATGCTTACGTCACGTGCAAACGATAATAAAAAAGATGACTGAAAACAAAAATAAACCATGGTAACAGCTTTATTTATTTAATCATTTAAAAATATAAAATTAAAATAATACATTAGTCTTGGTAAAAATATCGTTTGTGGTGAATAGTTTAGAACGCCGGTTTACGCAAGAATTTAAAAATTTACGATTGCAATTGAGAGCAATACGTTACAGCTTCCTTTGATTTTTTATCTTGTGGAAACAAGACATTGGTCTGTGAAGAGATATGAGGTTTTTGCGTGGGAAGAAAGTATAATGACGTCAAAGCTGTCATTTTTCATCGCCAAGCTCGCCAAATTTTGTCGTCAAATAACGAATTTCGTCGCCCAGTCAAAAATTTCGTCGTCAACTATCCAATTTTGCCGCCAAATCTTAAATTTCATTGCTAAGTCGAAAGTTTTCTCACCAAATTGTATATCTTTATGGCTTCTATTTATTGAATGATTATGAACTTGGATTCTAAAAAATTAAATCATATACTGACCAATAAATCTAACCTAAAATTTTAAGTAGAATGAATAGTAGTAGTTGATAATTAAATTTCTTAAAAACACAATAGCGACGTAAATAATGCAATGTGTGGGAACAAAGCCATTGACTAAGTATGTGTTAATGCATATGTAATACTTCTTTACTTTTGTAACATAAACGTAAAATTTGCCTTTAAGCTTGCCGAAAAGGGATTTTTTTTTTTTTTTTTTTTTTTTTTTTTTTTTTTTGACCTTTAAAATTTGAAACTTATAAGTCTTATACCAATTTCATCATCCAATTAAAATTTTAATTCAGCAGAAGCCAAATTATTATTAGATTTTGTATGATGAAACGCTTTTGACAGTTAAACCAAATCATTCAACGAAAAGTTTCAAAATAAAATTCATCTTTGACGACCCAGGCAAGACAGCTTTAATGAAGGACCCCCTATGGCGACTTTTAAATTTTTGCCGCCATGTTGTCAAGATCCCTTTCATTTATTTTTTATTATTTATTCACTTTGGTAAAATTTTTTGTTAAAAACACTTATGTAGTACCGATTTTGGTTATACTTTTGATTATTGCGTTTTTCAGTCAATTTATGAAAAAATTTATATTTTGTTTATATCTTTTTAAAGTATTGCTAGGTTTAAAATGACGTTTGCAATCGTAAAGATGCAATTTTTAAAAATAATTTTTTCTATAAAATGATCTAATCAGAAAAATGTCGTCATTTATTTTATTTTATTTTATTATATCACTGGACTGAGTCCGCGTGCTTAAATATTACTTGTATATTATTTTTTGTCCTCGCGTATTTTATTGTGACTATCCTATCGTTTCTACATAATATAATCGTCATTGGTCCACGTTAGAGGAATATTATATAGATTGTAAAATTCTAAATGCGGTAGCATTTTTTTTTTCTTTTTACAGTTTTAATTTGTATAACAATATTTTCACAATATTTTCGCAATACTTTATTTTTATTTTGTTTTACAAGTTTATTAATTAGGATCCCATTAAAAAATATATATATATATATTTAAGCAAACAAACTGAATTGTCTAAATACTACTCATTTATTTATTATATAATTTATTTCTTTATTTTTTTAACAAACAAAAATTAATAATTACTAAAGATTCCCATTGTTCAATATGAGCGTAAAGTTGAAATTAAATAGCAAAATTAGAATCTTCTTGCTTTTCGATAATTTAGACCGAAACTCGACACCCACGTGATTACCTAATAATTATCGAGTGCATATTTCTTTTTTCCAAACTACATCATTTCCGTTGCTTTTAAGAGACGAATCCTGCATTTTCAGAGATGCTCTCATTTCTTTTTTCGTCTCATTAAAGGAGAACAGGGGGATCGTATAAAATGGACTGGTCTCTAATAAAGGACAGCTAATTACCGTCCCTTGCTGCCGGTCTCCAAAAGCTCGAAAAGAAAAATGTTGAATGAAAATTTGAGTAATTAATTGTTTATTTCACGGATTTCTCTCATTGTTACATTTCATAGAAAGAGCAATGTAATTATGTCAGGAAACGAGATATTTTCTTTTTACAGGAAAGGCATTTCGCCAATTAAAAAAAAAAAAAAAAAAAAAAAAAAAAATTCTGCGAAGGTATGCATAATGTAACGTCAAACAAGAGAGGCTGATTTATTAATTTTGTTATTATTATTATTATTATTATTTATTTTTGGTATGAAAAGTTATTAAAATACAAACGCAATTAAATTAGGAGATTTTTTGCTTCATAAGTATTAAACAAGGTGTTTTGAGAATATATATTTTAATTTGAAAGGTAGAAAAAGAAACCCAAATGAAATACTTCTAACAAAAAATATGAAATCAAAGTTTTTTTATGGTAAGGCCAATGTTTAACTTCTCTGATAATATTGTTTGATGCATTCTTGAATATATCTAATGAGAGCTTATGAAGTAATTGCAATTGTATTATTGAAAATATTGTTTTCTAAAGGCGCTGTGCAGTAGCACATGGCATGAAAGACATATAAACCTGCTAAAAATATCTTCAATAAAATAGATATTAAAAAATGTTAATTCACAAGTTTACAAAACTCATTTCAATGGTTTTGTTAAAATGCAAATTAGTAAAGATTACAAAGATTTGTTCGTATTTATATGGATTAGTTAATAACAATTTCGCATTGTCCATTACCTTATGTTTTTATGAGATCATGATCTGTTTCCTTATTTCTTCGCATTGTAGTGATTAAATGATTTGTATGTATATATTACACATATATATAAATAAATAACATAGTAAATAAATTATATATATGACTTATATATATAATGACTATCTTACGTAATAAGTTTGATGTATTTATATGCCATAAAAACGGTTTTGTAACTTTTTCATAAATAGGAAAACTTGCAGCATAGTAGCGCCACCTGTCGGCTTGTAGCTTGTATACACGCAAGTTAAATTAGAATAGTTTGCTACAATGTCCATTTCAAATATCAAGTTTTTTATCCCATAGAAGCTGAGATATTGCCTTCCCCTGAACGGAAGAAATTGCAGCATATGAGCGCCTCCTGCTGCGTGATATATACCACAATCTAATCTGTACCAATTTACATGACGGTTCAATCAAATAAAAAGTTTTGTGGAATTCAGTCCATTATTTAAATACTGCGCCTACAAAATTTTGGCAACAGATATTTATTAAAAATGGAAAAATCGTATTCAAGACGTCTCAAAATGTGTAAATCCATCAAAAACCGGAAATCGAAAATTTTCACGCAATTAATATATATATTGTATTATCAAAGAAAATAAAAATTAAAACTTTATAAAGGTTATTTACGAAAAGTAAGATATCATTATTATAAATTCATTACATACTGTTTCTATTTCAACAGTCACTTTTATTTTTATAGTTATTTTTTAGAATGCTTTTTTATTCACACAGGTTGTCTATCATTCTGCCATTCTGTCTGTCATCAAGACATTTTTCTGATATATTTTGACTCAAGGGTCATCACTAAAAATATGAGTGACCATGGGCGACCATGAGTGACCAGTGCGTGATCTGTGAGTAACCAATGGGTGATCAGTGACTGACCCCTAAGTAACTCAAAATATCAGAAAATTTTACAGGATTTGAAGGGTTTAAAAACCTTTTTCGCAGCATGCCCAACTCTCCAGTGTCTTCCAAAATAATCATCTTTCTCAAACCCTCTCTCTGCAGAGATATTTTTCGCCAGCCTTTCAAGCATCGATATTTTCGTAGTGCAAGATTAAAAATGACCCTCGTTCTAATAAAACAACTTGATCAGTACGGATGGATCTTTTTTTTTTTTTTTTTTTTTTTTTTTTTTCTATAGGCATGGTGAAGAAGGACTTTACGACATTGACTATTGTTTTTTTTAAAACGCTCCATACTAAGTTTCAACGAAATCCGCCTCCTAGAACGGGATCTACGTAGGCCTAAACAGGGTAGCTGTATTTATAATCACCCGATATATTATTTATGGTACAAATTGAAAGATGCAATTGTAATTAGTAGCGGGCTTCTTAATTTCTCTCTGCGATCCTGTTTGCTTTTCACGTGTATGACTCATTATAGTGAAGAACTATGTGGTTCGACGTCTTCACATGCCTTAAAGTCTTTATTGACATAAAAAAAAAAAACTATAAAAATGAGATATATTTCAAAATCCACAGTATAAAAACGCTCATCATCAGAAGCAATCACGGACGGCTGCAATTACTTATCCGTGATTGATTTCTAACGGTCGCTATTAAACTATTGCCCTAACTACAATTTCAGGGAATTTGTTTCAACAAGAGCTGTCAATTATAATCCTCAAAACTATATATATATATATATATATATATTTAAGGACACTTGAAGAAAGAAGAAACACTGTTTTGTAACTCATGAAATATTACAAACAAAGGTTTTTACTTTGACTACATTTTCATACTTTCATATATTCAAACACCTACTGAACGAGAATAAAATCGCTTTAAATAATTTAAAATGATTAAAATAGGTGTTAAAAGATTCAGTGTCATTTATTAAATTTGGAGACAATATCAGAATAGGGTCTGGATGGAAAGAAAGTGCCAGCACAAATATGTGCATACAGGTCTCGCAGAGTTTCTGAAATTTTGCGCTCATTTTATTATACTATCACCATTATTTTAAAACAATACTTTTTACACAGTATTTTAGCATTAAAATATTCAATATATATATATGTAAGATAATGGTGAGAATATAACGGAAGTAAAATTTTTAGGAAAGCCGTGAGGACTGCGTAGTGCATAGGGGAAGCCGGGGCAGTGGCGTATGCAAGGGGGGGGTTTGGGGGTTTAAACCCCCCCCCTTGACAAAATGTATGATAAGGAAAATTAGGCTGTTCCTTAAATTTTTTTTCACATTTCAGGCGGAAAAAATGTATGGCAAGCATAGAATGTTTTTTTTCTACGAAGTGGTTTAAAATTATGACTAACTTTTTTTTTCATTACTCTGCGATAAACACTCCTGAAAATAACTAAACCACTTCATTTGCGCGGCGCGAAACATGTTTCCCCTGAAAACAATTCTCTAAAAGGATTTCACCTTTAAGTCCGGTTTCCACTACGGCTTTTTCGACGGCTTCTATTCAGAATCCTTTGATGTGGTCAGCCGGGCTCAAAACCCTCGAATGGCGTTGGAAGACCCTGGTTCTAACCCCCAGCTGAGATAATTGATGGGCCAGAGGCAGATATCTTTGTCAATTTTGCATGCTTTCCTTTGAAGTAACTGCGCAATCTGATAAAAAAAGGTTACAACTGATGACAAGACATTTGGCTCTTTGTGTGCGGAGCGTGATTAATGGTTTTTTTTGGACCTGGAAGCTCCAACTCTAGTGGAAACCGGCCTTTACGAGTTCATACTCAAGGACAAGAGGGGTCGACCATATGGGGAAAGGGTGACTTTTGAAGTAGTGACCTTGAAGGAGTGACCCAAACAATACCCCAATAGTAGAAGACGTTTTAAATGAACTAGCGAAAACTTCTCGTCGATTAGACTTCGCTCTGTAAATAAGAAAATTCAATGAAATATTTTGCGTAACTATGTATTGAATTTTATGTTTTGTGTAGCAGTTTGTACAGGCTCTAAGTTATTCGTCGCTAATTAAAGATTTTTTAGTTTGATCTTCTAATTGGTGAGTTTGTTTTACTATTTTTCATTTTCTTACTCTTATTTTCGGCAAGTAATTATGATATTTTAAAAGATTGTTAAACCTAATTAAAAATAAACTTAATTAAACTTAATTAAACCTAATTAAACTTAAATAAACTTAAACCTAATTAAACTTAATTAAAAATTCGGAAGGACAAACCCCCCCCTTGGAAAAATCCTGGATACGCCACTGAGCCGGGGTAATAAGAGACAGGGGTTATAAGAGACGCAGTCAAAAAAACCTCCAAAAAATATACTTAGACAACTTTAAAAATATGTAATATTAAGTATCATGTGTATTCTTTACTACAATACACTTATTGAGAAGTTTATATCACATTTTGAATTTCTTTTTATACGATGAAAAAAACCTTCACTTTGAACTTACCCTAAAAGTTCGTGACATTTTCTACATTTTTTGTAATTTTTTTTTTGCGGGTTAGATGTTTGAGATTTATTAATGTGTAACCTTTTGACCAAGACTATGACTTTTTATGTACAATTTTTTAAAACCTTGAAAGCATTCTTCATTTACATGTTCAAGGCATGTTTCTTATTACCCCATTTTTATTTTTTGTGGGGGTAATAAGAGACATGAGTCTCTTATTACCCCCACTGTTAATTCCTGTGCCCCCTCTCCCCCACCCCCCCATTGTAGTTCCTGTTAATTCTGCTGACTAGTTTACGAGGAGTTTACCTGGTGTTAGGCCTAGTCTAAGTTTATCGAGATAACTTTTTTTTTTTTCACTTTAAATCAAAAAGCAGTTTTACTCATTAGGCTAGACCATATTTAAGGTTTATGATTATGTAAATTTATGTTTAGAATGTCTATAAGTTAGTATTTAGTCATTAATACTTCATTACATAATAAATAAATTCATTTATAACTACTAGAAATTTTTTTATAACATTTTGTTCGCTTGTATACGGTTTTTTGGCTATTTTCGACTACACTTTAGAAAATGCGTAAAATATTTTCTGCCCACTTTAAAAATTATATTGATGTTTTTGGTTAATCCCTAGGTTATGTTGATTATGTAGAACTATCATTAAGTACAATATTATATTATTTAAGGCTTAATATTAAAAGAAATGAATTTCACTAACACATTTATGACAGTTAATTTTCGAGAAAACATATTTTTTGAATGGTTGTAAATAATAAAAATTAAAAACTATTGGCTGATTCAGAATTGTTTCCAGGTGTCTTTTATTACCCACATGATTTTACATTGCTATATATGGACAGTTACAAGCCTGGTCTCTTATTACGCCACGCGGGGTTATTAGGAACAAGGATTTAATGAAAATTTAAATGCTTTTTTAAACAAAAAATTTAAGTTCAAAAATCACCTAAAAAATCAAGAGGAGTCCATTTAACGAAATTAATACGACACATTTATTTCAAGTTATTTAGATTAATAGTATAGATTTTATTAATATTTTTTGTCTCTTATTACCCCTTTTGTCTCTTATTACCCCGGCTTCCCCTAGTACTTCATTCCTGCTACACTGTTAAAAATTTCAACAGAAAACTCTGTGTAATCTATTATCTTAAGTCTTGCGTAAAATTACAGAGAAAAATAAACGGAGATGTTAAAAAACGTGTTTTATACATTCATTTTAATAACTGATATTAATTTAATAAATTATTGGTGAGAATATATTTCGGACTTGGAATGCTTTTCCTAAAGTAGAAACAGTCATTTTTAATTTTAATTAAATTATTAAATAATAAAATTACGCAAAAATACAGAATAAAGATTGAGAATCTCGATTATTCCCTTTTAACTAAGAATTACTGCAAATTTACAGAGACTCTGGATAAATATTTACACTAAATTTACAGAAATTTTTAACAGTGTAATACTTTATATTCGTTTATGGGTGCGAAGAGAAAACAATATTTCCGTATAATTAAATGCATTTTCTAAAACATTAGTCAAAAAACAAGAGAGGCATTTTCCTTCATTTTTTTTCCTTCTTTTTTTCTATACTTTACTGTTCTTCTTTTTTTCTTTTTCCTTGTTTTACCATTTACTTTTTACTTTTCTTTTTTTGTTTACTTTACTTTTTTCTTTTATTTACTTCACCTTTTTTCTTTTATTTACTTTACTTTTACTTTTATTTTTACTCTTTTTCCTTTTCTTTTTTTAAATAATCAGAATGAACGCATAATATACGCACTACAAAAATCTCCACAAAACATTTTATTTCTGATGAAAAAGGCTTCAAGATTGCAATAATCTTTTCTTTTCAAAAAAGAATCGTTTAAAGCTTCAATTCTAGAATAAATATCTATTAGATAAAAGGAATTAAAAATGCATATACATAGAATCCTTTAATAAAAATTCCTCTCGGCCATTTTCTTTACAATTCAGATCTAACGTCATTATTATAAGGTATTTAAGTATTTAAATGTCCTTAACGGATTTTCAGAAGTGGAAAGCTATGCATTAAGTTAAACGGATTAGAATACTGATGAAACAATACATAAAAGATGTTTCAAGTAAATGAACATGCTGGCGAAATCTAAGATTTCCTCTCAATTAGAGACAGTGCTTTTTCAAATCCAAGGGAAATATATATATACATATTTTCTCAAAAAAATTTTCATTAAAAAATATATTAATAAAAGAGGAAAAAATTATAAAAGCAATATTCTGCAGCAAAATTCAACAAAACTTTCACTCCCAATTTTATACGATATATCACTTAATTTTTAGTGAAATAAATACAGATAAAATATAATAAATAAAAAAAAAATCTTTTTTTTTTTTTAATTTTTATTTATTTATTTATTTTTTTTTATTGCATTTTTAGTTGCTGCAAAATACATTAACAATTTTAGAAAACTATTTTAATTTGATAAAATAATATATATATATATATTTAATTTTTTTTTTTTTTTTTTTTTTTTTTTTGAAAATTCTTAAAATATTTCCCGCAATTCAATTTTTTAATGTTTCTTCTTGGTTTTACATTATTCTAATTTAACACTATATTATAAGCCCATTTAAATATTACTTTGTAGATACATTGATAAATGCTTTTATTTTTTTTATAAGTACATTTATTTTAAAGATTACAATTTTATGCAAAATTTTACGAATGTTTTATGCAAAATGTTGCGAATATAGTGTTAAACTAGAATAGTGCAAAAAGAATTAAATTATTGTTAAACTAGGTAACTTATTTTTAAACTATTAAATTATTTCTAAACTAGAATAATGTAAAGGGAAAAATTAAAATAATAACAATAATAATTCTATTTGATTAAATTTAAATTGTTTTCAAGCAATTTAAATGAACTTAATATTGTTTTATTTCTATGTATTAGGTGTAAGGGAAAGTTGTGTCGCTCTTGAACACGTGCACTTTCATGCATTGTCGATAATCGAGTGAAACCGTTTTAAACAGTTAGGTTAGAGTAGGATTTATGATTTACGCACATTTTTTCGTATTTTAGTCGGTTTTTTCAAACTTGTAGAACAGTCACCATGCGTGAAGAAAAAACGCACTTAAAACACTTATGTTGTACGAGTTCCAAAAAGGGAATAACGCGATGGAGACTACAAAACACATGTGTGACATGTGTTTGCAGAGGACGCAGTAACAGCTCGAACATGCCAAAGACGGTTTGCGAAATTTCGTTTGGGTGATTTTTCTTTGAAAGGTGAACCCAGATCAGGAAGGCCATCAGGTGTCAAAGACGAAGTGCTACAGTATGATCAGGACAAATCCCACGTTAACATCAACAGAAGTGGGCTTCAAGCTTGGAATTCGTCAAACATTTGCTTTGGATCCCATTAAAATGCTTGGTTTCGTGTCCAAACTCTCTGTTTGGGTGCCACACAACGACAGAACTTTTCCTTACACCTAATATATATAAGCAAATTTTTATAATTAAAAGACAGCAATTCCCAAAAAAGATTTATATCATTCATCATTCCTTTAAGGTAACACAACACATTGCAAAGAAAAGCAATGATTGTTTCGAGTTGAAATAATTTAGCCCGATCCCGCGTCGAACACAGAAAAGCAGGCACATTCGTAGCAACAAAGAAGCAACTTTGCTGATTTGAGTTTCTGCACTTCTTTTCGACCTAGGAAAGGGCATCACAGAGATTACTTTATTCATGTAAGAAAGCTTATGTAAAACAACATAATCGACCCTGATGTTTTACCTTTTCAGCTTGAACGTTTTTCCGTTGTTTAAATATTTAATAAGTTTTTGTTGTCTTATTTTATCGAAGAATAATTTAGATGGGAACTCTTAATTAATATATATATGTAAACTCACTCTCTATATTAATAAATGAGCCCCTTCTTGTTAAAGTGCGTTCCAGATGGACATCATTATTTGTTTTACAGGAATTTGGGCATTATATTCCAGTGAGTATTATGGCTGTTTTCATAATATTAATTAAAATCATTACTTCTTATTTTCATTTTATTAATTTATTTTGTTTCTCGTGGATTATGGTGGCAATTTACCATTTAATTTTCCATTCTATTACTTTGTTACATTATATGATATTGTATGCTTTCATCATTTCGATTCTTCTTCTTCTTCTTTTTTTTTTTTTTTTCCTTCTTTATGTGATATATCAATTTTCCCTGTACAATGTTTGAAAAGTTTTATATATATATATATATATATATATATATACGCATGAGATTTTAAAATAATAACCACTGCAAATGAGAATATATTTAATTTTCTTAAGTTTTCCAGTAAAGAAAAAAAAAAAAAATAGTATTTATATTAGATTCTCAAAAATATCATGCTGTATCCAAAAGATTAATCTTTAAGTTTTACAGCAATTTCAACTTTTTTTTTGAAAGACATATGTAACATAAGATAGTTACTAATGCATCTCTATTAATATATTTTTCTTTTTAAATGCTACCTATCGTAATATCTACTACTATACTAAGCGTTATAGTGATTAGCCATTTCCAGAAGATAACAGAACAGACGAACTAACTAACAAACAAACACTGTTCTCAATTTCGAAGCAAAAAGAATTATAGACAATTTCATGAAATATAATCTGTCACCGAAATTTTAAAATTAATTTTAGAAAATTATATACTAAAAATATTTTGTTATTGTTTTTGTTAAACATATTAACTTCGAAAATTATATTCTAAAGCAACAGAAAAAAAAAAAAAAAAAAAAAAATCTACAATTTTTATTTTTTTAAATTAATATTTAAAATTTTGTGAACGGCTAAGAAAATTTATAGACTGGTCCTTATTCATATTTCTTTACCTTCATTTATGTATAAATATCAATTAGTTCATTACTTAAATTTCCTTATTTACACGGGCCTTTCATATTTTTAACACTTGTTTTCATCTTTAATACCAGCTCGGTAAACTCAATATCATCTATCAATATTTTCCATCCATTAGTGTAATTAAATTTTCCTGGTAAAAGTATCGTTGAAATTCAAAACGGAATGTTCATTTATTGGATGCCAGTGGAACTCGCGATCGTCAACATTAATGAATCTCCTAACCACTTAAAACGCTTCTCTTTACTTATCCTCGCAAAATGGCATCGTAAAAGATTCATGAAGCACAATTTCAGAGAGGTAAAATAGGAGCATTAAGGCTTTTGAAAAGAGAAATTTTGAAAAGTTAAATTGCAATTTTCATTGTTTTGTTAGGAGGCACCGGAACAAAATAAAAATAGTGTGGGAATAAAAACGGTATGTCAGACATGAAACACACCTAAAAATGCTTGAAGGTACCCACCTATTTCCTTTTAGAAGAAAAAGCATCATTCTGTATAAAAGTTCAGATGCCAATTATAAAAGTTTAGAGAATTTACAAAAACGCTTGATGGATAGAAACTTACAACCAGGGAAACATAAAAGGAAAACTGCCCAGGCTATATAAAAAAAAAACCCATAAAATAAAAACAAGACCCCCCACAACAGCCTTTTTTCCCAAAAAGCTATAAAATATTATTATATAAAGAGTGTATCGCGGATTCACACGCGTATGGCCCACCTGAGAATTTTTCTAGCCACCTGAGAATGTTGGGATAGGTTCAGATAAACTCACCTGACTATTTTTCCTGGAGCAAAAGATCCCCTGTATTTTTGGTTCTTGATGAAGGGGTACGTGATTTAAAAAAAGGTAGAAGACTGACCACTAAAAATTCAAGGGGGCGGAAAAAGAAACCAATAAAAAACGGAATATTGACCATTGAGGATCAAGGAAAAAATAATATAAAAATGGTATACTTTCACATTGGTTAAGATTGGAAAAAGGAATAAAAGAAAAAAGAGTAAGAAGGCGGGAAAAAGAAAAGATAAAAAAAAGGGGGAATGGAGGATTTTTTTATGGGAAGAAAGTAAGAGAGAAGAAGATTCGGAGAAGATAGAGGGAATCGAGAGGACACGGACCCTCCTTCTCATGGATTAATACAAACTCATTTTTTTTGTCCTGTGTGTGAGTGCAAAAGGCCATGGATCTGCCCTTAAGTATCATTGCCCAACTGCTAAAACGGGGTGAGTCCAATTTCTCCTTTTTTTTTCGTATGGTGTTGGTGATCTAATTTTGATGATATCTTAAATTATTTATATAATAACCTAACCATTCTCTTGAAACTATAAGAACATTCCGGGTGTCAATGATTTCCCGAAAGTGTAAATGTTAAAATTACATGTAATAAAAAAATATAATCAGTACTTCTGAAATTGTAGTTTCTTGCTCTGTAGTGTTTTTTTCCTACTATACTAAACTGATCACAGGCCTTCTTCTAGCTATTTAGGTTAAGTAAACTAGTGCTTAAATTGTAACTAACAATGCTTAGTATTAATTGCTAGGAGTAAAAGAAGCTTAGGTGGCACTGAGCCACTTAGCAAAATGGTGCGTGACCATTTACGAACATACTTAAATTAATATTAGGTAATAATTAGAAATTTTAAAACTTTATTATATATATATATACAATAAATATAATACAGAGCATGAAACTTTAATAAATAAATTATCAATTAGGAGCAAATTATAAATTAAATAAATTAATTAATTAAAATTAAAATAAATAAATAATAAGCAATGATATTTAGATGCAACAAATGCATTTATAGACATTAAACAAAAAAAGTAAATATTTCGGGAAAGAAATAGTAAATTAAATTTTTTCCAAAAACCTAAAGCTGCTGATTTTCTCTTTTTTTTTAATGCAATAAAAAAAAAAAATAAAAAAAAAAAAAAACTGTTACTCATTGAATTATTTGTATATTGGTAAAATATTTTTATTTAAATACTTGAGGTATGGTAATGATGCAGAAAAAACTTGAAAGTAATATGTGTTAAAAAAAAAAAAAAAAAAAAAAACTTAGTTATCTGCAACCATTGATTAAAAGAAATATAGATATTTCTATTTTATCCCAGTACTTGGCTAAAAATAATTCATTTGCTAGTTACAATATTTCCTTCTGTTTCTTTTTTTTTAGTGTTATTGCATCTATTTTTTCTGTTGTTACAACATTTTCCGGTATTTATTTTGGGAATATTTTAATAACAATTTGCATTTAAACTTTCATTTTCTTTAGTTGCCTTTTTATCTTGCATTCTTTTGAATCTATATTATTAATTATCAAAGATTAGTTGTTTTCTTTTTTTTAAATCTCTATTAATATTCTGATTTTCCCTTCATATTAGTACTTATCTATTTCCATAACGAATGTTACATATTTTATTCTAACTTTACTTTATGTTTGTACTTTCCAATTTAACGTTACTACTTATTTCAAATCTCTTTCAATTCGTGAATTTGATCCTTGCTTGTTGATAATTATTTTCCTATTTATCATAAGTTTATTAACATTTCTTAAATAATGTGTTAACATTAACTAGCTTTTAACGTTACTCCTTTTCATTGTCATTTAAATAACGGGGGGTACTGTAAACAAATTTTCTACCAGTTTACTAAATTCCAGGTTATATATAAAAAAAAAAAAAAAAAAAAAAAAAAAAAAAAAAAAAAATCTGTTTTTACTTTATTGTGATTTTATTTGTGTATGTAAGAATTCTCTATTTAGTCTAGTGTTAATAGAATTTTTATAATTTAATCCAATTCATTGAGTCTCCACTCCCAATTCCTTACTAAAATTTTACTATAGAAATTTTGTATACTATTTACCTGTCCATTTGAAAATTCAAAATGCCGGACACTCCAACTTCCGGTGAACACAACAGCACTCAAAATAATTCAGGGGCATTAGTAGCTAAGTTAGCGGGGTTCCACAGCATTATCCCACAATTTGACAACCAAAGTGCTGTTACCCCGAAGTTCTTTATCGATAATGTTGATCAAGTCCTATCTATTGCAAAATGCACTGACCCTGAAAAATTGCTAATTTTAAAGAGTCGAATTAGGGGTGATGCGCTGTCGCATATTATTAATAATCCTGATTTATCTCAGGAAACATCCTACCCGGAATTTAAAGCAAAATTTTTAGAGTATTTTGATACAAAATCGAGCTTAGCTGCCAGGCAACATCAATTTGCAAATTGCCGTATGGAGCCCAATGAATTAGCAAAAGTGTATGCCTCTAGAGTTACAGATGTAACCCAAAAATTTTTCGGAAATTTTAATATATCTAATCCCGATGTACAGGCTCTATTTGAGCAATCTAAACTTTCAAAATTTTTAGAAGGCCTAAGGCCTGAATTTAAAAAACCCACTCTCATGAAAGATCCACAATCTTTTAAAGAGGCATTAAGTTTCGTAGAATTACTTCAGACAAATGACTCTCAAGAACAAACACCTAATACGATAAATAATTTAACGGGCAATCCCAATCTTAATGCTACTACAGACCAAGACGCCTTAATAAAACTTCTAAGTTATCATTCTCAAAAAACGGAAGAGAGTATTGCTTCTCTCACGAAGCAAATAGATGAATTGAGAGTAAAATCATTATCTCGACAAAATACATTCTCTAAACCACATCACAATAGACAAAATTTCGGCCGGTATACGAACATGAATAGCGAACCGAGAGTTCAACAGCCTCATTTCAGACCCTCTGTACATTTTCGGAGGCAAAATTTTCCACCATGCAACTATTGCTCACGGCAAAATCACACTCCTGACAGATGCTATTATCGCCCTCGACAACAAGGCAATGTATCTTATAATCATTCTACACTCCCGATTCCCTCGAACGAAAGAAGGAGATTCAACTCTCAGAGAATTCCTAACAACCGTCCTTTAAACGATTAAGGAATTCGGGGGGAAAATTTGCGTCGGACACCCTGAATTCCCAAAATAGTGAATTTATTGCAAATTGTAAAAGACCGGATAATTATTACATTCGGTTAAACAAGCAATTACCGACGCTTATGATTAATACAAATGCTCCTATTGTCAACTTCAAGCACCAGTATTTACCAGTAATAGATATTCTATTTGTAGATTATTATGCAATATCCCTTCTAGACACAGGAGCTTCCTGTTCGATTCTAGAAAATAAGATTTTTAACAAAATAAAGCATCATTCTTCCATTACTTCGTGTGATATTGATGTAAAAATAAAATCCATTTCCGGTAACTATATGCAAATTGTCGGATGTTACATAATTCCTATACGTTTAGGTAACAAAGAAATTACACATAAATTTTATGTCGTACAAAATTCTCTCTCAACTCAGTACAATGCGATTATTGGTTATGACCTATTAAAATTATACAAATGTATTATTTGTCTAGATTCTGACACATTACGATCCGGATCTACCATCGTAAAAATTCGTGATGCAAATTCTCATCCGATACATAATGCAATTCCTCAAAATTTTGCGAGACTGGAGACGAAACAAATTTTATTGCCTAAAGAGACTCGTAGAATATTCTTAAAGACTGACACACCTCTAAAACAAATACATTCTTTAAATTTCACACGCATTCTTAATAATGTGAACATTAATATGTCGGAAGCCTTACCAATAGATAATGACAAAAAACATATATCAATACTAATCTCTAACTTAACTACCCAGCAAATAGCTTTGAATAAAAACTCACGTCTAGGTATAATTTCAGAAGAGAAAATACATAGAGATATGTCTCAAATTACAGAATTAAGAAAGAAAGAATTAAAAGAGACAGACTTTAATTTAACGCATATAGTAGATACTTATACTAGAAACAAACTTTTATCTCTCCTTTTTGAATATGCTGATATTTTCAGCAAACGAATCCAAACCATAGGTCGAACACAAATGATAACACCAACTTTACACGTAGACATTTTAAAATTGCCATCTATACGTCCGTATCCAGTCCCACACGCATTACAGGACGAATTAAAACGTCAACTAGATGATTTGCTCCAAGCAAACATCATAGAAAGATCAGATAGCCACATCAGTTTTCCACTTTTAATGATAAGAAAACGGAATAATGTAGGTGAACCAAACAAACAAAATTGGAGAATTGTCAATGATTTTCGTGCTTTAAATAAGCATTTAAAATATCCCCGGTATAAGCTGCCAATAATTCATCATTTACTTGAAAAATTACGAGGCTCAAAATATTTTACATCTCTTGATCTTTCCTCATCATTTTGGCAGATTCCTTTAAAACCAGAGGACAGAGATATGACAACTTTTAATTCCCCATATGGTAGTTTCAGATACACAGTACTTCCTCAGGGATTAAATGCCTCCAGTGAATGTTTCAGTCAACTCTCAGATAAACTCTTAGCCCCAATATCAAATTTAAAAATATCAAATTTCATTGATGATTTTTGTATAGGATCTGAAAGTGTAGATGACATGATTTATAAATTGAGGCAACTTTTCGAAAGAATCAGGCTCTTTGGACTTACTATAAATCCCGCGAAATGCTGTTTTCTCTTACCAGAAATAAATTTTCTAGGTCACAAACTTACAGCATTTGATATTCGACCAGTGGATGACAATATAAAAAAAATTACGCAATTTCCAATCCCCAATACCGTTCGTAAAGTTAGACGTTTAATTGGAGTCTTAGGATATTACAGACGATTTATTAAAAACTTTTCAGAATTAACAATACCACTCACAGACCTCACTAAAAAGAAACAGCGCTTTCTTTGGACTCCCGCTGCCCAGCGTTCTTTTGACATTCTAAAACAGAAACTTTCCGAACCCCCTATCTTAGTACACCCCGATTTTGACAAACCCTTTATTCTCTCCACAGATAGCAGTGACTCCGCTTTAGGCGCATGCTTAGGTCAAAAAGACAAACATGGCATTATTCATCCCATAGCGTACTTTTCAAAGAAATTAAATAACGCGCAACTTCATTATACAATTATGGAAAAGGAACTTCTTTCTATAGTAGAAGCCATCAAAAGCTTTAAATATTATTTATATGGTAGGAAATTTACTATACGTTGTGATAATGCAGCTATTACAAAATTATCAAAACTCGAATCGCCAGGAAATCGAATTACACGCTGGTTTGCATTCTTATTTGATTATAATTATGTCTTTGAACATATCTCCACTAAAGACAATCAAATAGCAGATATTTTATCTAGAGACTTTTTTGCGGAGAGCTCAAACGAGAATTTACTTACTAATTCACAAAATCAAAATTCCAAACAGGAAAATTCACATTTGAATACTCTAAAGAAAAACTTACCTAAACCTAGAAATCAAAATTCACATACTGTTCAGATAAATCAAATTCACTATGCAAACATGAACTATAATACGGAAAATAAAATAGGACCAGGTTTACTGAACAAGGGAAACACTTGCTTCATGAATAGTATTTTGCAATGCTTGACTTACTGTGCTCCACTAGTAAATAAAATCTTTGACATTAATTATCATGTACCATGTAATGACTTTCATAACTGCTTACTTTGTAAATTCAAATTACATGTAAACATAGTCAAAGAAAAAAGTCATCATGTGATTGATCCGGTAGACATGCATAACTGTCTACATTTGATAGCGCCGCATTTCCAATATGGTGTACAGGGCGACGCACATGAATATCTTAGGTATTTTCTAGACAAATTGCATTCTGCATGCATAATGCATAACACTGAACAGGGTTCAGCCACTAAGGAAAACAATAAGACGGTTATTGACCAAACATTTGCAGGAACCATTAATTCAGATTTTATGTGCGTAAAATGCAATCGAACATTTTCTAACTCACAAAAGTTTTTAGATATAGCATGTAACATTACTCAACATACGTTTTCGTTAGAAGACTCACTCAGGGAATTAACGAATATTGAAAATTTATCAGAAGACAATTGCATATTCTGCCCTCAATGTTGTCTGTATCAACAAATCACTAAACAAACGAAAATTCTTCAAGCGCCACCCGTACTCACTTTTCAGCTTAATAGATTTAGGTTTAATCCAACCACTAAATCAGTAGAAAAATTAGATCAATACATAAATTTTCCAAATAAATTAGATATTGCACCATGTATGTCACAGAACAATTACACTCAGAATTTTTATAATTTAAATGCTATAGTTGTACATGATGGGATTTCTCCCAACTCAGGGCATTATTACGCATACGTTAAGGATCCAAATGATCATTGGTTTAAAATGGAAGATTCTATTGTCAAAAGAGTAGACTTAAATGAAGTACTACAGCAGAAGCCGTATATCCTATTTTACACAAAAGCGCATTTTCCACACAAAAACTTAACATCGGAAATGGCGCAGAATACACAATTAGATAACCATTTTATAAATACTATTCAAATTGATTTACCTACCATTGAAGACATTAAGGAAGCTCAACTTAAAGACACTAAGTTGTCAAAATTAATAAATCAATTACAAAATCAGCCATCATCAAACAAAAATGAATATTGGATAAAAAACAACTTATTAATGCACACGGCTTATATTCCTCGACTTCGAGGAACGCAAAAGGTTCAGCAAATTGTTATCCCCGATATATTCAAACCACACATTCTCACCATTAAACATTCACCGCATTTTGGACATATAAAAACATACAATGCCATTCGAGAGAAATACTACTGGGAAGGCTTATATGCTGACACTAAACATTTTGTAAGCACATGCAAACAATGCATATCATTTAAATCACCCAACAGATTTGCTCCCGTTCCTATACAACGAAATTTCATCCCTTCTGCACCTATGCAATTTGTATCTACGGATTTTTTAGGAAAATTCCCCACAACCAATAGAGGAAATTCCTACATCATAACTTTCGTTGACAAATTCACAAAATTTGTAAAAATGTTTGCAATTCCGGACCAGTCCGCAAACACAGTTGCAAATAAATTTTTGGATTATGCGTGTACTTTTGGTTTCCCTAGATACCTATATTCCGATAAAGGATCATCATATATGAGTGAAGTTTTTCGAATTCTATGCCAAAAATTAGGTGTCAGTAAAATTAATACCACACCACTGCATCCCATGAGCAATGGCGCGTGTGAGAGAATTAATCCGAATATAAAAAAATCTCTCTCTATTTTCGCGCAAGATACAAAACAATGGGATGAATATATAAATTTTTATGAATTATTTTATAACTCCACAATTCATTCAACTATAAATGAAAAACCTTCTTTCTTACATTTATCTTATGACACTACAATTCCCACGGACATTCTATCGGAAGATATAAAAAAGACCCCTACTAACTACCGTGATTTCATAACTAATAAAACTATACAATATCAAAAAATTTTTAAAGACGTTCAAAAATCTTTAATTGAGAATGCAGAGAAACAAGAGAGCTATCAACACAAAAAAGCAAAATACAGAGACTTTAAAGTAGGCGATTTAACTTTCCTTTATACTCCAGAATGTGACAGACATTCTCAGCTCCCTAAGAAAAGACAGTTCAGTGGACCATATCGAGTTCTCGAAATTCACAATAGAGTCCTAATCACGGTAATACACATAAATGATCCAAAAGCAAAACCGATCAAAGTTAATACCCTGAGGTTAATTCCTTATACGGAAAGAAACCCTCTACTTGATTATTCTACGTATATAGTAAAAGAGAATGAAAACAAACCGCCACTGGCCCTTCCCAAGTACGATGAAAAACCTTATGCGACTTTCGGAGATGAATCAAGTGAAAGTCTCCCATATTACTTACTCTCAATGCAGGATACTTCTTCACAAACTTCAAATGACTGTATGTCTAGAGACGAGTGTTATTGTGCCTAAGGAAAATGCAATTCCTTCTCCGTGTAAATCTGACTCTACGGAAATATATCACATTGAGCATTTGGAAAATAGCACGACAGAACCTCCTCCCTCCCACATTCACAGATATCCCTTAAGATCTTTGTCACACTCACACAATAGTAGCATTTCTGCGGTTTCCACTGAACAAGCCCCTAACTTAGCGGATAGAATTTTCAAATGGACACTTTCTTTAACAGAAACCCCTCATAATTACAATGAAGAAACTCCTGCCCCAATTGCATTTTTACAAAAGCTTAGTGAGAAATTGGATTAAATTTTCTTTTCTTTTTTTTTCTTCGTTCCTTCCTTTTCATTTTCTTTCCCTTTTGGCAAAAAAAAAAAAAAAATAAAAAAAAAAAAAAATAAATAAATAAATAAATAAATAAATAAAAAAAAAAAAAAAAAAAAAAAAAAAAGAGGAAAGAGAGAAGGACAGTCTAAAATTCTTAAATCAATTATCTCACCTTTTCAATGCATTTTCTCAAAAAAATAAATAAATAAATAAATAAATAAATAAATAAAATAAAAACTAAATAAAATAAAATGAACTAGATCACCACATTATATGAAGGGTAATTGGTCTCATTTCCTTTCTTTAGGACTCATTTGTTTATTTCTACTACACTCAGTAATGCCCTACCGACACAGCCACGTCCAACATTGTGAATTCAAAGAAAATGAATACATATGCACGGAACTCACTAAATCAGCTGTGAAGCAGATCATGCTCCCCCCTTCTGCTTGCATCTATCAAAAATGCTCAAACTGCATTGTTTCAGCGAAAACTCTGATATTATCAGAGGATGAACTCCTAGAGCCAAAATCATTCATTCTGCAACAAGTTAACAACTCCGACAATACTTCAAAGGAAACAGTACTTATACATATCGCTGAGGAAAAAGAGATTCTGAACCCTAAGCTAATCACTTTCCAGACATGTTTCTTCAAAAAATCATTTCCGAGAAAGAAAGCCTTCCACTCAAGGCACCTCCTGGAAAGTGAAACTGCAGTTTTTTCCAACCACAACCTATCAATAACTTTCAATGATCCGTTACTTATTTTACCCGAAAACGGAAAGGTTATCATCAAAACGACTGACTTTGAGGCCATCTATACCGTACCACAGGATCTCACAATAGAATTGCCATACGAAATCTTAGCCTTTAAGACAACGATTCAGATCACATACATTAATATGAAAGGGCATACAGTCTCAGGATTAGTACATATTACAGGAAAACAAATTTGTCAACAAAGACATTGTTACATGTGTATCAAAGTTGTAAAATACCTAAAATGTTATCCAAGTTACGTAACATATTCTATTTACATATCATTAATTTTAATTCTCATGGGTTTTGTATGGTGTTTAAAAACCCTTTTGAAAGCATTTCTGTACATATTACAATGTTTGCTGATACTCATTTGGACCTTATTGAGAGTATTAAAAATCTGTGCTCGTTTTTCATTGCTGCTCGGATCTTATTGTGGCTCAACTATTAATCAAATAATAGTCACAATGTATCAATTCTTAGAACACCATGGTGAACAAGCTGCACAAATTCCCTTTTCACACCTTGTCATCATATCCTTGTGTTTAATGATATCACCAGTCCTTTCAGACTGTAACACTCAGGCAGTAATACAGTCTGAACTGCGTGCGTGCCAAGAGTCTTCGGATGGTTTAACCGTGTGTAAATTACACACCACAGCGGAAATCACACTCCCGACGATTGATTCTGAATCATGCATTTATTTTCTTGATAAACAAGACCAATCACTTTTTTCAATGAAAATAAAACTCCAAGCAGTGAAGTGTTCATTTTCCACAACAAGACAATATTTCACTTTTCCAGTCCAACACAAACAAATTTCCCAGATCTCCTGTATATATAATGAGTATTGCGGCCAAGGCGTTCACTGTTTAAGAGAAAAGCTCGGAAAATCAGGACTCAATTTTGAAGCAGAAACTCCGGATAGCAAAGAATACCCAGGGATCTCAAACTGTGTAGCTGGCGGCCTGGGAACCGGGTGTACGATACTAACCAGACCAGCGTGCAACTTTTATCGAATTTGGTTTGAACCAGAGCTCATAAACAGTTATGAAGTATCAAAGATCACGGGTCAACAATGCTCATATCATATTTCTCTAACTCATCTCGAGAATCAAACACAATCACATATATCACTTACTGGGAGTGTTTATACGAAAAATGGAATTAAAGTGTCTCTGCTCGGAGCCTATAATCAACCCCAAGTCTTCATTAGCGAATCCTTTGTGCAAAGGGTAGGAAACCCACAAGAGGCGTACTTAGTCACTACATCGGAGAAAAATCGCCCGAAGGCAGGAACAATAGGTAGCATCCAGGCTAATAGTTCTTACACAAAGGACTTTATCTTTGATAAGGACATTACATCGTGTGACTTTTTCGAAGACACCTTGAGATGTAGTTCTAGCACTGACCCGTTAATTAAACTCAAAGACACGCAAGAATTTGCACTTCCAATAGAGCGACACTTACATCTATTCCAAGTAAAGGAAGGCAAACTCACCTCTACGTTACTTATGTCAAGTCCTGTTCGAATACAACTATTCTTTAAAGATTACAAAATACAAACTCAAGTAAATACGGTGTGCCCTAAAATTACAGAAGCACCTTTTGAAGTTAGAGGGTGCTATAAATGTGCCATTCTTGCGCGCCTGCAAATCCAAGCATTCAGCACATGTCAAGCAGGACTTGCAATTATCACTTTCCAAACTATAGATCTACACACAAAGGCCCTTTTATTACAAACCGAGGCACAAGAGCACACAATAAAATTCTCAGGAAAGCAAAAATGCTACAAAGAAAAACTATGTCTACGATCCAAAGAAATTATGCAGTGCAAAGTGCTAGACTTTTGCCTGGAGGAGCCATCAATTGAATTAATGAGTATAATCACGAACAATACAGTACACACTAGTGCACAAACTGCAAACAATTGGATGAATTTTTTCAACATGCCAGCAATGAATATATCCCTACATTTCATAAAATTTATTAGCTCAATAATAATCATACTGGGGATTTGCATTACAATATTCTCGGCATTAGTAACATGTTGTTGTCGAAGAGTTTAAAAAAAAAAAAAAAAAAAAAAAAAATATATATATATATATGGGTATATATGTGTGTAAGTATGCATTAGGGATGTATTCATTTCACATTGGCATCTAATCTTATTGTTTATTATAAATGTAACAATTTTCTTACTTTCATTATATGTTTATGCTTATATATTCCATTTCGCGTATTTTTTTCACCTCTTATTTAGGCTTCCTAAATATTCTTATAACGCAAAGAGGTGCATGACTAACCCTTTAGTATATACGAGTGAATTATTTTTTCTTTTAAAATTAACTTAGTAAAAAAAAAAAAAAAAAAAAAAAAATGTATGTTATGCATGACTTTATTTATCGTACTTTCATACGGTATGCATGGATTTTTTTTCCATATTATTTACGGTCATTTTAATATTATTTCGGGTTTTAATAGTATTATTTAGTATCTCTAAAATACTTTTATTCATTCTCTCTGTACTTTATTAGTAAAAAAAAAAAAAAAAAAAAAAAAGTATGTTATGCATGATTTTTTCCGTCCTCTCTGTGTGTATTATTTTCTTTAGTTTAAGTATTGTGCATTTATGTTATGCTTCTATGTATGTTATGCTTCTTATATATTCGTATATCATTTATTGTATTTATTTACCCTTTTACTTCCAGTATCTTAGCATAATATTATTACATGATTTTCTTGCTGGTTCAATTATACCAATAATGTAAAGATCACCAACACACAAAAACAAACAAACAAAAAAAAAAAAAAAAAAAAAAAAAGAGGAAGGAGAAAAATTTCAACAATTGAATTCATCCCGATTTTTATTTACTTATCTAAATTTACTTTTAATTTTCTCTATTAGAAGAAGCTTTGAAAAAAAAAAAAAAAAAAAAAAAAAAAAAAAATCCGGACTTTTAATATTTTTTTTCTTTTTTAAAATTTTTCTTTTTTTATGCAAGTCGAGTGTATATATGTTAGGAGGCACCGGAACAAAATAAAAATAGTGTGGGAATAAAAACGGTATGTCAGACATGAAACACACCTAAAAATGCTTGAAGGTACCCACCTATTTCCTTTTAGAAGAAAAAGCATCATTCTGTATAAAAGTTCAGATGCCAATTATAAAAGTTTAGAGAATTTACAAAAACGCTTGATGGATAGAAACTTACAACCAGGGAAACATAAAAGGAAAACTGCCCAGGCTATATAAAAAAAAAACCCATAAAATAAAAACAAGACCCCCCACAACAGCCTTTTTTCCCAAAAAGCTATAAAATATTATTATATAAAGAGTGTATCGCGGATTCACACGCGTATGGCCCACCTGAGAATTTTTCTAGCCACCTGAGAATGTTGGGATAGGTTCAGATAAACTCACCTGACTATTTTTCCTGGAGCAAAAGATCCCCTGTATTTTTGGTTCTTGATGAAGGGGTACGTGATTTAAAAAAAGGTAGAAGACTGACCACTAAAAATTCAAGGGGGCGGAAAAAGAAACCAATAAAAAACGGAATATTGACCATTGAGGATCAAGGAAAAAATAATATAAAAATGGTATACTTTCACATTGGTTAAGATTGGAAAAAGGAATAAAAGAAAAAAGAGTAAGAAGGCGGGAAAAAGAAAAGATAAAAAAAAGGGGGAATGGAGGATTTTTTTATGGGAAGAAAGTAAGAGAGAAGAAGATTCGGAGAAGATAGAGGGAATCGAGAGGACACGGACCCTCCTTCTCATGGATTAATACAAACTCATTTTTTTTGTCCTGTGTGTGAGTGCAAAAGGCCATGGATCTGCCCTTAAGTATCATTGCCCAACTGCTAAAACGGGGTGAGTCCAATTTCTCCTTTTTTTTTCGTATGGTGTTGGTGATCTAATTTTGATGATATCTTAAATTATTTATATAATAACCTAACCATTCTCTTGAAACTATAAGAACATTCCGGGTGTCAATGATTTCCCGAAAGTGTAAATGTTAAAATTACATGTAATAAAAAAATATAATCAGTACTTCTGAAATTGTAGTTTCTTGCTCTGTAGTGTTTTTTTCCTACTATACTAAACTGATCACAGGCCTTCTTCTAGCTATTTAGGTTAAGTAAACTAGTGCTTAAATTGTAACTAACAATGCTTAGTATTAATTGCTAGGAGTAAAAGAAGCTTAGGTGGCACTGAGCCACTTAGCAGTTTGCATAAACCGACGTCGAAGAAGTGAACATTTGTACTTATAATTCTTTTAACTATAAATTATTTTGTTTAAACCATTCGGATGGGATACGCAAAATGTTTGCCCGTTTTATGAGCACCTTACCCGCAAAAGTAATTTGAAGTGTGTATTTATGGATAAGCGTCTTTTTTTTTTTTTTTTCTTTTTTTGGGGACACATACTCAATGACATTATATAACATGCATTAATAAAAGTAAACTTTATTAATAATATTGTCGCTAACATGGTAAACCGTCGAATGTGAAAATGGTTCCTTTTCAACACAGTTTTCAATCTGTTGTAATCGTGAACTCAAAATCAGCAGGCAAAAACCAGGCAAAAATAACCTAATCTCGCATATTTCCTGTATTGTTAAGTTGCTGGTTAAGTGTATTTTTAATGTGTATTGTACACAGTCGGTAACAAAAGTGTCCGAACACTAGCAAAAATTCCTATGCAAAAAAAGTACACTTCATACGGTTTTGTTAAATTACTTTTTTTGCATAGGAATTTTTGCTAGTGTTCGGACATTTTTGTTACCGACTGTACGTATCAACCTAAAAAACAAGCTCAAAATAGCGAACATGAAAAAAGCATTTTTGCACATTTGACAGTTTGACATGGTAGTGACGACATATGTTATATTTAGTTTCAATAATATTTAGGCTGGAAGGTAGGTCATTTAGAAACTTTTATAAGAATCTAAATTCTGTGAGAATTCGGTATTCTGGAAAAAGAAGGAAAAAAAAAAAAAAAGATTATATTGGATATACTTTTTTTATTAATACTCTTTGAATTTCAGAAAACTCATAAGAATATTGTTACGGAAAACTTTGAATTTCTTGCAAATGTTTGCAAATGAATTTCTTTGAAATAGTTTATGAATAAACTGCAGATTCTATTCTATGAATGCACTTTTGTCAATTAATATGCTAAAAAAAAAATCCAATAAAACTGTTATTCATATTACAAAAGTCACAAAAAGTATTTATACTTTTATACACCGTAGAGCTCATATATCGTTTGTTCATTGCACAATCTCTCAATGACAAACATTTAGCTGAGAAGTTTGAGTTTAACTGGATTCGAGTATGAGTCTCTCCGTTATAGTCTTGATAATGGTTTGGTCAGAGAAAGCTATAGATCATTCTGGAAAAATCCAATAATTCCGTTCGTAACTGAGATAGGGCCTACATATTTTGGAAGTCTTAACCGTCATTTTTCGGTGAATTTGCCGCCAAGACCGATTTTAATAGATGCCGATACCGCTCTTATTTTCATTGCATCTGTATACCTGTATTTCTACTTCAATGGAAGTAAAAAGTTCTATTCGTTGAAACAATACACGTCTTTCACAAAATTCCACAATTTTAAAAGTTGCTCTTTTATGAACACACGTTTAGATTAAAAAGAAAAAAAAAAATGCTGGTGTTAATGGCGCCATATAACATGGGTAAAATACGTTGGGTTGGAGTCACTGCGATGTCAATAGATTCCATTTTATAATTAAATGAAAATATCGTTAAAAAGTTAAATTTTTTTTAAAGCGCAGATTTTATATCTTTTTCTATTATAAAGTGCCTAATTTGTGGCTTCCGTATGACACTGCCTGATAACTACGTAGTGATGAAGAAATGGCTATTAATATCGCATACGGTAATAAAGGGAATTTGGCACCACTGGAGATTTCATATAAAAGCTTATATTTCCATTTAATATTTACAAATTAAACTAAATTAGGTTTTTCCAATAAAATATATATTCCGGCAACAATTTTTATGGTTTTTGATATTTTTGACAGTTTTGAAATCTTTAAATTATGTTTTTCCGTTAGCATTTTTTCATGAATTCCCGTTCTTCAAAATGCTAAAACTTCTACAGATATTTAAGAAGAGACTTAATATTTTTTGGGGATGTTTAATACACCCTGCTTAAAAGAATCGGGGACAGATTTTGAAATTTATTGATTGGTTTTTGAGGGAAAAAAAAAAAAAAATTAAAAACTGCATAGCTACGTAGAAATTTGAAAAGAAAAAAAAAAGATTTTTTTGTTAAATTTTATTTTTAATATTTTTTTTCTTTTAAAGATATTGCAAAATCCATTCCTAATTCTTTTAAGTAGGTTCGATTAAATATCAAAAAATATTAAGTCTTTTCTCATATATCTGCAGAACTTTTAACATTTTGAAAATCGTGAATTCGTAAAAAAAATTGCAAACCCGGAAAACGCAATTTAAAAATTTCAAATCTGTTAAGAATATATTAAAAACCATAGACTTAGACTTAAAGAAGGGTGGTTCCGAAGAACCAATCACTGTGACCAAGTCTATTGTATAAACCCCAAAAGTCCCTAAAAAAGACCAGTTGCAGATGCAAAGTTCAGCAGACACCTAATACGAATATCGTGTAGCTCCCAGGGTTCAATTAAGTGCCGACGCAGGTGTTCAAACCTATAGGCAGAATAAGCCTCACATTAACAAAGAACATGGACAGCCGTTTCTTCATTACATAAGCAACCCCTACAAGTTGGGTCATCTTTAACACCCATAAGTGTCAGGTGCCTCCTTAAAGCACAGCGCCCAGTTAAAAGACCAATAACTTTTCTGATGCCATTTCTATTCACCATAAAAAGTTCCTTATGCTTAACACTAGGATTACCACTGTTAAGCTCTTTTGCTTGCTTCTGGCCCTTAATATTATGCCAGTTCAAGTATTGCCTTTGCCTGAATAAATCAAAGACAGTACTCCTGATAAGACTGTGTGAAATTCCAGTCACTGGCTCTGGACCAACAAAGGTTGCAGCAGAGCCTTTCCTCGCCAAACCATCAGCCAACTCATTACCAGAAATACCAGAATGACCAGGCACCCAGTAAAGAATAACTTTATTACTAGCTGCAAGTTGGCGAAGCAGAGAATGACATTCCCAAACAATACAGGAGGTGAATACATTCTTTCGCAGCGCCAATAAAGCTGCTTGACTGTCTGAACAAATGTGAATACATCTGTTCACATGACTCTTGTCTATACAAATTTTTCAACACATTAAAACAGCATAGACTGCAGCCTGAAAGACAGTAGAAAATATGACAAGAGAACAGAAATAACTAATGCCAGGACAACAGACACCAGCACCAGTATTCTTGTTCATTTTAAAGCCATCAGTGTACCAAATAGTACAACCACTACTATGGACAGGAACAGAATCCCAAATATCCCTTGTCGGAAGAAGAGCCTGATAGGGTTTATCAAAAGCATGCATGACAAACATACCATCGCTGGGCATGTCAAGAACAAGACACTTAAGAAACTCACAATCAAAATTCCTGCAGGACAAGTAGCTTAAGTAAATCTTCCAATGTTTCAAATATTTAAGCCTCCACATGCATATCAAAGACTCAGCTTCTATACGCATGGAAAGGGAAGTAAATCAAGTAAAAGCTCAAAAGAAGCTCAGTAGGTGTAGATCTGATACAGCCAGTCATAGCTATACAGATCATACGCTGAAGTTTGTTAAGTTCCCTAACAGCAGAGCTTGATTCTCGACCACCAGACAATGGAACCATAAGTAAGAATAGGGCAGATAACTATCCTATAAATCCATAAAATAGTCTTAGGAAAAAAATTGCAAACCCAGAAAACGCAATTTAAAAATTTCAAATCTGTTAAAAATATATTAAAAACCATAGAATGGTTATCTGAATATATATTTTATTGAACAAACCTAATATAGTTCAATTTATAAATATTAAATGGAATTATAGAAGACATAACAGACATACGAATAACGAGCGAAGAATATACTCGTATGAATATGCAATATGCAAACGCGAGGACTGTCAAATATATATACACAGAGAGAGAGAGAGAGACTAATGAGTAATTCACATATTTTTATGCAATGAACAAAATAAGGTGATACAAAAGGAAAAGAAACTGCGATTTATAATTTTATGTTATCTAACTCCCGCTAAATTCTGTATATTGAAGGTGCATATATATATATATATATATGATATACAGTACCCGCCACTTATTAAAATCATATCCGTCTTGAGCCAAAACGATTTTATTAAGCGGCTGATTTTTATATCCGGCGAACGTTCCTGCACTCAAGGAAAAGGTATTATTTCCCTGAATTTGGAAAGAAGTTTCAAAATGTAACGAATAATGGAATTAATAAACATTATTAATTAATTTTTGACGGATATTTAATCAATTGTTCCTTCGATATAAATAAATTGAATTCATTCCAAGTTCCTATGCGCTTTCCTTTGAGAGATTATTACTTTACCAAAAGTACACGCTTTTCTTATAATTTAAAACCTTTCCGTTTATACCTCTTGATTTACAGTTATTTCAAAGCAAGAACTAGAAATTGTCTTTCAATAATTTAAAAAAAAAGAAAAAATATCATTTGCAAATCAAACCAAATTTGTAACTTATTACTGCACTTTGAGGAATACGTTTCTTGAAATTGTTACGGAGATAAGTTATGGGGCGTGTTTAACTTTTAACTACGCTGCAAGTGTAAAATTTTCGACAATAAAAGATTACAGAGAGATTGTTGCGCTTTAATTTCTTAAATAAATAATTAAAAAAAAAAAAAAAATGTGTGCATGAGTGATATTTTCGTTGTTGAGGAGATATTTTTGAGTTTATTAACCGGCGATACTGATTTTATTAAGCTGCGGTTTTAAATGTAGTTTATATTGATTTGATTCCAGTCCTCGCAATTTGACCAGATTAAGTGGCTGATTTTATTAACCAATGAAATTATTAAGCGGCGGTTACTGTGTGTGTGTATATATATATATATTTAACTTAATTGGCTAACAACCAGGAAATTATGCAATATATATTTCTTAGAATAGAAATGCAAGCATAAAAAACAACTATCATCTGCCGAACTGTATGCCAACTAAATTCGCCCGGGAATCTCTTCAAATGGATAGAGTTTACGAGAGGGCCGATTAATGGATGAGAGCAACACCTGCGCCTTCACTTAATTTGCTTTTGATGAGGCATTTACTTCCAATGAAATGGTGAGAATTTAACAGTACTCTCCTAAAATTGCGACCCCGAAACTTTCACATCATATAAAAAAAAAAAAAAAAGAAATATTTAATGGATCAGCGGAAAGCGTAATTCAGAGATTCAGGTGATACAATTCGTTGAGAATATTTATTAAAGTGCTATTTTCTCGTTTAAACGCAATAGACCTACGACTCGCGAGATTCGCATATTAATCTAAAACAGTGGATTTAATTTTTTTTTTTTTTTTTTAAGTCAGGGCGCATTTAAGGGCCCTCTTCACTCACCGCCACCGGAAGCCGAAGCTAATGTTATTCTATGGGAAATTTTTTTTTACAAATAACTTATGAACTAATGCATATTTTTAAATTCTGTTTTCACTTTCTGAAACTTCCCAGCTGTTCAATGGACGGACCTTTTTTAAAAAAATTATTTTTTAAATTTTTTATATTTTATTTTGAAGCTGCAAAATACGAATTTTCAATGTGAAATTTTTTCATTTTGCAATTTAAAAAAAAAAAAAAAAAAAAAAAAACATTTTTAAAAAGGTCCGACAATATACCAGTTGGGAATTTTCTGAATGCGAAAACAGAATTAAAAAATATGTATTAGTTAATAAGTTATTTGTAAAGAAAATTTCCCCATAGAATAACATTGGCTCGGGCTTCCGGCGACGGTAAGTGAAGAGGGCCGTTAATGTGTAGCCGCACCATGTACATATTTTAGAGAAAAAATATGTTATTAATCATTAAGTTAATTAATTGAAAGACAAATTATCATTTGTCTTGTTCATATGTGAACACAATGAAAAATTCTGCTTCTTTTTGCATTAAGTGTGGTGAGGGTAGAAATTTTTAATTCACACAGTTATGACGTTGGAAATAACTATCATTATATTTCCGAGTAGGCTGTGAATTTCCTTTCTTGGCGTTTTATATTTAATTATCTTTTGTTGACTTCCCAAATAACGTTAATCTAACGCTTCCTTTGGAGAAATTATTTTATTTCCATGTATTTATATGAAAATAAGTATTATGCTCATAACATTTACTTGGAATTAATAATACTGTGTTGAGAAAAAGAGCGCCTATATTCATCTGAAAATAATTATTAAGCTCATAACGTCATCACATCTACTTGCAATTAATAATAATGTGTTGAGAAAGACACCGCCTGTATTTAGCTGAAAATAAATATTATGTTCATAGCATCTATTTGGTAAGAGCAGCGAGTTCGTGATCGAAAGATTGCGGGTTCGGTCCTCGAGCCGGCCGAAGACCGTCGTGTACGCTAATGGCGACTGGTGCACGTTAAATTCCGTCGTGGTCGCAAAGTCCTCCAAGTTCCCATAAAAAATTATACCTCTGGGGGTACCAGAACATGGGTCAAACTCGCTCTGATCCGGATCAAAATTAGAGTTTGGCTGGTGCTGCCATCTTTCACCAGCTTATGGAATTAGAAGTCGTACTTCCCCCCTATGAGGCGTTCCTAATAACGGAAGACGCAACCCTCTTGCCTTA
The DNA here is from genome assembly GCA_963930645.1 of Salticus scenicus. Lineage (NCBI taxonomy): Eukaryota > Metazoa > Arthropoda > Arachnida > Araneae > Salticidae > Salticus > Salticus scenicus. The sequence continues at coordinate 33,643,365 of OZ005654.1, read as the reverse complement.
AAATAAGTCCGGTAGTTCCACTACCGGGGCTCGGAATTTCCGAGTGGCACACGACAACAACAACAACATAGCATCTATTTGCAAACTCCTTAATAGTAAAAGCCCAAGATTTCCAAAGCTAACGTTCGAAACTGACCTCATTTCTACAAAAATGTATTGAAATAAATAAATAAATAAGTACACACACACACACACACACACACACTATATATCATTAATATCCTTATTTTAGCGGAATGAATAAAATAATGGAAGAATGATTTAGCAGAAAAAAATAATAACGTCGCAATTGCTACAGTGTATTGAGAGAAAATAAATCTTACCGGTCGCGCTTTGAAATAAATTAAAAAAGAAAAGATCTTTAAAAGAATACATGTAATACTATGTAAGGACCGCCAATTGGCGATTTGGCGGTTCATTTTCTCAGCCCTCACTAAAACCCGCCAAATTATGGTCAAAACATTAAACTACATTAGAAGAAAAAAACCTAAAAATATAGTTAAAATAGTCATAATAAATAATAATATAATATTCGGAAATATAGACCATTAAGCGGGTGAAGGACGACTAGTTAATAATGATGTGTTGGGACAAATAGCGGTACATCTGTAAAATAATAATAATAATAATACGATATAATAATTATATCGGATTTTATATCAGAGTACATATATCTATGGACTATCACAGAGCACCCAGAAATCTCTTAAAGCGCATAACTGCGCTCTGGCACCTGGCACTTCTTTTCAAAACTGCAGTCCAATTTTTTTTTTATTTTTACATAGATGCAATGCATATGCATTTTTGTCATTTTTACTGTTAACTATTTTATCGCGTTATTTCATTCTGGAAATAAGTACAACCATGGCATTATTTTCTGACATATTCATTAACTTTTATAAATGAATTTGAAATTACATGATAGCTTTTAACTAAGAATAATGCAACCACACAAGATCAAAGTTCAGTTTACCTCAAATCAAATAATTACAAGATAAAAAAAACTTTTTATATACCATGTTTTAAATTTTCTGATGAATCATAGAGCTCTTACCAATGTGCATAAAATTTTTAAACTGATAATGGCGTCCATTTTTGTGAGATGTATCATTTAACTTTTCATGATTTTTTAATGTTCACGTTTAACTAAATGTATTTATTTTTATGTCGAAAGAAATTAAACTCGTAAATTTTTTTTGGCAACAATTAAATTATAGCTAATACTTTAATGGCTATTTTAACGCTATTAGGAGTTTATTATTTTAATATTTTAATTAATGATAAGAAAACTAATCAAAAATTCGAAAATCGGACTTCGAAGTATTGTGTTGTCACCAGGCTCTGAGCTATTGTGAATGTTTCAAATGTCTAGCTAGTAGGGAAGTCAGTTAAAATTCGATTGTAAGATTTGTACCGGACAAACAAACAAACAAACAAGAATGGAAGTTAATAAAAACATGGTAAAATAGCATCAAACAGATACAACAGTGAAACCCATAACCTCATGCACAGAAAAATTCACGCTAAACCTGAATTAATGGTTTTTCAAAAAAGAAAAAAAAAAGAAAGAAAAAGAAAATATATACATAAAAAACATTTACTTGAATTATTTGATAATCTTTATTAAAAAAAAAAAAATATATATATATTTTTTTTTGATTTAACAAAATTTTGCTTCGTTAAAATTTTGTCAAAAAACACTTAATGTGTTGTAAATGCTTCATTATATATATATCTTTACGGCTTTAATAAATTATTTAAGAATTCGTAATGACTCTGCAGAGTAAACACATTTTAGTATTGTAACTTCTTATTCCAAATCATTTGAATTACTTATTACTTCCATGACCCACCTATGGTAATAAGAGGTCAAAAAAAAAAAAAAAAAAAAAAATCGATTTCATGTTTTCAACTGATTTACACGTTTTAAAGTCTCCTGATTTCAAAAAAGTGGTTTTTGGCAATTTGTCAGTGTGTGTTTGTGTGCGTATGTGTATGGAGAATCTACCGACTAATATATCTCTGAAACTAATAAAGATAGAATGACAGAGCTTCAGAATTGAGTTAGGTCTGGTGTACAGATGATTTTTTAACTTCTGGTGAATACTGGAAGACCGTAAGTGGGACCGTAAGTCTGTATCTCAAAAACGGCTATAACGATTTCCTTCAAAGTTGCTACATAAACATCTTGTTAGCTGTCCTATCGCACGTATTAGTTGGTTAGTTCATGAAAATTGATACGTCCTGTATAAGTAGGTCAATTTAAGGTCTCCGAAGCGCGTTCCTTTAAAAACGGTTCTACGGATTTTTTTTTCAAATTCGCCATATTAACTCTGTTTTAGATATCCATTCGCATGTAATTGTTGTTTTCTGGTCAAAAATTGGGTTTGCCAAGTTTTGGTCAAAGTCAGTATCACAAAAACGGCTCTAACTGTTAACCCCTTTTAGATATCCTTTCACATGTATTACGAGGTTATTACGGAAAAGTTTACAGTAATCCTGATTAGGTAGGTCAGTTTTAAATCTCGTAAATGGGTATTTCATAAAACGGCTCGCATTTTTTTTTTTTTTTTAACTCGCTATGCAAACTCTGTTTATAGGTCTTTACACACGTATCAGTTTTCACTCACGGGAAAATCGTTAGGATGGATGGATGGTTGAGTTTTACGTCGCACTAGTGCTGCGCAAATGGGCAATTCGCGACGGTCTGGGACACACCCCTAGAGGTGGTCCGGAGACATGCCATCACAATTTTGATCCTCCACGGAAGGGATGGCTCTCCCGCTTCGGTGACCCACAGAGGTATAATTTTGGAAAATCGTCAGGTGTCTAATTTGTAAGGTCAATTTTACGTCTTCTGGCCAGATTATCTCCAAAAAATGCATATCATACAAGTAAAAGTGGGTAATGAAAGTCGCGTGGTTGTTACACACCAGATTAAAAAATATATATATTTTTTGGCTTTCAAAATTTCCATGACGATATCTTCAGAGGATAGATGTTCGACGTTAACGCATGTCCACGAACATTATTGTACACATTGATTGAACTCACATTATTAACTGTTTATTTTTTCTTAGCAAGAAGTTATAGGGAAACTCTAGGGAGAAAAGTATTTTTTATTAAAATAATAATAATAATAATAATAATGATTTATACAATTATTTAATGTTTTTATATTTAAATATATTAAAAACACTTTAAACAACGTAAATTTAAATTTTTATTTAAAAGATGTTAAAAAAATTAATCCAAAGCTTTTCGCTTTAATAGTAAAGCATCATCAGGGATTTACGGGATATCTTATTTTCTTTATTAAATCCGAGCAAAGTAAAAACATTTGTTTGCTAATGTAGTACTTTTTTAAATTTGAATACACTATACCAAACAAAATAGTACTCCAATCATCCTCGTTAAATCTGAAATCTCGTTAAAGCAGGCTCGTAAGCGAAATGTATTGTATTATTCGGAACTGTATGCTAGTGGAATTCGCCAAAGAAACATTTCTAAAGTTATAATTTAATAGAGGTACCGAATATTTAATTGACAACACCTGTGCTCCACTTAGTTTTCAAGGGGTTTTCGCTTCAATGAACTGTTAAAATTTTTAGGGTTACGTCGAACCAAAATGTGGATAAAAATTGTTAGAACTTCGATTTGATATAAATTGTTGAACCACATCGAGGTTTCTACAACTTTTATTCCACATAGTGTTCAACGTAGCAAAAAAATTTTTGACAGCGTGAGAATGATCGGGGATTTAACAATGCCTTCGTAATTTTCCATGCCAGCTATACTAATAGCAAATTAAAAAAGAAAATAAGGCAGATCGTGGATCTGCAGAAAATCTTAAAGGAGATTAGACAAGTTGGAGAATTGAAGTGAGACAGTTTGATAACGATATCTTAAGAACATGAGAGAAAAACAGATAAAAAGATAAATTATAATCACTTCATTATATATATATACGAATTAAAGTTTCAAATCAGTTTTCAAATCCTTTTTCTCAACTGTAACAAAATCAAAACATTTTCGATAAATAACCGTAACAAAACTTTATGCGTTCGTTTATTGAAACGCATATACATCAGATTTGTATGCTTGATTCGTAGTCCGCTTGTAAATCTTTGTCGGATAATTACATATCGCACATGATAGAATTACAAAACGAAGCAATGGAAAAACACCCAGGGCCAGCGGGGAAATCGAACCCGCTCTCCTACGCTCGAAGGCGATTAGCAGTGTGGTAACATAACCACACGGCCACATATGTTCGTGCATACAAACAAGCATACACCAACAAACAAACAAACAAAAAATATTTTATGAATACTGTAAAAACTACAAAACGAAGGTTTTAATGGAAACCTTCATTTTAAATTGCCTCAAAAGCATAATCATAACTAAATATTCGTCAATAATCACAATAAATATTTTATACTAAGAGGAAATAGCTTATGAAATGGATTTCGGTTGTGTTTTAGCAAGTGCTAAAATGACATACAAATAACGAAAGCAAATATCACCCGATAAGGCGTAGAAACATGATGTTTTTGAAGAAACCATGTGCATGTAAGAATTTTTCCAACAAAAACAAAAATACGTAAATATTTTTCAGCGGATTAGAAAATATAGATATAGATATGGGCAAAATTCGCAATTAGATTTCTCTCACAATCTCTCAATAAATTTTATAATGATTTTTTTTTTTTTTTAACTTTTGTTCAAATAACTAATTTGCATTAATATTCATTATTAGTAAGAATTTGTTTCAAAACTTAGACAGAGCGTTACATAACAATAAAACCGAAAATTTCGATTTATTTAAAATGTAGAAATATAAGATCACTGATAACAATAATAACATAAATTTTATCTTAATCGTGGTGTATATTTCTGATTTAGATCCAAGTTACAAGATGTAGCATCGCACTGTAAATTTTAGAGGAAAAAAAAAAAAAAAAAAAAAAAAAAAACATATATATATATATATAGTACACATATATGCACACACACACACTTATGTATATATATTGAGGAAAAGAAGTTAAATATAACGATTTTTTAAAATATTTTTCATTATTATTTTTCAACTTAAGAATTTTATACATGAAGTGCATAAAAATTTCTCTCTTAAAAATTAAGAAAAAAAAAAATTATATTTTGCGTTCATTAGTTGCAAAACTTTTCGAATCATGTTCACTTTCCACAAAAGCTATTGAATAAAATAAAATCGAACCCACAAAATTGTCAGCCCAATCCTAAAAAAGAAAGAAAGAAAAAAAACAAGACCTTCCGGCTTTTTCGGAAGGGTAGGTTGATTTCTTTTTCCTTATCAAGTAGCCGTCATTTTGTTTCAAAATGGCGGCTACAAATTATTAATGCACTTGGTAGAAATATTGATGTAGGCTATGGGAGTTTTAAGCAAATCGGTTCATAAATACACTTTTATGTGAATTTAAAATTTTCAAGTGGCCGGTGCTAGGGAAAAAAATGGTGGGTTAAGTTGACAAATATATGAAATGCGTTTGTGAGATAAGTCTACTGTACACACATAGTTCGAATTAATTCAAAATCTCAAAAGTCATTGTGTTGAAAAATTAAGTGGCTGCCACTTCGATAAAAATGGCAGAGAAAGTTGCTGCTCATCTAAGATATCGTTGCAAATTTGAAAATATTTTTTTTTTTTTTGTAGAAATTCTTTCAAAGACGCTTAGTAAGTTGATAAAATGTTAGTTTCCTGCATTTCTTGTTTCTTTTAGTATTAAAATAGTCTAATTTTACCTTAAAAACTGATTAAAAAGATCCAGTAACGCATGTAATGGATTTGGCGCCAAATTTGGCGACTTTTCCCCAATGACGACTTTTTTGGCGACTTTTGGCGAGAAAATACTTATTATCGATATAACAAAGATGGACGCAATAACGTGATTGGTTCATGAGTTACGTGAATTTTCTAAATTTTTGTTGTTTGAATGATAAATCCATTTTTCAACTTTGATTTGAATTGATTAAGTATTTCTAAAGTTCCAGCAAACACATCGAAGATATTTGAAGCATAGGTTACTGTCCAACTGTGGTTTAAATCAGTGCCGTGTTTCAAAATTTATTATTATGGCAAATTTTCAAGTGGCAGTCTAACTAGCTGAGACTTGGAAGCAAAATGGCAAAACAACTTGCCCAGCGAAATCATCCAGTATAAGTACAATAAGTTCATTGTCCAGTTCTAGTTTAAATTAAATCAGAATTTCAAAAATTATAATCGTAAGAAATTTTCAGGTGGCACCACTTGTAAAAAAAAAGTGGAGTGAGATGCCTAGCGAACTTACCTGAGATATTTGAAGGATAAATCCACTACCCAAACTTGAAGCGAATTGATTCTGTCTTACAAAAATTACCATAATGACAAATTTTCAAGTGGCCGCCACTTGAAAATAAAATTGCGGATCAAGTCATCAAGAGAACTTATCCTAGATTTTTGAACCAAAAGTTCACTAACCAGCTTTTATTTGAATCAGTTTAATATTTTAAAAGTTATCGTGATGGCATATTTTCAAGTGGCAGTGTGATTTCAAGTGGCTGGAACTTAGACACAAGATGTCGGGACAAGTTGCCTAGTGAAAACATTCAAGATAATTATATCATAATATCACTGTCAAAATTTGGTTCGATTTGAAGTATTATTTCAAAAGTTATCGCGATTTTAAATTTTCAAGTATGAGCCTGATTTCAAGTGACCGCGCTTAACTTAAGATATCTGCCACTTTATTAAAAGTGGCGGATATAGTTTATTAATAAACTTCATTGAGATCCTTATGTGGTCTGTATTTACATCACAATTCAAACAATTTCGGAATACGCTTTTTACAATTTAAATTTGAAATTTTCAAGTTGTCTCCACTTGAAAACAAAATGGCGGAGCAACTTGGTTAACAAACTCATCTAAGATATTTATAAGATAAGTTAAGACACTGTTCAAATTTGTTTCCATTTGGAGTATTATTTCGGAAGTTATCATGGTTTTAAATTTTCAAGTGGTGGCCTGATTTCAAGTGGTCCCGCTTAACTTAAGATATCCACCACTTTATTAAAAATGGCGGATAAAGTTCATTAATAAAGTTATTTGAGACACTTGTGTAATCTATATATACATCAAAATTAAAAGAAATTCGCAACACGCTTTTTACAATTTGAATTTGAAATTTTCAAGTGGTCTCCACTTGAAAACAAAATGGCGGATCAACTTGGTTAACAAACTCATCCAAGATATTTATAAGATAAGTTAAGACACTATTCAAATTTGGTTCGATTTGGAGTATTCTTTCGGAAGTTATAGGGATTTAAAATTTTCAAGTGGTAGCCTGATTTCAAGTGGTCCCGCTTAACTTAAGATATCTGCCACTTTATTAAAAATGGCGGATATAGTTTATTAATAAACTTCATTGAGATCCTTATGTGGTCTGTATTTACATCAAAATTCAAACAATTTCGGAATACGCTTTTTACAATTTAAATTTGAAATTTTCAAGTGGTCTCCACTTGAAAACAAAATGGCTAAGCAACTTGGTTAACAAACTCATCTAAGATATTTATAACATAAGTTAAGACACTGTTCAAATTTGGTCCCATTTGGAGTATTATTTCGGAAGTTATCATGGTTTTAAATTTTCAAGTGGTGGCCTAATTTCAAGTGGTCCCGCTTAACTTAAGATATCCGCCACTTTATTAAAATGGCGGATAAAGTTCATTAATAAAGTTATTTGAGACACTTGTGTAATCTATGTATACATCAAAATTAAAAAAAATTCGGAATACGCTTTTTACAATTTGAATTTGAAATTTTCATGTGGTCTCCACTTGAAAACAAAATGGCGGAGCAACTTGGTTAACAAACTCATCTGAGATATTTACAAGATAGGTTAAGACACTGTTAAAATTTGGTTCGATTTGGAGTATTATTTCGGAAGTTATAGGGATTTTAAATTTTCAAGTGGTAGCCTGATTACAAGTGGTCCCGTTTAACTTAAAATATCTGCCACTTTATTGAAAATGGCGGATAAACTTCATTAATAAACATCATTGAAACCCTCATGTGACCTGTATTTACAACAAAATTCAAGCAAATCTTGTTTAAATATGCTTTTTACAATGTCGGTTTGAAATTTTCAAGTGGCTGCCACTTGAAAACAAAAAGTCGGAGCAACTTGGTTAACGAACTCGTCCAAGATATTTATAAGATTAGTTCACTGTCCAAATTTGGTTCGATTTCGAGTATTATTTCGGGAGTTATCGTGATGACAAAATTTTCATTATAGATAGATAGATATATATATATAGATAAACGAAGTGATTGCAATAGGTCGATTTCTAAAGAAATCAACCTAAAAAAAAATGCGTTAAGAAAAATTATGTTCAGAAGAAAAGTGAATAAAATTCGAGCATTATTCAGTAAAATAAAGATATTTTTCTTATAATCGTTAGAACCTATTTCGAGAATATATATACTATTGGTCAAAAGTATTGCAAAATTGAAATTTTCTAACTTTTTTTTTTTTTTTTTTTTTAGGACTGAGGAATATTAGTCTCAATCTGGGATTTTTGCGGTGTCATTTTTCGATAGTTGGACATTTATCGAAAATATAATTTAATAATTTAAAAGCGATGTTATAATTTGAAAAAAAAAAAAAAACTAATAGTCCTGCGTCCGAAACTAAATTCTGCTTTTGCCAGAATTTCATCAAAATCTTTTTTTTTTTTTTTGAAAGAAAAAGAAAACAAAAGAAAGTTAATAATAATCAGTATCGAAACAAACAATATCGAAAAAGTTTTTTTTAATAATTTTGAATTAGGAAATAAAAAGTGTGCATGCAAAATGAAATAAAAATAAGTACAAAAATGAATTTAATGATTTAATTTTTATATAAAACATGATCGCGTGCTATCTTAAAAAGTAGATGTAAAATTTACAGTTTATGTGGTGCGTGTGGCACCTATAAAAATGGTTTTAAAAAATAGAATACAATAAAGAAAGCAACGATGTTGGTTGCATTTTGTTATATAGTTTGAATTTTTGAATTTTATAAAAGTAATATCTACCGTAGGAATAATTTCTTATGTTAAAAATATAGGGAATTGTTATGCGAGCACACATTTATTTATTTAATTTTTTTTTTTTTCGGATTTTATTTTATTTTTTTATTTACTTATTTATTATTATTATTATTTTTGAAGAAGAAGCTTAAAAGATTTAATATTTATTAAATTAAAATGATTTTTTTAAATATCAATATGATAAATTAGTTTAAAGTCAAGACTTGAGTAAATTACTAATGAAAACAATTATTTACTTAAAAAAATTTACATGTTATCAGAAATCAGCATATATTTTGATATCGCGGAATAAATTGAAATAAACAAACAATTTAAAGTTCACTCAACATGGTTCATTTAACATGGGAAGTTAACCTAAGAACTTCTGCGTAGAAAAATAATAAATAACGTAATTTAGCCTGAAAGCGTTTGATATGTTGGTGACCGCCTCTGGTTTTGACCACAGCAGCTACTCATTTAGGGATGGAATCAACAAGGTTTGGTTAAAACTTCTTCTCTCTTAGGGTAAAACTCTCTTCTTTCAGAATTTCATTGTGCCAAACTTTAATTATACTTTCCTGAAACTCTCGTTTCGTTTTAGAATGATTTTGGGGTATTTTCCTGCCAATAATACTTCATAAATTCCCAATCGGATTTAAATGTGGCAAGTTTCCTGGCCATGATCTTCTTCAAAAGAAAAAAAAAAAGTTGAATTTTCTATCTTGCAAATCTTTTGGCTAGTAGTGTAACAGCATATCTAGAAAAAACACTCATTCGACAACTGTATGACAAGTAAACTATATTGTCTATCTGAAATTAAAGTAATAATAAAGTTTCGCTGCACAGATTTTTTTTTTTTTTTTTAACAACAAAAATTTTGTTAACCAGAACCAGATTATTTTGTTGTTTTAACCTAATTGTCTTGTTGATTTAACCAAAATTTGTTTAAATCAATAAACTTGTTGATTTACAAACTCAGTTTTGTTGATTCAGAACATCGCTCGCTCATTGGATTTTTACAGAGAGATCTATGACTTACTTAGATTATATCAGACTATCCAGTGACAATGACTCTTTTTTTCAACCCCATTATTTTTGTCAGTAAAAGGAAGTCGGTTTGGTTACCTGTACAAATTTATTGTTAACATGACAAAATACACCTACAAAAGCCAGTTAATAAAATAAGACTGGTTTCCCAAACAAAACATTTCTTTTCTTTTTCGTCGCATGCGACATATTTTATCAAATACATAAAATTGAAAACCCTATCAATATATTTTCTTTTCATTTTCTTTTTTTTTTTTTTATTTTTTTTTTCGTTAATTTTCAATGTACTTTTTTTAAATTTTAATATCTTGATACGTTGGTAAAATCAATAATGAAAACACTTCCCTTTCAGCTATTCCAACGACCATTTTGCAATATTTCAGTCCATAAAGTATTCTTCACATAATCTGAAGATAGACAGAGATCGTCACTGTCTGCCCAGCGTTTACAGCCTGCGCTATCTCGCATCACGGCTGAAGAGGTCCGACGTCGAATTATCTCGGGAGAAGAGAACAGAGCCGTAAAGTCGAAGGACACTTTCTCATTTACAGCGAGTTTAGAATTGTATCTTGCAGCCCGTCATTCCGAATAACTCAGTCGAACTCTATCAACTAAATAAAGCAATTTTAAAACCGAAAATTTACTCTATATTTTAAAATAATTGGGTACGAAATATTTTATGAAAAAACTAATTAAGTTTGTAAGGGGGGAAAAAAATGCTTTTTTGGTCTTTATAATATAATGAATATGCTGTCCATTTTGCAGTTTTAGTCAGAGACTTATTTTGTTTGGTGCACTTTATTTTTTTATTTATTTATTTTTACTTTCTTCTATGTTCAATAGAAGAAAGTATTGGATTCGTAAAAATTTTCGACCTCCGGTTTTTTGATGGATTTACACGTTTTGAGAGCTGTAGAATACGATTTGATCATTTTTACAAAATGTCTGTCTGTCTGTGTGTGTGTGTGTGACAAAATTTTGTGACAACTGTATCTCAGGAGCTACTGCACAGAATTTCATACAAATTGGTATGTAATTGCACCTTGACATAAATCAGTGTCTATCAACTTTTGGTAAAAATTGTCTTACAGGTTGCGTTGCCATCCCGCTTTTCTAAATTTTTAACATGGTGATATAGGACAAAATTTTGTATAAATGTGCATAAAGAGAAATATTTTTTAGTAATCATTATGGAATTTACAAGAATTATTTATAATAGAGATAGTCAACTGGGAAATTTTTTTTGTATGTGTAGGAGCTTCGCCACCCCCCCCCCTCGGGGAGAAGTCCCCCCTCAAAGGGAGTAAATTTTCAAGATGGGTATCTTTCGAAAGGTCTCGTCAATACCTTTAAAACGAATCGTAGAACTATAAGTCTGTGATAATTTAAAACAAAGTTATTGATTTTTTTTTTTTTTTTTAAACGAAATTTAACGAAATTTGGTATTTAGTTGGCCCCTGGCATAAACTGGTGCTGATTAGATTTGGGATAAATCGCTCAACAGGTGGCGCTGTGATCGTATTTTTTCTAAATTTTAACATGGCAGTATAGGACAAAATTTCGTATAAATGTACATAATGAGAGTTATTCTTAAACTGTCATTGTAAAACTAATATGAATTATTGATAATAGTAGTACTTAATTAGGAAAAAAATTTTGTGCATGTGGCGGCATCGCTTCCCCCCCTGGGGGAGAGTACCCCCGGGGGGGTTGGGGGTTAAATTTTCAAGATGGGTATCTTTCGAAAGGTCTCGCCAATACCTTTAAAACGAATGGTTGAACTATAAAATATGTGATAATTTAAAACAAAGTTATCGATTTTTTTTTTTTTTTAATATTGTTACTGAATGAATTTGTATAGGAAAATATAGAAGAAAATCTTGTGGTAGCCACAACATACTAGTTTCTTTTTTAAACATTCAATTTGTTTAATTCTTCCAAATATGTTTATATCAATTTTTAAAAATTCCTTTTGTGAAATAATGTACTGAAGTTATCCAGGAAAGTTTAAAGATATCATAACGTGACGTATCGCGTGTTTTCTTGGAATTGATGCATATATTGTATATAAGATCAAGTTCTAACACACCATGCTGGAATACACTACAATGTGTGACTATAAAATTCGCTTACTCCTTATGCGGTAAACTTCAAGCGTGTTGTAAATAAAGGTACGGCTGAATTTTTTTGAGGAGCGCAGTAAAATAAACCGATTTTGAGCAAATTTTCAGCAAAAAGCGCTGTAAATTTGCTTAAAAACGTCCATATATATTTAAGAAAAGTTATGTTTGATGAGAGCATTAACACTAAACCATCCATCCATATGTTATGCTGTCACTTGGCAAGTCTCTTAATACAATAATGAATTTTATTTATTTATTTATTTATTTTTACTTTTTTCTATATTCAATAGAAAAAATTTTGATTCGTAAAAATTTTCGACTTCCTGTTTTCGACAGATTTACACCTTTTGAAAGGTCTAGAACACAATTTGATAATTTTTAAAAATGTCTGTCTGTCCGTCCGTCTGCCTGTGTGTGTGTGTGAGAGAGAGAGAGACAAAACTTTTATGACGACTGTATCTCCGGAACTACTGTTCAGAATTGTATATAAATTTATGTGTAGATGCATCTTGACCTAAATTAGTGCCTATCAGCTTTTAGTGCCAACCGCTCAATAGGTGGCGCTGCTATACAACAATTTCCGCAATTTAAGGGGAGGCTATATCTCAGGTTCTATTGCGTATCATCAAACAAAACTTGATATGCGAGAAGGCCATTATGAGACATTATGCGGATTCAATCTGAATGCTTATCGGCCAACAGGTGGCGCTGCTATACAGCGATTTCCGAAATTTAAGGGAAGGCTATATCTCGGGAACTACCGCACAGAATTGAATATAAATTTATATGTAGATGCACCTTGACATGAATTAGTGCCTATCAACTTTTGGTGTCAACTGCCAACAGATGACGCTGCTACACAACGGTTTCCGCAATTTAAGAGAAGGCTATATCTCAGGTTCTATTGCGTATCATCAAACAAATCTTAATATGTGAGAAGAGACATTATGAGACATTATGCTGATTTAGTTTGGATACTTATCGGCCAATAAGTGGCGCTGCTATACTGTAAAATTCCTTGATAATGGGAAGGTTATATCTCACTTTTTATGGCATATAACTGTACGAAACTTGATATGTGAGATAACCATTATGAAAACGCATTTTTTAAGATGTTATTTACAGACAATAAAACTGTCTTTGTTTGGATATTTAGTGTTAATTTTCTTTAAGACGAAAATCATTTGCATTCATCATGTTAGATAATTTTTATTAATAATAGTTTTAATAAATTATTTGTACTTAATGAATTTTTATAGGAAAACAGAAAGCAAGAATTTTTACAGAAAGCAAGCAATCCCACATGCACTTTAGAAAATCTTTAATTCATATACTTCTTCCGAACATATACTTGTTCATACATCTTGAACTGCGAAGTGAAAGGTTTGAGGCACCGAAATGAAAGCATACGATTAGTTTTCTTTTATGTAACTTTTTATGTACTTTGTTTTCAGCTTTTATTCTACTTCCAGTGCACATAAAAGATTTTTTGTGAGTTTTTACCGAATTCAATACCAGTCAACGTAGTTTATTTACCTCGTTTTTAAACTGAATTTCTACTGGCTTATTATGACTTTAAATCCTGCATTGAATTTCCATTAAATAACGATAAATTTTATTTAAAAATCACTCAGAACCAATTTTCATAATAATTTTGTTTTACAAAATAATCTGTACAATTATTTTTCATGCACTTTATATTTCTTTTTTCATGAACTTTTCTAAATTTATAAATGAATATCCATATGTTTATAAAAAAAAAAAAAAAAAAAAAAAAAAGGAAGAAAAGAAAGAAAATAGGAAGAATACCCGCAATAATAATAATAAAAACTGTTTAACTTTCTTTAATTTCTTCAAAACATGCCAATTTAAAACTAGTTGGCATGGGTGGACTCTGCTCAGTTCCCCATCATATACATGCTCTGATACATTTCTAGTGGAAGACATATTATAATCATGTTAAGAGAAATGAATTTGACCAAACGCTTGACACAGTGACAAAATGAAATCCCCTCCTAATAGGCTATTTACCGTTCATTTCGATATATTTATCTTATTCTAATCTACTAATTTATTTTATTAGGGTCAATTTCTTAGGTTAATTTTCATGCTACTATTTCCAATGCAACAATCCTCAAAATGCATATTTATATGGAATATCGCTCAATTTGCTATGTTGATAAGTTCTTAAATTATGAATAACTTACGAAATTTTCCTATTAGAATATTTGTGGTCAATCATGTTCAAACAAGTATCCTAAATGTTATTTTGAAGTTGCCTGATATATTTATGATCCTCAAAATGGACGTTTATGCTCAATTTTGCCCATGCTAAGTAAATCGTAAATTCAAAATAAGTTACGAAATTTTTAAATAAAAACATTCATAGTCAGGGATGTTCATTCCAGTATCCTAAATGATATTTTAAAAGTGGTCTGACATTTTTACGATGAAAATATCCCTCAAAAGGGACATTTAAGCGAAATTTTGCCGTATTCTGCCATGTTAAGAAATTCGTAAATTTCTAATAATTTGCGATATTTTCAAAGTTGATTGTTTATAGTTAATGATGTTCATTCCTGCATCAGAACTGATATTTAATAGCTGTTCTTACATTTTTTACGATAAAAATATTTCTTTTCATGCATGTTTAAGTGAACATTTGCCCTATTCTCCCATGTTAATAAAATCGTAAATTTCTTATAACTTCTGAAGTTGTTTAGTTAGAATGTTGAAAATAAATAGGGTTCTTGCCAGTGTCATAAATAATATTTTAAAACTGGTCCGATCTCTCTGCGATCATTTGCTCGCAAGATATCGTGCACACAGACTAACAGACTAACACACTAGGAAACTGACAAACTAACAGTTATCTTACTGACGGACACCATACCCATTTTGATATTTTCACATTCCTCACACCTGAAAACGTGTAAAAAAGTAAAAAAAAACGAGGTCGAAATTTTTTACGATTACCTAAGTTCCCCATACCTATAGTACGAGGGGGAACTAAAAATGAATAAATAAATAAAAGAAAATAGAAGGAGATACTATGATTTTTATGATTAAATAACTTTTTTAGTATACTATAGATATCAAAGTAAAAGCCTTAATTAACGGATTATTTGTAAGAAACTTAAATTATAACTATTCAATAATTTAAATGATATGTGAGAAAAAAAAAGAAAAAAGAACACCCGCAATACTACTACTACTACTACTACTAATAATAATAAAACTATGATTTTATTATTAAACAATATTTTTAAGTATAATATAAATATGAATGTAAAAGCCTTAATTAACGGATTATTTGTAAAAAATCTAAATTGCAGAACTTCAATAATTTAAATAATCAACAAAAGAGGAAAAAAGAAAAAAAAATTCCAAAATGAAACTAATGCATTTGAATACAAAGAAACTTTTGTAGAGAAAGAAAGAAAAATTGCTGTTCTAGGATTCATATTTAATTACTAAAACATCATAGCGTCATATATAACATCATGCATTTCTTTTTCTTTTTCCAATTAAATAAAAATTAAAAGTTCTGCAGATCAAACATTTCATTCCAAACTAAAATGAAAATACGCTAGGAATGCATCAAAAAGGGGTAAATGTGTGGGTGGGTGGGGAGGGAAGGGGAATCAGGTCCATTCGGAGATCCGTTATTGTGTCAGTAACATTATACTCTAAGATACTGAACTTAAATTAAAAAATATTTTTAATATTGTTTATTTGTTTTGTTTCAATGAGATGAAATATGTTTAACAAATAAAAAGTTTAATTCCAATTTTTAATAAAAGGGTGTAAGAATGCGCTTTTTATAAAAGTATATTTTAGAACATTCTGAAATTCTGATTTAATTGCAATTTTTTTTTCTTTTTTCGATGTTAATGAAAGAAAGCTTGATAGATAAAACATTTCATTTGAAAATAAAATGTAAGTTCGTAAAAAAAAAAAAAAAAAAAAAAAAAATACATGTATATACATAATAAAAAGAAAATTCTAGAAATCTTTAATTATTTATTTTATATATTGTAAAAGATCAAGCTTTTAACAAAAAAAAAAAAAAAAAAAAGAAAGATAATAGATAAGTTCACAATTAAAATGTTTTTACTTCGACAAGATGAAAATTCCCCATTCATGATAATTATACATATATTTGCTTGTTATATTAAATATATCTTTAAGTATATGCATACGCTTATTTATTTATTTTTTATCTTCAAAATTTTTTCTTGAGACACGACTTAAATATCTAATACATTTGTTTCATTCAAACATATTTACACGAATAGATACTTTTAATCTTATGATAAAATAATAAAATAAAAATCTAATACATTCGTTTCATCCATCCATATGTATATAGATAGATATCTTTAATCTATACATCATATTAATGCTCAAATTAGGCTCCAACTGAATCAATTAATCACTTATTTCACAGTTGTCTAGCAGAATGTACAGAATGTAGCTATATTATTAGAACTGATAATAAACTTACAAAATGGCCATTTCTTTTATCTAATATTACGTCTAATTTTAATACAAGTGTGATTTTTGTATTTTTGTATTTTTGTATTTTTTTCCAGATACATGTTTAAGATATTAATTTTTCGGAATAAAAGACATATAACTATACTTTTTTAAGACAAAAGTTTTAAATAATTACAAGAAAAAAAGAACTTTTTATGTACCACTTTTTTAAATTTTCTTTTTATTTAATTTTAATCGCTTTTTAGTCGTTTTCACTATCTACAGACTTTATAAACTTTAATTTTTATAATTTTTTAATTTTTCGTACAATATTTTTGTAAACAAACTAAATTCACATGTATTCTGTTTTCAAAATCGTCAAACGCCGTTATGCAAAAAAGCAAGTACTGAATTCGATCGAAGCGCCACCTTGCGGATTTTTCAAAAATTACTGAAAATGAATTTAATTCTGCTTAAAGATGGCTAAAAGTATTAAAAGAATGCATTGTCATCGTCTTCTGAGCTATTCTAAAAGTTTCGAATATCTAGCTAGTCGGGAAGTTAGTTAAAAATAGATTGCAAGATTTGTACACTGGACACAAACAAAAAACGAGAAAGTGAGTTAATAAAAACATGGTAAAATAAATTGTAGATCTGAAAAAACAGAAAACTGTTCGGAGGTAAGGCATTTTTACTATAAACTAAAAATGGGATAAACTACTTGGAAAAGTCATGTTGGTAAAAATTCCAAAAGCTGAATTCGAAATTTATTTGATGGATAACACAATTCTGGATAAGGAAAAGAAAAATATTCTCAAAGTACTGGTGCGTGCACTGCTCCTGAAAAAAACCTTTTCTTTTTTCTAAATTTTTAGTGTTTTATTCTCCTAATTTTCAGGTGTTTTCTTCTTAACCTTTAGATGCTTAAATGAATAACAAAATACTTCTGTTTCAGATGTCTAGTCAATACGAATAACAGTTTTATGCTAATGAATAACACATATTTGCCATTGCATGCCGCATGAAATTCGCAAAGGAAATCATGCCACTACAGCAACCAAGAACATTAATAGTGTGTAATACAGATTCCTTGGATGCCCGCAAATGCTAGCAGTGGTTTGTCAAATTAAAATCTGGTACATTTGATTATCAAATGTCTACCATTCTGAAAGACCAATGGTGGTGGACAATGACATAATAATAAACTTTGAATTGAAAATAGAATAATTTTATTCAGAACGAAAACTGTGGGCTAGGAATAGAACCGGTACCAATGGTTTAAAGTGACACCATTCTACCATTGAACTACCACGGACAATCCACGGCAGACAACTTTAGCTAAAAGTCGATTTATTTTTTACTATGTTTTTATTAACTTCGATTCTTGTTTGTTTGTAGGTTTGTTTGTCAGGGACAAATCTTGCAATCGATTTTTAACTAACTTCCCGACTAGCTAGATATTTGAAATTTTCAGGACAGCTCACAACACGGTGACAATACATTTTTCTAATAATTTTAGTCAACTATTTCAAGTCCCGCTGCCTACGGCAGCGCTTATATGATTCGACAGGAAATTTATTTAATTAACTTCCCGACTAGCTAGACATTTGAAACTTTCAGAATAGTTCAAAACACGGCGAAAATGCAATTTTTAAATATTTTTAACCAACTGCTTCGGGTTCCTGCTGCCTTCGACAGCGTTACCAGCACAAAGCTTGCAATCGATTTTTCACTAACTTCCCGACTAGCTAGACATTTGAAACTTTCAGGATAGTTCAGAACACGGTGAAAATACATTTTTTTAATACCTTTAGCCAACTGTTTCGGGTTCCTGCTGCCTTCGGCAGCGTTATCAGTACAAAGCTTGCAATCGATTTTTCACTAACTTTCCGACTAGCTAGACATTTGAAACTTTCAGGCTAGCTCATAACACGGTGACAATACTTTTTTAAAACTTTTAGTCAACTGCTTCAGGTCCCTACTGCCTTCGGCAGCGTTTATATGATTCAACAGAAATTTTATTTCACTAACTTCCTGACTAGCTAGACATTTGAAACTTTCGGAATAGTCCAGAATACGATAAAAATGCTTTTTAAAAATATTTTTATCCAATTGCTTCGGGACCCTGCTGCCTTCGGCAGCGTTTCCAGTACAAAGCTTGCAATCAACTTTTAACTAACTTCCCGGCTAGATAGCCATCTGAAACTTTTATAATAGCTCAAAAGACGATAGCAAGGAATTTTTTGAATACTTTTATCCAATTGTTGGGGTACCGGCTGCCTTCAGTAGCGTTTATATGATTCAACAGAAAATTAAAAAACATGGTTTATAAAAAATTTTTTATCTTATAATTATTTCATCTTCGAATTCTACATAAGTGATCGGTCTCAGGTTGAATTCCTGACCAGAACATTTTTTGATCTGAAT
This sequence comes from Salticus scenicus, assembly GCA_963930645.1. Classification (NCBI taxonomy): domain Eukaryota; kingdom Metazoa; phylum Arthropoda; class Arachnida; order Araneae; family Salticidae; genus Salticus; species Salticus scenicus. The sequence continues at coordinate 33,624,199 of OZ005654.1, read as the reverse complement.
AAAATTATTGAACTTAGAGTTCAAAATTTATTAATGTTATTAAATTGAAGTGAGAAATCTAATCTTAATAAAGTGACATTTTGAAGCAAGTCATAGGAGTAAATCCCCGTCTAACCCTTCAAGAAGGGACATCAGTTTCACTCATCAAGCTCTACTTGTACGAAGAGCTTCATCAAATAGTCGAGGTTCATGCAGAAAGAATTCGGATACCATATCAGCCCCCACAGGTGACAATATATCAATAATCTGCAACTTTCAACTTTGCAATTCTTGAAATTTCCCCTTAAACAAGAAAAGGAATTATTTTTTCATCGAATCATTTCAGGAGGTGAGAAATGGACATTATATGTTGATTCTAAAGTGTAAAAGCCGTGGCTTTGTACTGGGAAAACACCTTTGGCAATATCAAAATCTGATAATACATCTTACAAAAGTTTTATTGAATATCTACAAAAATATTTATAGTATAATGCACTTTCAAGTACTCCAATCCGGTTAGACCGTAAGGGATGTTGTTTTTGTAAAAATTCGAAGCCCTGCAGTCTGCATTAATCCCTTACACCAGTAAACATCTCGCGCTGGTGAACACTTTTGACTGATGATTTCTGCACCATCTGATTATCACCTTTCTTGGTCGTAAATCCACTCACTCAATGACATAACTTTTTAAGAATATCGATGACATCAGAAATGGATTGCTGGAATCTTTACAGACAAAACCATCTTAATTTTATTAAAATGGGTCGTCTCGTAAAGTTGATTGAGATATAGCAAATGTTGATACATAATGATGACGATCACGGCATGAATTAAAAAATAAAACATATTTTGTTAGATATATGTGTAATATTTTCTTACAGTCGGCAGCAAAATTATTAAAGCACACATCCAAATTGTTTATTTATTTATTTACTTTTAGTTTGATTGCAAATTTTTATCGCCAAAATACTTTTTTATAAAGAGCAGAAAGAGTAAAATCATGACTCGAGATATATTTACTTAACAAAACAGTATTAGGCGCACATTTTTTAAATACGAATTATTGCTAGTGCTTCAATAATTTTGTTGCCGACCTAAAAGGTATTATTTTTTGAAAGACCCGATACTAGAAGTTAAACAATGAAGATGTTAATGCTTTCAAAGTACCATGGTGAAGCAAGTTTTAGATTTCAAAGTACCTTCAGAAACTCAATATGTAAAATTTAGATCTGTACCTAAACCAGATACCTGGCATGCTGACTTCAGTCAATCAAGATGTTTAATACCGTATATAGTCTAACTTAACAAATTGTAAAGTTCCAGATGCTAAACCATCAAGTATTCAGATCCCGTTAATTTAGATCCTAAATCTCAAATTGTTATAAGCTTCTATAAAAAATTAAAACCATTGTTATTTCAACAGAACTTAAGAAAGTCTTACAAAAAATCATAAAGCACCGAATAGTCTACGTAATGACCGGTACTAAGAAAGCATTAAATACGAAGTTTTCATTTATAAATAGGTAATGATTCGCTTTTCAATAGGGATGTCGCCATTTTTTTCCATTTTTTTTTTTTTTTTTTTTTTTCCTTTTTAAATATCTGCCAATAAGAATTGACATTTCGGATATGAATACAAATAAAGTTCGGAGTATAACTCGACCCAGCCCAGCTTGTGTATTGTTAGGACGATTTTTTTTCGTTTACCTGCCGAAGAAAATTTACGAAATTCATTTCGAAGTGCAATTATTTTCTTTCAATTCTGAAGTAAGTAAATCTTTCGAAAACACTGCCAATATAACTTCCAAGATTATCTTAGCAAGCACTATCAAACTGTGTCAGCAATTTCACTCATAGCAGTATAATACAAAAGATCGTACTTTGGAAAGACGAATATATTCGCCAGGGGCAGTTAAGGGGTTAAATAAAACCTTATGTATGTCCAGAATATATGCTTATTATCTTAATTATAATAAGGGCTTACCTCGGTTAAAGGCAACACCCTAAAATCATTGCAGATTACAATTTTGGTATGCCGATATTGAGCAGTATCACAGAATTACATCTAATATGTATATCAGTGACAGAATCCATAACTTTTTTTAAACTATAAAATATTTTGACTGGTAGAGAAAAAAAAAATATGAAATATTAATTTTAGCGTATTTTAGCAACATGATAAAAAACTGTAATTTAAAGAAATTTTCTCTAAAATTTCAGATATTTTACTTTTAAATCGTAGTATATTGTACATTAGAAGATTATACAAACATGTACATTGTTTAACTTATACATTATTGAATTATTAGTTATTAAACTTATACATTATTGAATACACTGTATTCTATATTAAAATAACTTTTAGGATTGGATTACAATGCTTGTGTATGTGCAAACACATTTACGTGAAACTCTCAAATTTTTCATCTTGGCTATTTATATATATATATAAAAAAAAAAAGGGTGATGTTAGTTTATGCATAAAAAATTGTATGGTCCGTTCGCCGAAGTTTTAATGTGATTTTATGAAATAAAACTTTTTTTTTTTTTTTTTGACAAATCTACGTAACAAGAAGAAAAATAAATTGTTTAAAATCCTTTTCATACAGTTAATTCAACAAAATATAAAATAAAACATTAATAACAGAAATCGGTTTCGCAGAATTTCACAAAAAGATTTCTGGCCCATCAATCGTTTCGTTCCTCACTCAAAGCTTTATACAACTCTACAACCCTTTCTTTCCTCTGAACCACCTGAGTGGTGTGTGCCGAAGTCATCTTCCTTCCAATTACTGTTCCCGCAAGTTTTCTAGAGAAGCCGGCGGAGCGTGTCTGACAAAGTGCCTTTCTATCTCGCCAAGCACGACAGCCACGTGATAATGAATCTACCCCTCATTCGTGCACGTTTCTCAATCTCCCTCCCGCACTCCCTACTTACTGCCGCAAAATCGATGGAGAAATTTTATTTCCAAATTGAGTAAAGAATTCTTTCATTTAGACACCGATATTACGTTAGAAAAGAAAAAAAAAAATTAACTGTGACATTGCTAAGTTTTTCCTATATTGTTCAAATGCATTTAAGTAGCAAAGTCGTATAATATAGAAAGGGTATTACTACACATAAATATAATCCATTTCTAGTCAAGAAAATGTAAATAGCTATAATTATAAACATCCCCTTCCCAACTGATGAATCCAAACTATAATTGAACCAACATAGTGTTTCACAAAAGTGAACGTATATCTAGTTTTAGCCACAGATATAGTTATCATGCATATCTTGAAAAATGTGGTATGGCAGTATGATGAAATCCTTAGGTGATATGCACGAAAATTTAATCAGAATATTTTTGTACAATAATCATCTTACGTATACAGCTTAATGTGAGTCTATACCATAAATTAAGATAGTAATGGTGGTGTAAGGATTAAAGGCGAAGGTTTATGTACGCTAAAGAACTAGGTAATATATTTTGGGGGAAACATAGGGATCATGGAATTTTGTTTTTCTATGGGAGTCTGTACTGTATGAGGGGTCAGAATTAGATTCTTGTAGTAGTCCGATGTTTGTGTATGGGTCTGTAAGCTGTTCTAATCCATATTTCCGTGAGTTTCGGAGAAAATTATGGAAAGGCTATATCAAAAACTGGGTTCGAATTCGAGATCTTCTGTCTATCAGCTTTGAGAGCAAAACCTCTCGGCACTATTAGGCCACAAAGTCAGACATAGAAGCATAAAGCGTTAAAGAACTATAAAAGTATTAAGCAATAATACTTTTATAGTTCATTTTTTTATGCAGAAAAGTGCAGCATAGCAGCGTCGTTTACAAGACATAATGCATCAAAACGGAACCAACATACTTTTTCATAATTAGTATTCTGATTATAATTTCTGTCATGTTTCTGTTCAAAAAATGATATGTAAAAATTATTATGAACTTCGAAGAATGTACAATATAGTGGCGCTAATCTAAGGAGACCCAATTAATGTCGACCATTAAAAAATGTTAAGTTTTATGGTCTTCGGCACATTAGTTTTTGCATTAGAGCACTTATAAAATCTAAGATAAAGACGAGCAATAAACGAAAGAAAAAGAAAAAGAAAATAAATACCGGACATTTTCTAAAATGGCAAAAACGCAGGATATGAAAGGACATCGAAAATAAATCGAAAATGTTCAGGATTCCAATAATCTTTTAACTTGATTATGAATCCAATAATCTTTTAACTCGATTATAAATCCAATAATCTTTAACTCGATTATGGCGTTGACGAATGTGTTTTGGAATTCGCTCGTTTTCTCGAAACAATTCTCGGAATAACAAAAAATTTGTTTGCAAAATAAGTAAAAGCTGAATTAAACTAATGAAAACCATTGAATGCTTATTATAATACATAATATCCATTTAGTAGTGACCACCAGCGACAGAGTGGTTCTGCGCTCAAAGCTGGTAGACGTAAGGTGCCAGGTTCGATCCCAGGTCGCGCTCGTCGGCCTAGCCTTTCGGAACTTCCCGAGGTTTTCTTCGAAACATGCGTAAATACGGGCTAGGACCCCTTAGAAAGACCTTCACGTAAGGCACTCCCCCTCAGGCCTAGGACCCTAGAGCAATCAATCGGCCTTATTTCCAAAACACCAAACACCCATTTAGTTGTACACATTTTTAGAATAACTCGTTAAAAAAAAAAAAAAAAAAAAAAAATCAGTGATAGAAATGATTACTTTTGCAGTTTGAAAAATTATTATTTATTATTTATTATTATTATTATTATTATTATTATTATTATTCTATTCCCTAACGAATGTTTGTTTAAGAACAGATAAATGAACATGATTAAACTTTACAATTAAGTTTTAAAAAATATTTTATTTTCGATTGGTAATCTGAGATACATAATACTTCCACCTTTATATAATAAAAGGTACTTTTTTAAACATTTATGATGCATGAAATACTCTGATAAACACATTTATCTAAGTTATATATCATGTCTCCGTTGTATATCACTTCATACGACAACAGATTCCTGATAGAAAATGGAATGTTAGGATTTACGATCGACACGTAAAAGTGACTCCATATCTTTCATGTTTCAGAAAAAGTAGCAAAATCGAGAAATAAGGTAAATATATTACTGGAATATGTTTCTGGTTTTCATTACTTCCTTTTATGAAAGTTTTGTAATAATGAAAATTTTAGATCTCCATTTTTCCGTGGATTTAGACGTTTTGGAATATCCTGAACACGGTTAGACCATTTTCAGAATCTGATTGAGTGTGCATGTGTATCAAAAACTTTGTGTACGCTGTATCTCATCAACCAATGGACAAAATTTAACGAAACTTAATGTTTGGCTGGACATTGATTTAAATTGGTGCAAATAACATTTGGTGTTCATTCGTTCAGTAGGTCGCTGTCACCTCATTTTTTGTTTCATAATTTATAATAGGGCGATACAGGAGAAAATTTCGAATAAATGTACATATAATGAAAATTCTATCCCCCCCCCCCCCCTCTAAGAAGAAGCCCATTTTATCCCAGTTTACTGCTTTCAAATTGTTGACGCAGATTGCCCCTGCCCTAACTATTTTCGCTCACATGTTTTTGCTCCTACGTTGTCGTTTGGTTTTTCTGACGCTTTTTTTTTTCGAAAAAAAAAACCTCTCTTTTGAAAAATTTCCTTCTTTTTTATAACAAATTTTATTTCTTCTCTTTTGCCTCCACCTCCCATTTGCTCGTATTGCTATGCTTGTTTGATTATTGTGTCAGTCATTACAGCAGAATTCCATTTTCTCTTTCGTTACAATTTTTTCCTGGGTCTTGTCCTTAGAAAAGGTGTCACATTGTCTGGTGAAAAGCCATCATTTCTATCATAGCTTTTATTTGAGAATAAGTTGATACCAGATAGACCTGGAAGAGGATTCACTGAAATCGATGACAAATTTGGAGCTGTTAGTTGTGACGAAAGCGGGTTCCAATGTGGAATCTGCGTTAGGTCGACTTGTGATTACAATGGATGTTTTGTACATTAGAGCCGTTGATTTAATAACAAAATTAAAACTTACTTTTTTTTTCAAAGTTGACATGAATGAACAGGAATTCAAATAAGCTGCACCAATTATACAGATATCAAAATTTATTTCTCTCCCTCCATCCAGAGATAAATTCTGGTTTTCCCAATGTGTAAATAAGTTGATTTTGGAGATCTCGGTTACAATTAAGCCTTGGAGATCTTATGGGATGTGTTAATCTGCCGGGTGAACGTACCCCATGCGAAATGAGTCAACTAGACCCACATTGTCATTTTTTTAATGAGTGTAAAGAATTATTTTTTAAGCATTTCATTAAACAAAGACGTCCTACAATAACTACGAACAATTATGTTTTTGAAGACAATTCATCAAATTATAAAATGGAATTTACAAACAAATAAAAAATGATTATTTGTACGCGAAGAAATCTATTCGACTTACTAAAATTTTGAAAATTCTAACTGGTTTTTAATTGACGCTCCTTCTTCAATAACATTTATGTGAGAGAAAGAAGACGGGGCAATACACATTTGGCTGTAGTTAAAAAGCTAATCTGACGGAAAGTTTAAAATATATTGCGATCGAGCCAACGTACTCCTACGACCGGTCTACCCTAATTTATCAAAATTTAGTGGTTTTGATAAAACTCAGTTTTTAAAAATAAATAAAAATAAATGAATCGAAAACCAAAATTATTTTCCTACATATTTAAACAAACACACACGTACATACGTAAATGAATAAATAAAAAGCTACTAACAATTGTAACGCACGATCAAGAATTCGAACAAAGACATAATTGGAGAAGTCCAAAACATTGAAATTTAGAAAGCTAAATAAACACTTCCTGTTTAGCTGTCTATTTATATAAAATATGTTAAGCTGATTTCAAAACTAATCTAGTAGCTAATGAGTCATGATCCACATTAATCAGTGCGTCCAAATCCTTTCTTACTTATTTACAATTCACTTGACACATTTGTTTAAATCTGAAATTTCTAATAATAAACAATTATAGCAATAAATACAAAGTATTACATCTTAGCAGTATAAAAAGTATCTGTAAAAGTATACAAAATATTACATTTTACAGAAAGCGAAATATGACTGGCATGAGTTATACTTTTTTTAATACTAATATCGACCAGTGGTCGAAATTCGACCACTGAATCATCTCATCTGTTCACTTAAACGAGAAATATATCTCAAAACAATATCACGTACAAAAGTCGTATAGGTGCCAACTTATTATGGGTTGACCGAAAACAGTCAACCAGAAAATTTTAATAGTATTTTGTGTAAGATTTATCTGCAGTTAAATAAGACAAAAATTATTTTTTGTAAATAGTGGTATGAAAGTTGCAAGTCGTAATAAATTGGCAGGTATAGAGTCGCAACATTGATGACCTGACGCTGCAACGAATATACAATAAATTATCATCTTCACTTCAAGACAGCAGATGGCAACAAAAGAAATCTTCCATTTTAAACTGTCCGGAAGATGGCATCGCTAAACGTGTATAAAATGAAAAAGCGTAAAAAAATAAAGCTATTTTTTGCTGTTTTTCTTGGCTCATAGGAGAACATTTTTTTTTTCAACCCATATTAACCACAACTTTCGAACTATAACACTTTTAAGTACTAATTAAAAATGAGCTAAAAGCATACGACGAATTTCGTGTTCGCGTATGAATATTAAGATATTTAATATTTGAATAATTTAATCAACTACATCTATCTTGAGGAGTAATTGCAAAATGAACTCATTATTTTGTTGAAAATAATTTCGTCTGTAAAAAAAAAAAAAAAAAAAAATCTGTCTGTCTATCTATTTATCTCTCTCTCTATATATATATTAAATAAAATTTTTAATGTAAACATTTAAAAGACATTAAAATATTTTATTCTGTAGTAGTCTTCTAAATGACATAGCCTTTAAGTAAGTAGCATTGGGAAAAACAATAGACTGAAATATATATAACTCAATTTGAAGCGCAATGAATGAAATAGCCTTTGTCCCACCCGATTCCTTCAAAAAGAAATTCACAATTTAATTTTTCAAGTGCTATTTTCGAAGAAAATTTTATTACTGTGTCCAAGTAAAGAGGATAAAACTATAATTTGGAAAATTCTACTTCAAAGAAGAGTAAAAAATTTATAAAATAAGCCCCCAAAATTTCCTGCGAATAACATTTTAAAGGGAAACTAGTCGGCATAGGTGGACTCTGCTCAGTTCCCCATCATATATATATGTTCTCATAACATTCTACTACAAAACATACTATATTTATGTTAAAAGAAATGAATTCGAGCTATCGCTTGACAGAATAACAAACTGAAATGGGCCACTTAATAGGCTACCCACCGTTTGAGCTCTATGCATTTACTTTAGTCTAATCTATTAATTTATTTTGATCGGGACAGTTTTGTAGTTTAGTTTTTATGCAATTCCATAATGCAGCAATCTCCAAAATGCATGTAAAATATCGCTCAATTTTGTTATGTTCATAAAATCTTAAATTTAGGATAACTTACAAAATTTTCGAATTAGGATATTTGTAGTCAATAACGTTCAAGAAAGTATCGTCAATGTCATTTTATGACGATATATGGTCTGACATCTTTATAACGAAAATATCCATAAAAATGGATGTTTATGCAAAATTTTGCCCTTTTCTGCTATATTAAGTAAATCGTAAAATTTAAATAGCTTACAAAATTTTTAAATAAGAAAACTCCTAGTTAATGATATTCATGCAAGTATCCTAAATAATATTTTAAAAATGGGCTGGTCCTTTACGATGAAAATAATTTATTAAGATTGACATTTATGTGAAATTTTACCCTTTTTTGCCATGCTTAAAAATTCGTAAATTTCCAATAGCTTACGAATTTTTTAAATTGGAAAATTCATAGTCTATGATATTCATGCCACTATCCTAAATAATATTTCAAAAGTGGTCTGACATCTTTACGATGAAAATGTCCCTCAAGACTGACGTTTAAGTGAATTTTTGTCCTATTCTCCCATGTTAAGAAAATCGTAAATTTCTAATAACTTACAAAGTTTTTTAATTCGAATATTGAAAATGAATAGGGTTCTTGCCAGTGTCGAAAGTAACATTTTAAAACTGATCTGACTTCTCTGCGACTAATTGTTCTTTAGATATCGTGTGCACAGACTAACAAACTAACTAACGGACTAACACATAACAGGCACCCTACAGACGGACACCATACAAATTTTGTCATTTTCGGATTCCTCACACTTGAAAACGTGTAAAAAAGTCAAAAAATCGAGGTCGAAAAATTTCACGATTACCTAAGTTTCTCATACCTATATAGTATGATGGGGAACTAAAAATCATAATTTTTCTTTTTAATACGTATTAAATGGAAATAACTTATTTTAAAAATTATAATATAGCGTTAGATTAACTCTTTCATTTTTAAATTAATCTATGCGTAGAGAAAATTCTTTGAAATGATAGTAAAAATTTAAGAGAGAAAAAACAGTTTAAAATTACTAAAATCTGTTCCATTTACAAGCCTTCGCTAAAAGATAAAATCGTCTCAAGATGTTCTAAGGCTTAGTCTTAATTTTCTAAATTCTCTTAAGGGATTAATTTGACGCTTTGTTAAACAATGAAGGATTAACTGGGGCGTCACTTATATGCAGAGAAAATGAAACGAGAAAGTTAAATAGATTTAAGAATGGACTGTTCTTAAATTGTCTCATTGCAGAAGCCGTACTTTTAAAAGAACGAATAAATTCATGAGTATTAGGTATGTTCTAAAAGCAAAGAAATGAACAGGGGCAACGTAGTTGTTTGTCTAATTCAACTGTTAGCAATCATCAAATATTTATTTTTAGACTTTAGTTTAGCGAAAAAACAAATTCAAATATATATGCTATACTAAAAAGAGATCTATGATGTTAGAAATGCTTTATTTATTTATTTTTGTTTGTTTGTTAGTAAAGCAATTGATTTTAATAACAACAATATATATATATATATATATCTATATATATATATATATCTATCTATATATATATGTGTGTGTGTGTGTGTGTGATAAAAAAACTTTTTATATACCACGTTTTTAAATTTTCTGTTGATTCATAGCTATAGAACTACATTAGCACTTTATGAATGCGTACAAAATTTTTAAAGTGATAATGACGTCCATTTTTGTGAGATGTATAATTTAACTTTTTACAAATTTTTAATGTTCACGTGTAATTAAATGTATTTATTTTTATGACGAAAGAAAATGAACTCGTAAATTCTTTTTGGCAAAAGTTAAATTACAGCTAATATTTAAATGGCTATTTTTTTTAAACTGTTAGGGGGTTACTGTTTTCATATCTTAATTAATTCAAAGAAAACTAATCAAAAATTCGAAATTCGGGTATTGTGTTGTCATCGAGTTCTGAGCTATTCCGAAAGTTTCAAATGTCTAGCTAGTAAGGAAGATAGTTAAAAATCGATTGTTAGATTTGTACCGGGCAAACAAGAATAGAAGTTAATAAAATCATGGTAATAAACAAAGAAAGTGGAAATTAAAGTTAAAGGGTATAGAGATATATTTTTAATTTAAAATATGCAATAGGTGAGTTACTTTACAAATTTTTCCGCAGAACAACATGGGGTTCAACTGCCAGCGAGGAAGTTCCGTAAAGCATATTGAGATTGTGTTCCCTAAAGCATAAGAGGGATATTAAAAATTTAATATTAATCAGAATTTTGTTTAATGAAAACCTTTTTATAAAAGTTAAAAAAAAAAAAGAGAGAGAGAGAGAGAGACAGAAAGAAAAAAAAAACCTACAAAGTTTTTATTTTGTTTTTAGGACGGAGGACTACTAGTCTCAATCTACGGATTTTTACGATAGTTGGACATTTATCGAAATCGAAAATATAATTGAATAATTTGAAAACAATGTTATAATTTGAAAAAAAAAAAAAAAAAAAAACTAACAGTCCTCCGAATTTAGTCCTCCAGTCCTAAATTCTGCTTTTGCCAGAATTTCATCAAAATAGTTTTTTTTTTTTTAATTGAAAGAAAAAGAAATTAATAATAATCAGTATCAAAACGGACAGTATAGAAAAGGTTTTTTTTCTTTTTTTTTTTTTTTTTAAACCCATTATTTACCCCCCTTTTATTTTTTAATTTTTTTATTATTATTATTATTATTTAGTAACTTCGTAAAAAGATTATGAAAAAATGATTACTGAAAAAAAAGCAAAAGAAAATACAAAATTTTTTAAATGGCAATTTTTCTAATTTCTGAATTTCTCATTTATAAAATTTTGTACTCGTGAATCTATAAAACCGAACACTCACTCGGAAGTTAAAAAGTTTCAAAATACTACAGTAGAAAAGAGAAAAAAAATTTTTTTTTTTTTTTTTTTTTTTTTTTTTTTTTGGGGGGGGGGGGGGCAAACGAAAAGTGTTGCGGAAAGATGTTAGTAAATTGATTTATGCATCATATATATATATATATATATATATATATAAATTTATATCGGGAATTTTAATCCAATTTTGATAGAAATTAAAAATTCGCACTAAATAGCGATTATGAGTTCTATTAGAATTAAAGAAAAATTTTAATTTTTTATATTTACAAAGCCATATTATATTTATTTATTTTCAAGAAAGTCGCATTCATATGGAAAAAGTATCAGAGAAAAGAGAAATTTTTTAACATCTCCTTCAGGCCTTTTACAAAAATGCAATTTATAAAATGTGCTGACTTAGCCCTCACATAGCTTTGCTATTATTGCTATTAATTGTTATATATCATTGAATAATGTAAATAAAAATGTTTTCTAATGTTTCATTAAATAAATATAACTTTGAAATAAGTTTTTGTAAAATATTTACAGAGGATGAAAAAAAAAAAGAATGCCAACGTTGATGTACGCCGTCGCTAAATTTGCGGAGAAATATGCCATGGAGAGATTTTATTGATAACTTCTATAAAGTTGATGAGTGTCCAGTCAAAAACTTATTAAATAAGGTAGCCTTCTATAGAATCAGACTCATGCTTAAATGCATATCACTTTAAAGATCAAAACTGCCTATCATGCACTTTAACTTTGCTTTTCGCACTTTATCTCCTACAATTTTTCTCTTATGAGTCTTTAATCTACTCTGGCCATTGTCTAGTATCATTTCTGGAAATTTCTTTACGGGCGACGATGAAAGGAAACATATCTCGGGGATATCCAGCCAAATAAATATCTAGTTTAACGGATATTTAAAATTTCTTCGCAATCGAAATTAAAGTTTTAGAATCAAATGCTCCGCTATTTAGTCAAATAGTTAAAGTAAGTCTTTTGAAAAATGTCCAAAATTTCCACAGGAATTATTGAAGTATAATAATTACAAAACCAAAATTATAACCCGGATTAATAAAATTTTCCAGGTAAAATGAAATATTGGAGTAAAGTAACATAGCTAAATAAACAGAAAACTAGTATGTTGTGGCTTTCACAAAACTTTCTCTTATATTATCATGCATAACAGCGCCACTTAAAGTTTAAGATGCACAAAAGTTTTTTCATAGATTCTCGCAATAAAGACTTTACATATGGAGTTTGATTCAATTTTAATCAACAGATGCTAAGATATAGTTATGTGGAAAAATCACAGAATGTGAGTAATAGCAATTCGAACTGTTGCCCGATATATATATATATATATATATATATATATATATATATACCCAAATTATGTCAGCATTCGTTTTCATAATGGCAAAAATTGGCGCATTTATATGTCGTAGAAGTTGAAATTTAGCTTTCTTATTCTCGGGATAAAGTGCAGTACAGTTGCGCCACCTGTCTGTCGACATGCTTACAAATTAAATGAGCTCAGTGTTTTATAATGTTTCTCTCGTCCAGTTTTGTGCAATAATATACAATAGAATTTGAGATATAGCTTTCCAGTTGAAGGGTAAAATTGTTGCATAGCAGAGCCACCTATCAGCCGATATTCACCCAAATAAGCATAATGTTTCGTAATAGTCTTTTCACATATCAAGTTTTGTTTGAAGATACACAATTAAACTTAAGATATAGGCTTTTCTATGTCAAAGTGCAACTACATCTAAATTTATATGAAATTCTGTGTAGTAAGTAATTTCTGAGATATAGTTGCCAAAACACTTTTGTCACACATGCAGATACATTTGCTAAACCATGTCCTGGACCTCAAAAAACGTGCTAATCCGTAGATATTGGCCAACTGAAAAATCTGTCCGATATTAGTTTTTTCAGTTTGCATTTTAATGGACGTTTTGAAAAGTTTAATATTATCAATGATCAATTCGCCAATATTCACGTTGGAAATGTCTAATGCACTCAGTACTTAAAGAGAAAGCAATAAAATATTCTAAATACTGGAAAAGAAGAAAAGAAAAAGTGTTTAAGAAATTTTATTCAATACATTAATCATAACTATGCATCGTAGTTAGTTTCTTTTTTTGAAAATTAACACACACACAAAATAATAATTATAATAATAATAATAATAATAATAATATATATATTTAAATATCTTTGCTAAAGATTAATCATTTTATAGCCGTTTTAAATAAACGTGTTTTAAAAACTTCTTACAAACCAAAATTTATGTTTAAAAAAAAAAATCTTTTAGGCTATCAATTTAAAATATAATTTTTATATTATAATCAAAATTATTTGAAAGCATTTTTGCACATAAATTTTTTTTTTATTTTTCTACTGTTTAAAATTGAAAACAGACGTGTTTTTTTTATTTTATTATTATTTTTTTTTTATAGACGATCATTTTAACGCAATACTACTGTATGTTTAGGTATTGATAAAAATATACATAATTAAAATATAGCACAAAAAAAAGCACTTTTTTTTGATTAAATTGAATAAATTTAAATATAGTCAATTTCTTAAAATAAATAAATAAATAGATAAAACTAGTATGCTGTGGTCACCACACGTCTTTCTTCTATATTTTCCTATACAAATTTACTCAGTAAAAATAATTTATTAAAATTATTATTTATTAAAATTATCTTCCATGACGATAACAGGTGTTTTAAATTCTAGAGAAGTAGTAGAACACTAAATATCCAAAGAAAGTCAATTTCTTTCATGTATGACAGCTTAAAAATATGAGTTTTTATTTATTTATTTATTTATTATTATTATTATTATTTTGTTGTTGTTGTTAAGAATGAAAAAATAAATATATATATCGTATATATATATGAAGAAAACGTTCCCCTATCGGGGGCACTACCTCCCCAGGGGGGTAACCAATGCTCCTAAACATACAAACAAATTTTCCCAGTTGACTATCACTATTATAAATAATTCTTTTTAATTTCATAATGATTAGCAAAAATAATTCTCTTTATGTAAACTTTACACGAAATTTTGTCCTATACCGCTACGCTAACAATTTAGAAAAAGCGGAATGGCAATGCCACCTTTCAGAAAATTTTCACCAAAAGTTGATAGGCACTAATTTATGTGAAGTTGCAACTAGGTATCAAATTTTATGGAATTCTCTGTAGTAGTTTCTGGGATACAACTACCACAAAATTTTGTATCTCACACACATACACACAGACAGACAGACATTTTCTAAAAATTGTCAAATCGCGCTCTTGAAACGTGTAAATCTATCAAAAACCCGTGGTCGAAAATTTTTACGAATTCAATAGTTTCTTCTATTGAATATAGAAGAAAGTAATAAGAATTATACTAACTTACAAAATGCAATATAAATAGATTCCAATACCTTAACAAGAAAACAAAATCGATAATTTATGGCGGTTCAAAACCATTTGACTTCTTAGGCAATTTTGGAAAATCGTAACACTTTCCCATATACCGTATAACGACGAACTTCAATGAATGAATAAATAATTAAACATAAATAATATATATATATATATACTATATATCCTGTAAAATAAAGAACGCAAAGATTAGTAATATTTTCACGTACAATTTAGTATTCATTAACGCAAATATTCTCAAAAACTATGAACGTTACGTTGTTTGAAATAGACATCGTTTGAAAAACTTCTTTTAAGACCTCAGTTTTTAATCTCAAACAAATTTAAAGAGCACGATTCGTATCGATTTTTAGACGCAAGCAGCAAACACTGTGCCATGGAGCGTTTTAAATAGCCTGTTTTCATCATCTAAAATTCTGCTGTTATAGTGTTGTGAACAAGAAAGATGGGTCACCAGTGTGTGACGTATTGAAAGGTCCCCTGCTTAATCATTTCCAAACGGCTGAGTTTCGTTTGCTGTGGAATTCTGAAAGTACGAATAATCAATTTTGCAGGGTTAAGATCGCACTCTCTGAGCGGCAAACCATGGGGACATACACAGAAAATTATGGGAATAGCTTTAAAGGAATGTGTAAGAAATATATTCTAATATATCTAAAAGCTCAAAACTTAAGATTCATTTTGGCAGATTTATAAAATGATATTGGCTTTTAAAATACGGTAATTTATACAAACTAAAGTGTATAAATGTAAGCTTCGTCAGTCATACAGAGGCGTGCAAAATTCAAGGAACATACCGCTCTCTCGTTTTCTTCTTTCACTCATAACTTTTAAATAAATAAACATATGAACATAAAATTTTGATGGTATGTTCGTTATAAAGTAATTAATTGAATTTTTTTTAACTTTAACATCAGTAATAAATTTAAATTGATATTACTTCATTTTTTTCTCAAAAGTAGGCTTTAGAAGAAGTGGAAGTTTTAATCAATTTCAGAAAAGAAAAAGAAAATATAAAATTTGATTATTTTATAACGAACATGCCATCAAAATTTTATGTTAATATGCTTATATTTGTTTAAAAATATGCGCAAAGGAAGAAAACGGAAAAATAGAACCTTCTTTTAATTTTACGAGTCAGTGTATAAGAAATATAACCTCGGGATTATATTAAAGCCTAATATAATCCCGATCAGTGGTAATAATATGAGTGGTTAGTGGTTTTCAATCTTTTTGAAGTCGAGACGCATTTAAAGTTTTTCCTTTTGTAGCAGAAATTTTGTGAGATAGGTAATAATAATTAAGTCTATAATATTTGAAAAGTAATCTATCATTTCCTCATCAATATGTGAATATCTAGAAAAAATATTACCTATTTACTCCTTATTGTGGTGAGAATAGAAAATTCTTATTCCTACAACTATGACACTAAAAAAAAAAAAGGGGGGGGGGATTTAAGAGGGATTTAATTTTATTCCTAGAACTTAATTTTTGTTCATTTCTAGAACAGGATTATTCAATATAAATCTTCTTTTTGAAAAATCTACATCATTTATTTGAGATAAACCGCTGTTAATAACCATACTAATGATGATGATATAAAAGAACAGTACATCGGTAATGAAATGACATAATAGAGTAACTACATTTATTTTTAAATGTGTTAAAGTACTACAGGGCATACATGGAAATATTCTACGGAGCAATAGTGTGTTATGAGAATTATAGAAAGAAGAATATAGAAAGCAGAATACTCATTATATAGAAAGAAGAATAGCTTTTAGAACAAATCTAGAAAAAAAAAAAAAACATCAAAAATGAAATTTCGTTAATCAGTTAGATTAAGAAAAAAAGAAATGTTTAAAAACAAAAATTATAAACAAAATATACCATTTAAAATACATCGATATATTCCCAAATTCAATCTTTAGAAAAGAACGAATCACAAAATCTCGCTAAAAAATATTCTGTTTAATTTTGGTTTATACAGTAAAACTTTTTTGAAGAGATCGATAACAAAAGGAATGGCACACAAGAAATATAGACTATACAAAACAGAATAATAATAATAATAACACACTGAATTTTAGATTTGAACCACTCTAAATTCAAGCACTTCATTCTGTGTTTCGAGATAACAAATATATATATATATATATATATCGTAAGTATTGTTGGCATTTTGAAACTTAGAAAATAAAAAACTGTACTCACCAGATACCACATTTGAGGCCATCGTGGATCATTTAATTTTACCCTGATTTCTCGAGTATGTTCTTCTCTAAAATCCCGCTTTGAACGACGCTTTAAAATCTGTTGGGAGAACCACCGGACCTGGGAAAGTAAAAAAAATAAATAAAGTTATGTAATACAATTATAATGAAAAGAAAATGAAAAAGTAATGTCACAAGAGATAAAGTATTACTATTACTATTACCTACAATGAACCGCAATTTAATCACGAGATTTTAAATTCGTTTTCAAAAGATGTTTCACCCGACAGAATTCCAGCCTTATGTATAAAAGATGAAATAAAGAATAAAGCTTTTCGTTGATAAATGAGAGAAGGATTTTCAATGATATCATTAGACCCAATATAAAATAATTATTCAAGCGAAAAAAAAAAAATACTCAGCTATTAAAGGTTTCAAACAGTAGCAAGTTATTGTGTTCTAGAGTTTTTTAACTGTTTATTCCTGCATGCGTAGTACTCAAAGTAATTTAAGACCACGCGCTATGTTAAATAAATAAGTATGAAAAATCGGACTTTTTTTTAACGATTTGATTGGAGCATTTATGAGGTTGATATTTTACTTAATATTTGAACTAAGCCGTAAAGACAATTTAATAATAGGTGAATAAAATTGCTCAATATTTTGGACAGCGAAAGTAAATAAAAAAGAAAAAAAGTAAATTTAATAACATTAAATAATAAAACAAAATCACAATTTTTTCCTTTAACAGTTAAATAAGTTACGTATCATTTCCCCCTAATTTTTACCTGAAAAATTACGTGTTTTGTATACAAAAAGTCTTTATAAATTGTTCAGATGAAATCAAAGTCTAATTCTTTATGTAGTATGGTATGGAATTTTGTATTCAGCAACACATCTGCGGTTTTTTCTAAGTATTTTTCAAAAAGTTAATTCGGAAAAAAAAAAAAAAAAAAAAAAAAAAAAAAATCCACAAAATTTAATTCACTTGGCAATTTTAATAGATTATATTAAAACACAAGGTTATTTCTAATTAAGGCTAAAAAATATTGAACGAATTCGAGCGATCTTTACAGAATTTTCCTGTCGGAAGATAACGAAGAAAGAAGAAAAGAGAAAAAGAAAGAAGCCAGTAACATTTTTTTTTTTCTGCATTTTGAAAATTGTCGCAATGGAGGTGTTTCGAAATATTTTTTCAATATTAATGTATCTTTTAAATCACCTTCCAAACTTTCTAACAGTGTTTTTTTTTTTTCTGATATGTCATTTTTAAATGGTCTAAAAGTATTAAAATTTGAAGCTCGATTTTTCACAACATTTTTTTTTTTGAGAAATTAAATATATATATATAGCTTTCTTCATAGCTGTAAATAATATATATATATTTATTGCTTTGTTCATATCTGTAATTAAGATCTATATAATACATACATAAAAAAAGTTTGAGTGGTTTTATTTCAAATATTAACATTTATGGGTGATTTCACGGAAAACAGAACATTTTACATAATAAAAATATACGTTTTTTAAAATGATACAAGTTACTAAGTTTATTTTTCAAAGTTCAAATAATATGTATTTAAGAATATTTTTTCAATATTTTACTTTTATGAGTGGCAACAGTGCTCAAAAATGCCTACAATCAGCAGAATTTCATATGGTTAAAAAGTGTTAATTTCAAAGCAATCTGATGCTGTTTTCTTCTTGACTTATAGTGATTTCTGCTATTACAGCTTAAAAAGGTTAAAATAGTTATCTTTTTTATTTTATGAAGTATTTAAAAAATGTTATTGCAGTATAAGTTACATTATTTCAAATATTAAAGATACTGTAAATTTATGTTCCACACGTGACAGAATAAAAATAATTTTTGAAATTATTGCTGAACCAAGAATTGTATTTTTTAAAGAAGGTGGAATAAGGAACCTTACCACGTATAAACTTTCCTGAAAATATTTTAAAATAATATCAATTTCTAAATTAATTAAAAGATATTTTATATTGTCCCATGTAGGATATTAAAAAAAAAAAAAAAAAAAAAAAAAAAAGATATTTTTAAAAGAATCACATGGATAATATTAGTATGTATATTTTTAAATAATCATAGTCAGTAAATAGGATGTATTTTTAAAGCTGTGAAAGGGAAAATCTTTATCAAAAAGAATAAGATAATTTTTTCATACACGTAATTGGAAGATTAAAAATACGAGGCTATTTCAGATGGCCTAAACATCGAGATGAAATAGTTTATAGACATGAAGAAATAGTGAAAGTTATTCCTGCACCAATTGCTGCAAATAGAAGAGGTTCTTATAAATTTACACATTTATAGAATTATATATTAATCTTTTAAAGCAAAACAGCGAAACTTCCGCTTTCATTAACCTTTCCTATTATTATCTTGCTGAACTTGGTTTAAATTAGGGCATTATTTTATAATTTATAATTGCTTATACATTACGAATTAGAGATTTTGTAAAATAAATAATAAATATATATATTTCTTATAATTAATAAGGAATTGTTTTCTTTTTCTTAAAGTCAGAAAATTTCACGGTGTCCCACACGTGACAAGAATGTCCAACACGTGATGCTTAGTAAAAAAATTATGTGTGTTACATTTTACTTTTTCAATCTAACAACATAATACATATAATTAGTGGAAAATCCGTGTATACATTGAAAAAAAAATTTTAAATGCATGAATACAGTAGTTTTAGAGGAATTTTTGCTAAAAGTAAAAAGCTTGAAAACACGTGTCTAATATTATGTCCGGCACGTGACAGCTATATTTCATTAAAATATTCATAATTAAAAAATACAATGGAAAAAATGTTGTGCTTAAAAAATCATGTAAGTGAAGTACTTTTAAGCTTTAAGTAATTTGTATAACTATAAAAATGTTAGTGAAAATTCAGTCAAATTGTTCCTCACGTGATAGTGGAATCACTCTATTTAATAAAAAATATTCTGTTAATTTGGATAAAAGTTATAAAAAACGGCAGCATTCAATATCGTACGCAGACACATACATACGTTTTTCGAAAATCTACAAAAATTACTGCATTATTTATTCTTAGAAATTCGCTATTAATTTAACATTTTAGACTAAATTACTGTATGTTTTATATTTCTGGACCTTTTCGATATTTTTAAACAAATTTGAAAAGACGATTAAAGATGTAAAATTTCAAACGTTTTCAAAATTTTATGTTTTTTTTTTTTTTTATTTATTTATTTATTTATTTTTTTTTTTTTGATGAATTCTGAAATTATTTAAGAAAGTTCACTTCTCTATTAATTGTATTAATAAGCAGTTAATCCGCAGAAACCTGACTAATAGTTTAGTTAAAATAGAATCGAATTTTCTGAAAGTAAAAATGATGTTTATAAAATTCAGAAATTTCTTAGAAGCACCAAACGAAATTAAAATTTTGTGAACAAGTGAACAATATACATACATGCATATGTGTACGTTATGTGAGTAAATATTTTACTAATAACTTCTCAAATTAAAACTAAAATGACATACAAACAGCAATCGATAGAAGAAAAAAAGTGGTAACAAAAGTGGCTGGAAAAATAATTTTCAAATTTCAGAAAGTGGCATGTTTATAGAGAAAATCTGGAGTGACTCCACTCGACTTTCCGAACATTGAGTAATTAACAGTTTTGTAGATAAAGTAAAGAAAGAGGAGTTGTTAAACAAACAAAAGAGAGAAAACCATAATAGAGTGTTTGAGTATTTTTCTCCATATATTACACGATGTTTCATTTAACGCTACTGAGCTTTGAGCCCATAGGTCATAATGATAAAGTATTTTTCGTTGTGTTCCAGTAAAATCCTGTAAATTCTAGATTCACCAAAATGCTTATCGTTAGTGCAACAGTGATTTATAATATTCATATAAATTTTCAGCTCAATTGAATATGGCGTTTAGACGCTATCGCACTTTTAAAAATTGGGTCCCATAGGCGATAATGATAAAGAATTTTTCTTTGTATCCCTGTAAAGAAAATGTAAGCGCTAGATTCACCAAAATCTATACCGCTGGTGCAACTGTGACCTATAACATGTGTAAAAATTTTTTGCTCAGATTAATAAGGCGTTTAGACGCTATCGCACTTTTAAGAATTTGGCCCCATAGGCCATAATGATAAAGAATTTTTCTTTGTGTCCCTGTAAAAAAACTATAAGTGCTAGATTCTCCAAAATCTATACAGATTGAGTATCTGTGATCTATCACATGTGTAAAAATTTTTTGCTCAATTGAATAAGGCATTTAGATGCTATCGTACTTTTAAGATTTTGGTCCCATAGGCCATAATGATAAAGAATTTTTCTTTGTGTCCCTGTAAAAAAACTATAAGTGCTAGATTCCCCAAAATCTACAGGGTTCGTACTATAGTGACTTACAATATACGTACCAGCTTTCAGCTTATTCGAGCAAAGCGTTTAGACGCTAGCGTGTTCACTTACAGACATACACACACATACATACACACATTCATACATCCTCGCAAAAATAGTGAAAACGGACTCAGGGGACCTCGAAACGTATAGAAACATCAAAATCTCAAATTCGGATTTTTGACATGACAATTCCTCACTATAGTGTTCGGAAAGTAAAAATAGTAAAAAAAATGCAAAATATGTTACAAACGTTGTCGTCTGGTTATGATACCGAACGCTTTAATTGGAATGTGGTCCCTCATAAAGAATGTTCTGAAGTACAGAACGATCAATGTTCGGTTAGTTGAAAGTTGAAAAGGAATTAGCATATTGAAATTAGTTGTATTTTGTTGAGTAACATTTATTTATTTTTTGTTCTCAAATATAGCTTCTTATATAATAGTCTTGCAGAAATATACAATTATTTTCTGTGCGATAATCTAGAATGGAAATGCTTATAACGACAAGAATGGCACACTGGATAAATTCGGAAATTTGATCCGACAAGAATGTGTGCTTATTTCCGTGGACGCAATCTAAAAAGATTGCATCCACGGATTTTTTTTTTTTTTTTTTTTCATTACGCCTTTTTCTTCCGCAAAATGTAAAGCAAGCATTGATTTTTGATGTAGTTTTAATGATTGTTTGAAAATGATAATATGAATACTACATGCAATTTATTTCCGAAATTCCATATTGCATTTAGTGTCTGCAATACTGACTCAACTATCAATTAACATTGATAACTAATATTAAAACCAATATCATTTTTTATGGTTTTCTCAATAAACACGTTTTAATTCTTCCTTCAATCATTCATCACTTCTCAGTTATTTCTTTTTAACAGATTATCTAGTGAAACACTCTAATTTGTATGATGTATAGTTTCAACGTATTAGATCCCTTTTCTGCCTCAGTTGGGCAGTTGCTGTGAAAGTAGATTTACAGTCAAAGTGGAAATAAAGTGGCAGCCCATTTACTGACATGTTAATTCATAAACAATACTTTCATGTTTAAACAATGAAATTTCAGGTATATTTCAGCCTTTTTGAAACTTAGAATTGTGTTTTAAGCACAAATTAAATCGTAAAATAAAATGGATACACATATTAATCGGAATAGTGGCTGCAATTTTCTTAGTATTTAGTCTGAAATTGATTCGCAAAAAACATTTTTAAGGCAAGGTATTCTACAAAATACTTGTTTTGATTAAAGATCTTTGTTAAATAATATTATTAAACTTATCTGTAACTGTTACTCTTTCGGATTTATGTACTTCTAAATTTATTTAACTGAATAATTTTTACAGATAATTTTTTGAAATGTTAGCATATTTTATTTTTTGAGTTTTTGGTAATTTCAAAGCCCAAGGTTCACTTAATATTGCTCATAGAGACTAGGTTAACATAAAAAAAAAAAAGAAAAGAAATGGAATATTTCTATGTTACGAAAAGTGCAAAAAGTTTTATTCTTGGTTTAAATATAATAGTCATAAAAGAAATAAGACATTGCTCTTTTTTTTTCTTCTTTAAAATAAACATTTACATAAACAATTTAAACAAAAATACTAAGTGAAGCAGGTTAAAAAATTAAACTTTAATAAATTGTAGAACATATTGATATTTTGCAACAAAGGAATCCATTTTACTGGCTTAGTTAAAATATATTAAAATTTTCTTCCTATTTACAGTGCTTCTATTTTTTTAATTTACATTATGAATGAAATACTCGAATACATATCGTTAAAATAAATAAATAAATAAATAAATAAATGAAAAAGTTTCAACAAATTATTACATTTTCTTTTTTCTTTCTTTCTTTTCTTTCTTTATTTTTTTTGTATGACTCAATAAGATTGTTGCAGTTAAAGTAGATTTAGAGACTAAGAGAAATTAATTATAAGATAAAAAACTTTTTATATACCATGTTTTTAAATTTTCTGTTGAATCATAGCTACAGAACTACATTGGCACTTTATCAATGCGTATAAAATTTTTAAAGTGATAATGACGTCCATTTTTGTGAGATGCATAATTTAACTTTTTTAGAATTTTTTAACGTTCACGTTTAATTAAATGTATTTATTTTTATGTCGAAAGAAAATGAACTCGTAAATTCTTTTTGGCAACAATTAAATTTTAGCTAATATTTTAATGGCTATTTTTAAGAAAAATTGTCAAAAATTCGAAAATTGGGCTTCAAGGTATTGTGTTGTCATCGGGTTCTGAACTGTTCTGAAAGTTTCAATTGTCTAGCTTGTACGGAAGTTCGCTAAAAATCGATTGCAAGATTTGTACCGGACAAACAAACAAACAAGAATCGAAGTTAATAAAAACATGGTAACATGGTAATAAAAAGACCCGTTCACTTGTATTAAGACTGGCATTAGCAACAAATTTGGCGACTTAATGAACAAATTGGCGAAAAAGTGGTAGCTAGAGATCTTGAAGCTTCAAAGGTCTGTCGTAAACAGAAGCCAATTGCTGGAACTTTTTATCGAATTCTAGGACGGAATTAACAAAAACAGCGCCAAATTGGTCCATGGCCGAAAGTGAGTGTTTGAAAATTTTATGTTTGTTTTGATGAATTCAAAAGACACATAAGTGTATATCTTTTAAATTCATCAAAAGATACACTTATATATCAGAGAGATATTCTAAGCGATTACCTCATAGAGACTGGGTCCCAAGCGATTAATCTTTCTTTGTGAAGCAACGAAATTCCTGCTCTGTGAAATATCCGACGCTGATCTACTCTTGTGGAACAAGTAACAGTTTCAAGAACATTTGTCGAATAGCAAATTTTGTGTTATGAGCAACCGCTTTATTGGAGAGCTTCGAGAATATCAGTTTAATCTACAATTCTATTGGATTGTTTCGAGAATATTCATTGAAATTACAGTACAATTGTGTTGCACTGAACAAAATGCATTCAACGACTACAACCTAGTTTTTTCTTTACGAACTACTTTCGTCACATAAGAAATTCGACATTTTCTTAACAATGTATATATTCAACATGAATAACTGCAAAGTGTTTTAAATGACGCACTTTCACAATTTAACATTCAACATATATATATATATATATATATATATATATATATATATATATATAACAGTGGCGTACCGTGACATTTGAATCTGGGCATGCTCTGGAGCGAACTATGGAAAGAACACTACTGATCAAGACGATATCATTTCATCAAATTTTTCCAGTTTCTTGGTTGGTTGGTTGATAGAATTCAAATCCGATTGACTACACTTGGGTCCTAGGCCTATGGGTGGAATGCCGTCCATCGTGGGTCTTACTAAGGGTTCCTAGCCTTATTTACGCGTCTTTCGGACAAAACCATGGAACCCGACACTTCCCATCTACCAATTTTGAGTACAGAACCGTTCGGCCGCTGGTGGGCCTCCAATTTCTAGATAATTTTAGATATATCATATATCTAAAGGACTCTTATATTAACTTATTGAAGGCCCATTTGGTCGCTTCATTGATCGCTGTATTTAAATGAATTTTCAAAGAAATTTAATCACAATTTTTTATATCACTTTAGAAACAAAAAAGAGAAAAAAAAAAAGAAAGAAAGAACAATTAGTGAGAACTTTCAAGAAAAAATCCACTGAAATCGCTGAAAACTTGGCTTCAGGTGTTCGCTGCTTTCTGCTGTGTCTTCCACGACCACACTATGTCAGATTGGGGACCCCACTGCTAGTGGCAGCGCCTTAAGCGAGCGTTTCAATGTAGGTGCTTATCTGATCTCTGATAGTTCTTATTCAAGAAGTTAATTGTTACAATTTTTAATAAAGTTAAAAATTTAATAAGTTTAATTCTCTCTATAATATTACCATTTGATTTCGATAGAAACAATACATTAAAAATAATAAACATTCTCCTTCAAAAGAGGGTATTACGCCTTTACATAAACAATTTTTGAAAACGCAACTATTATGTGTATTAAAAAAGAAAGAAAGAAAGAAAGAAACAGCATTAAAATTTTATCATATAAAAACTATTTGATCGCATGACTTAATGCGAAAGAAGGAAAAATAAATAGAATAGCGATCTTTTATAAGAAATGCAGATGGATGAAAAAAAAAAAACAAAAAAAAACACGCAATTTAAATAAAATTTAAGAAAAAAAAGCAGAAAAATTAACGGAACATTCCAAAATAAATAAATAAATAAACAAATAAAATAATTAATTTAAGAAATTCAGATTTGAAAATAAGGAAAGAAAATAAGCACACACATACACACACAAAAAAAAAAAAAAAAAAAAGAAAAAGAAAGAAAAAGAAAGTAAAAAGAAAGAAAGAAATAATTCTATGCACACCTATACGATCAAAGCTACGCATCTGTTAATTTTTTGTAATTCTGCGTCAGTGGCCTGACCTTCATAGCGCATACAGGCACACATGAAGAAGACATTTTGCTTTATTCATATTATTGAATAAACAAAATTTGTACATACTTTTATTTCTGGCGGAAGTCTTCGCTTAGAATAAGTTATTTAGATTTAAAATAATAATAATAAATAAATAAATACATACATAAAAAAAGCAACTTTTCTGGCACGTAAAACAACTTTTTAAAATTTATCCAAATTTTATTTTGCAATTTAATCATCATTTTCAAATCAATTCTTTTCTTTTTTTCACTATTGTAAAATAAAGTATAAGTTTTAATTTATCAATCAGTCGAAAAAGCCAGCTCTCCTCTATGCGAACATCTCTACCGAAGGTAACAAAATCCCTACGCTTTAAAAAATACCCCCAAACTCCAGAATATGCTCTCCTAGGGTAGCATGCCTTGGGTCGTTTATACAGCGGAACTCCCCTTGTAGTTTCTACGAGTGAAAATTAGAGGGACGTTGAATATTCCCTCAAATAGCAAAAAATCCCTATATCAGGGCATGCTTTAGAAAGGCAGCATGACCTAAGCAATAACCGGTCAGCAGAAGAGAGGGAGGGTATCTCCGGGACGATACTGGTCAGCAGATGTCTCCTAAACAAAGCGGGAGGCAAGTAACGACAATAGTAAGGAAAAAAAAAAAAAAACACTCTGATTTATCCAGCAATAATGTAACAAAAGAAATTTCCTTTGACTATAATTTTTCAAAACTGAATGATTGATACTGTATAAATGGAAGCGAGTGTTTAACAAAATTAGTTCAAATAATTTATTTTTAAATAAATTCTGTTTAAAGTTTAGATAGTTTTTAGTGGGTATGCGGCGCATGCCTAGCATACCCAGAGAATACGCCACTGATATATAATAGGACATCAGCTGTTAAAATACGTCAACTGTGAAACATGAAAATTTTAATAAGTGATATAATTTCAAGACAGATTATAAATATTCTACGCAATTATTAGAAATAATTTAAATTTAAAATGTTTCATGGTATTTCGATAATTCCACGTATTGAAATATATTCCAATCGATATGTAAAGATTCATGAGAGAATACTGAGCAACTTTCGCAGCTTTGCCACTATTATAGGTCGAAAGCAGAGAGCCACCAATTGTCCTAAATTTGAACTATTTTCAAAATTACTGAATAATAAATTTATAAGCCTCATTTTAAGTATGTCTCATATTCCATCTATGTACAAATCCACTGTAATAAAAAATATATTGAATTTTAATGATGAGGAGCTTCTCTTTAAATATTTTTGGTAGTAGATCTCGTGTTTATTAAATATTTTTTCCTTTCTATTAGATAAATTATTCGAACTTTTATGTACGTATTAATAGAAATACACACATGTCAAATATTATCAGAATAATATGGAAATATTTATATATATATATATATATATATAAAGAACGGTCGTTTGTAACATTTGAATAAAATATAAGATAAGATTACTTGGAATTTTACCACTACATTCAAATACGAAGAGAACTTAATATACTTGCTTACCATAATGAAATAACGGTTGTAAGATCATTAAGCTGCAACAAGCAGTAATTATAATGGACGGAAAGAGTTTCTGAATTTGAATCTTAAATAAGATATGGGGTAAAAGATATGGACAGAGTAATCGAAGTCTGCTAACTGTATGCATTAAAAATTTAAAATAAACTCCATTTTCTGAAACTATATCTTCAGTTGAGTTTGTAAATTTTGGTCAGCTAAGTCTTTTAATAGAAAAATGATTTTGATGTTATATAAATGATTTCACTAGAATTATCTTACAATTTAAAATTTAATTTTCCCTAAAAATGAATAAATAAATTAGAAACATAATAAGAACATAGTCACAATTTTTTCTAAAAAAAAAAAAAAAAAAGATCTCTGTTTATAATATTTACAACGTAAAAATGAGTTATATTTCAGATTAAAACAACTTTGATTGCATATATTAAAGTAAAAGCTAATACACGTTAAATTGGTAAATACAACATATTCATTGAACGAGGGATAATTAATGGATCTGATGTTGACTGAGGGAGAAATATTCACAATAAAAACACAATTAAAAAGCTTTTTGTTCTGTACAAAATAAATTGTTAAGCTTTAAATAAAATTTCTGTTGGACACTGTGACAGTATGAGATATATCTAAAAAGAACTTTGTAAGCAAATACTATAAAGTAAACACGCAACAATTGTTTCCTTTCGAAATAATTAAGGACAACCCTTCATCAGGCGAAAAATGCAATGTAAATAAATTGTGTAGCAGATAGAAACAAAGATTTATGGTGCTGGCTTATAAAGTTTTAATCATTGTCATTCAACAATAGTATTTCGGAGCATTTTTATGCATTATGATGTTGATGCTCATTCCCCCTCCCCCCCCCCCTTTTATAGGAATGTATTTCATTAAAAAGAATTAAACAAACTAAACTGAAGTTATTCGGATTTTTTACGCTTTCTGAGGTCGTTTTTCACCGATCATGTACTGATTAGAGTAACAAGTACGGGGCGTGTATTCTCTAGCTCTAACTCTAGAATCATTCCGTGATTAAATTTATTAAAAATTGTATCTTTCGAGGTCTATAATTCAATTATTATTAAAAGTACAACAAAGAGAAATTTTTTTCATTTCTAGTGACTCATGTTGCGTCATCAGTATAAAACACACGAAGTTTCTAATTAAGCATTTATCTAAGATAATAATAATAATAATAACAATAAATAAAATAAACGCTATTTTAAAGATTTTATTATCTCAAATTTTTAACACACTATGATCTATCAACATCTGAACATGTAAAAATAAATAAATAAATAAATTAATTAATTAATTAATCAATTAATAAATAAAAAACCTTTTTGTGTCGGAATGGAATAATGATTTTTGTCCTGATACAAAATTCTTTTTTCTACGCGCTGAAACACTACAATCACACTGAAGTTGAAAATTTGTTAACGAAATAACAAACGAGTGATTTGAAACAACACATATTCATAAATTCAGGAACGCATAAAAAAGAAAACAAATTCATTTGCAACAAAGTTAAAAACACACATTCCTAAAACATGTATTCTATTAACTGAAAAATTTTAACATGAATGCTGATGGGAGAGGTTTGGGAACGAAGAAAATATATCACAATAAGAAAAATATTCTCTCAAACAGCATTATATGAAGTAAGTTCGAATGTAGTTAGTTATCCTAAAAGAAAACGAACGATCTAACTTGAAACAATTCCCTCGCCGGAACGATAACACCTCCTCATTTATTTTCATTCCGCCATCATGAGTTAACGACTTGGAGTAAGCTAAAGCAAGAATCACTCAGAAAGGAGATTTTTCACAGAAACAGGCTTCTCGTATTCCTTCAGCAGGTTCTCGGGTGTCACTTTTGTTTATTTCGACGGTAAAAAACAAAAACCTAAACTTCTGTCGCTGCGAAAGACAACATTAAAATTATTATGAGCTCGAAGTGAATTTGTATTTCGAAATAAAGGAATGGAAATGAGGAGTAATAATATAACTCAGGAAACATATGAAATAAATGTAAACTTCAGATTGTTTTAAAATTTTTCCACATGCTGGAAAAGTAAGACTTCTGACGATTAAATAACTGTAATTTTTTTATGATTTTTGTAAGATTTTCACAATTTTTCTCTTGTTTATACTCTGCTTTTCATTAAATAGGTAATATTTCATTATGTCGTACACAGGAGTATAGCATGTGTTAAAAATTATCACTGTACAGATTCTTATTTTGAACGTATTTTTGAAATTTTCGATTAGCAAGAAAATTTTCATTTATTATTATCATTAATACATGTTCTAACTTAAGCATTAACATTTATCTGCTATAATAACGTGATATTATATATAAAAATATCATGTGCTCAGACGCTTCTTTCTCGAATTCGCTCTATTTCCTATCACTATTTTACATTAGAGGAAAAAAAAAAAAAAAAAAACTATTTTCATGAAACCTTGAAACGTCTACCTTTTAAACGCATTCGGTTATTTTCGTTTTCTAAAAGTTGTTTATAACGCATAGCGTACGATTCCAGAAAATTTCGATATTTTCTAATTGTCTTTGTTCTTTCAGGAAAAAGCTGTAGAACTCCATTTCAACAGAATAAAAAAAATCAATACAGTGGCATGCGATGGTGCAAGTCAGTTCCTTTACTTTTCACATTATCGACATATCCAGTATATTAAGTTGATGCAACAGAAAACGCATCCATCCTCCTGAACTCCTCCACATTCGGAAATTCATTTTTCACTTTTTCCCTTTTTCACTTGACAGACAGGGAATGGAAAAGTGAAGACTCGTTGGATAAACTGAGAAACTCAAAGTGAACAAAATGCTTCAGACTAAGAAACTAAAGAAAGAAGATACTAGCAAAAAATAAATAAGTATATATATATAAATAATGCTTCTGAAGAAGCGAGAAAAGTTCAGAGAGAGAATTCCGCAACAGCTGGTAAAGAGACTGCATTTTTCCAATTACTCTACGCCTTTTAAAGAGTTTTCGATGACTAGATATAGTTATAAGTTTTTTTTTTCTCTCTTTTTCTCAGTTGTCAATCAGTCTGGAAAGTATATCGGTTCCGATATATTGGAAAGAATTTTCGTGTACAATTTTAATCGACTTTTAGCATTTGCATATTCTAAATTTGAGACAATTTGATTAAGATGGTTGTGCTAGAACATATATCTACACCCAATCATGGGGCAAATTTTTATGGAAAGAATATGCGCAATATTTATAGCCATTTTTAATAAAGAATATCACATTGTCAACAAATGAAATTCAGTGTCTGAAACAATTAAGCATTTTCTATTTTCATTTAGATAATCAAGAAACTTTAGCAAGTTTATCAGAAAATTGTTCACGTTGTTTTTAAATCGTATTTAAAAATTTACTTACTGAATAGCAGTAAAGAAATACTGCAAAAATTCTCAAGTTTTACAAATTTAGTACGAATGCAATAAATTCATTGTCGTATTATGTTAAATATCCAACTTACTGTCAAGAAAAATTATTCTCTCAATTCCTCAAATAATATCGATATAACATTTCATTTTTTAACATCTTAAGATCCATGATTTTCAAGGTTATCACCCCAGAGCTAATCTTGATTAAGATCTTAAAATATTTTCTTTATAACCAAGTTAAAAATACAATTAATTTAATTTATTTTTTATTTATTTATTTATTTGTGAAACATGTCAGGAATTGTATATCAAATAATGCTGTCTTAATATTCGCAAGATTTATCAGAATTTTACATTCAATAATTATTTTTGTATTTGTAAAATGTATTGTCAGCACTTAATAACATGACAATTTTCTTTCTGTCTGTCTTCTTTCAGTTAGTGTCTGTAAGGTATTTTAAGACACCTGTCTCTCAAACAGAAATCCGCAAGAGCGCAGCAGTACTAAACAAAACAAATGTTTTTAATATAGAACCTGTATATATATATTTTTTTTTTGGACTATTTAAATTTGTCCTATTTAATGAAAAGGCAAATAAGTTAACCATTGCGAAAAAAGAATAGTGACGAATCTGAATAAAAATATGGCTAGTCTGGTAACAAAGTGGGCATTTTTTATATCGAAAGAAGACATTATGCGATAACTACTATACATAAATCCTCTTTGTGGGGGCAATATGAAATCTCGAACCACATTAGTTAACTAGGAACACAAATGTGATTACCACTGTCACTTTCAACTGTTTTTCAATCTACCTATTGCCAACTGAAACAGTATCAGTCAGTAGAAATATAATTTATTTCAGTAGTATCAGTTTAATAAAACATCACATACCTTTCGTAGATTTGTATGAAAAACAAATTGAAATCACCTTTGCTCTCATATTACATATTTTTTTTTTTACAACAATAGACTATATATATATATTAATTATTTTTATTTTTAATAATCATTCTGTAGATTTATAATACTTTCTTCTAAATCCCAATATAAATTTTCATTGTTATGTAATGAGGAAATTTTAATAATTTTAATACAAATACTCTCATAACAAATGACATTTACCCAAATAAGCTTACTTGAATACGGTACCTAAATTATCTAACTTAAATGTAAGTGACAAATAATTTGCTATGATGCTTTTGAATAAAATTTGTAATGGCAAAATAATATTAAATACTAAGCTGCTAGATTGTCTAGACATGGTTAATAAATATAAAACAAAATTTAGCAGCTTTAATTAATGGAAAATTAAGTATGTTACTAAAACAACGATTGTGTCATAATTTAAAGGGAAATAGATTCTTCACCATTTAATTAATTTCAGCCTCGGCAGAAAGGCCGGTTCTCTGCTTTGGAAAAATGTTTATTTCGATTCAATTTTATTGATTAACAGTTAATATAATATTGGATGAGTTATTTCATTCCTAATTGCACTTTGCTGCTAATGGCTCGTTAGTCACACATACAAATTTGTGTTTCTGAATTTATAAGGAATTAATATTAAGTATGTCCCAAAAGAAAAAAAAAAAAAAAAAAAAAAAAAAAGTTGAATTAAATAAAATTATTTTATTTTTCTCTTGTCTGTTAAAAATATTGCGATTGAAATCAATTCGAATTAAGTCAAGATACATAACAGGAATTGTTTAAATTCGATTGTTTAATATCTTAAAAACATGCCCGGAATTCAATTTTTCTGAAGTTAAATGGAAGCCCGTCAAGTACAATAAGTGAAAGAAATGCTCAAGAATAAATTAAATTGGACGATATGGTAAGCTACCGCCATAAATTGCAAAAGCACGCTCAGAATAAATAAACAATTGTTACGGATCGACATACTTAAGCGCAATCCTTCATCAGGCAATTTAAAAAAAAGGAGGCATGAGTACAGAAAGAAAGTATAGACGGGTGCAGCACTCGTGTCTGCTTTTGTAACCTGACGAAACAGTGGGCTTAACAAGCGTTGATTTCAGCTTAATTTGTCAATTTATGGTATTTGTTTACAAAATTTTAATTTATCTCCATTAAACATCAGTATTTAGCAACTTATTTATAAAAGGTGATTTTTGATTACGTTTATTTTTCACGTTTTTATCCATGGAAAATAAAAAATGCATACGGGAAAAATATTACAAACATACACATACATACATATATATATATATATATATATATATATATATATATATATATATAATCTTACAGTTTTACTAAAATTACATTTACCATTTCCCTCAAAAACGAAAATATAACTTAATGTATTTTTATTAACTTATTTGGTAACTAGTCAATGCATGAGACATTGTCTAGTTACCTACATTTGCTTACCTGGTCCCCTACATTTGCTTACCTGAATTCAGTATCTACAAATATGTGTTCGCAAATCGCTGGAAATTTTTAATGCCTAAAAGCACCTAAGTATTGCTATTAAGGTACATTTTGGATTGTCTAAATCTGCGTAATAATAATAATAATAATAACTTTTCATAGTTTCATTTCGAGAAAAATCAATTACATCATTATTTCCTAATTTAAATGATAAAAAAGCATTGTTAGTTATGCACTATTTAGAGCAATACAAACGGGTATCTTAAAATGCAATATGCACTGGTAATAATAATAAGAAAAACTGAACTCGTCTTTTGTTGTTAATGAATACAAAACTTCAATGTATTATGTATTTCCTGTAGCCACATACGGAAGATTGCGGTAAAATCTTTCTCTCTCTTTCTTTACTAATTTTAAAGGGCGGTAATATAGAATCTAAATTAACCAGAAAGTATGTAAAATTTTTCATGTAATCATATACCTAAATTTCATACAGCCTGAAAAACGCATAACTCAATCTAAAATGCGATTCAAATAATTTTCTACTATATCCTAATATAGCCGAATTCGTTTGTGCGGCCGTAAAGAAATGGTAAATGTTTTTTCTATTGTATTCCATATGAAACATTTCTTTTTGCGTATGAAAAATACGCGTTCATTTCATTATATTGAGTGTAGCCTAAAGATGTTTAAATGTATCAACAAGAAATTTCGTCGATAAGAGTAATGTATTTGAAATGTTTTGGTTGTACCTGTATATGAACCACTTTCTTCTAGTTTAACAGATAGTTTTGGAGCAATATTCTCATATGATACAGATTTCGAATATTGAATTTGAACTTCCTATTAATATCTGTTTTTGAGACAAGCTGATAACAGCCACAATCATAAATACGCATAGACTGACTGAAAATGTGAATATAGGATCCAGGGACACTAAAACGTATAATTATTTCAAACGCATAATTACTTCAGTTTTGAAAATTTGACCCCAAGACAATAATACTTTCTCTAATGTGTAAGAGAAAAAAAAAAAAAAAAAAAAAAAAAAAAGGAGTTTTTCATGAAGAGCACTTTGAGTTATGCACACTTACTTGTGGCTCATTGGACAAGGCTACGTGATGATCTTCGCTGCGCTCTAGAGATCTTTTGGCTATACGACTATGTCGTAATACATAATGATCACCTAGAATCTGAAAAGAAAGAGACATAATCAGTTGTATATTTGGAGGATTTAAGCATCAATCATGATATTAACAAATACCTTATAAAGACTGACACACTTGACCTAAGTTCTTTACGAAATAAAACAAAGTCTAAATGAGTATGTATTTCTTTTTTTCTTTTCTTAAAATGCATAAGACACTATAACATTATCAGAAGCAAAAGACAAAATTTAGCAGCGACGCAGACGCACTCATGCTGGAAAAACCATTAGCCTATATTACACAGGTCGACATGTAAAATTTTGATTTTATAATTTTGAATGATCTTTATGTTTTTCGGTGTGCTGAAACCGAAAATGTAGCCAGTCTTTCTCTATCACGCACATATTTTTGCCAATACAGAGTGCCTACCTATACAATTTCTCCCAGTACTTTTTCACCAATATAATTATATGGTAAGTTTCATAGTATGTTTCCGTGTTTAATTAATCGTGGATAACTATTGTTGTAACTGCTCAGCCCTAGTGCAACATAAAACCATGCCAACCAACCAACCAACCAATTATTAAGACGGTATTTGTAAGAAATTCTGTCCGTAAACACCCTGCATTGACAAAAATCTGTACGTGATAGAGAAAAAAGGTCTGCATTTTCGGTTTCAGCACATAAAACAACATAAAAATCAGCTAAAATCATCAAACCAAATTTTGTCAACTTCATTTTTGCTGGCCTGTGTTATTTCTGTTTCTTTGTTTTCTTCTGTCTCTCACACTTTTTTACTTTTAGAATACGAACTCCTACCGAAAGCTAGTTAGCAAAATTTGTTCCAAATGTGACGTTTTGGGTGTCTACATTTGCACATTCGATTTCGTGTGATGTTAGTGGAAAAAATATACGTTTTCAAGATTTTTAAATTGTTTGAAGTGACCACTGGTGTTAAATTCATTTGGTAAATTCTACCTTAAGATATACTTTTTTTTCTGAAAATATGATTGAAACTTCTTAATACCAGACAGCACTGCCTTATATTATGGACTATTTGATATTATAATTTTGAAAAATAACATTTTACATACATATCAAAAGATCAATTTAAAGAAATTTCGTAATTAGAAATTAGTGGTAATATGAATGTCAAAATTAGTGATAATAAAGTGTGTCTAAACCTTAATAGCACTGAAGTAGAACAAATTTTTTATTCCTTGTTTAATAACGCACATTTTAGAAAATCCACACATACGACGTAATTTCATTAAATTCTCATAAATGTTCTTATAAGCTATTGCGGATCTCACAGAAAAGGAGAAAATTAATTATTGCATAGTAATAATACCTCCCTTTTCATAACATACATACTATATTTTGGTGAATAAAAAGATTATCCTAAGTGTAATTTCTAAAACAAAAACCACTAAATTTATTATTTGTGTAGGTTTTTCCTTACACCTAAGTTTATTTTACTTGTCGAGTAATCCTGGTATCCCCACAATTCATATTTAGCAATGTGTATAGAAAACATAGTCGCTATACGTTTTTCTTTGAAAAACGTATTCTGTAACTACATTAATCACAACGCCTACTGTAATTTTCGAATTTGTTAATGAAATGTATGAAAGTAAAATGACTTACAAATAAAATTAACATAAAATTACCAAATTTACTTAAACAAATTTAAAAGAAGTCACTCTTAAATTTATAAACATGTAATTACATGAATGTACATAAAAAAGAAATTACAGCGACAAAAATTAATACTAATAAAAAGATAATAATAATTCTAATATTAAAGAGAATAATAATAATAATAAAAATAACTACGACTTTTATTAAGATAAAACCTATTCAAAATATCCTATCAGAAGTGTCTAAAGTAAAAATTTAGATACATCTTACATTATTTTACTGTTACATATCCTCACCATTGACAAATTTTAACAAAAGCGCTTAATTAATCCCTCATAGAAATCACAAAGAAACAATTTTCTTTATTTTAACGGAGACTAAAATAATAAAACTAAAAGTATGATAAAATTAGACATAAGCCATTTTAAGTGGATCATAGTTTAAAGAAAAAAAAATTGCAATAAAGTAATTATGCCAAAAAGGTTATATTAAATTAAAGAATAATTGGATTAAGCTCGTAATTTAAGCAGCTTAGAAAAATGGTTTACATTACTTCCTAAATTAAAGTAAAAAAAAAAAAAAAAAAAAAAAAAAAAAACTTTACACTCCTTTTTTCATCACACATTGCGTAAATAAGTATTTCAATCATGCAGTTATTTATATGAATTTTCTCGTCGCTAATTAATGGCTTTTATAGAGTAATGGTTTTTTTTTTTGTAATTCTCTTATTTTTCCGCAAAAAAAAAGCTAAATCGTCGTAGCTACATTTTAAAATAATTCTAGAAAGCTACATATGTAAATAAATAAATAAATAAAAACTCGTTTGCTTGAGTAATAAATGGATAAATAAATGAATAAAAGTTCAGAATATCAACGGAAGAGAAAAAAATTCGTGATTACACGTTTACAATTAATAACTAAAACGATCCACGTAACAACATTTTAGCCCGGTCATAAATGAATACTTCAGGCAAATATTTACATTTTGTATTGCTAAAAAAAAAAAAAATAAATAAATAAATAAATAAATAAATAAATAAATAAAAAGAATGTTTTAAAGACGTCCTAAATTGCAGCTATTAAAATCTATGTCCGAGCACATATATTTATTTTCCTAAGTTTGCACTTATTATGTAGTATATATTTGTAAAGTCATTGAGGTATAGTAATAATAGTTATTCTGAAAATTTTGAAACACCTAATAATAATATGAACGATAATAAGAAAAATGCATGCCAAAACAGAATTCAGAAAAGGATACTTTCAGGAAGCAGGACAAAACTCTGACCATAACAAATCTTCAAATGTTTCAACGATTATCGAATGATCCATGTACGTTGTTCCTTTATAAAGATGATCATAGAATGTACATAATGTATCGTGGATCCACTCTTATAAGAATTATGATCTTCATTAGGGTTTATTGTATGCATGTATTATAAAGATAAATGTAAATTTAAAAAAAAAGTTTTTCCTTTGTGTGATTTTGTAATATATATATACATATATATTTTTAAACACTAATGAAACACATTATAATCACCAATAAACTTTAAACTATAAAAATTAAATTAAAAATGTTCGACATAAAAAAAAGATAGTTTTATCTCAAATCAAGGAAGACATATTGAAGGATCCTAATGACCTTTTCTCACGATAAATTAATGAGAGAACATTCAATATTTATCAGAGATTTCGAAACATTGGTGGAAGCGTTTACACAAAAGGCGTTCCGGCATTAAAATATATAGCCCCATTTCCAGAGTTTGGGAAAGGCGGCCGCCACCCCTTCCTCGTTTTGCCGAAAATCGTTATTATTATATTCTAGAATCGAAATACTACTAATTCATCATTCCTGCAAGTGATTGGGCTACATATAATGCTGCCTTTATGAGGCACAATGGGGAGTGAATTCATTACATAACGGGGAAGAAGGAGTAATTATTAATTCTCCAATATATAGACTCCATAAACTTTCCCCACTTTAAAATACATTTCAATAATTATTGCGATATAAGTATTAGAAATACTGATCACGTAATGTAATCATTCTATTGATCTTTAAATAAAATAGTACAGAGCACGCTAGTTTTCGAGCTATAATGGGATTTATTGATTGCTCAAAACTTGTAAAGGCACAAAATACATTGTACACTTTCAAAGCAAAAGAATTAAAACTTGAACTTTTCATTACTTTCGTACATTTTATAAAATTTATGTGAATATATACACTTACTGCTCAAATAATTGGAGAGAGAATTAATATTTCAATGCTATAATATATATATATATATATATATATATATATATATATATATATATATTAGTTTTAAAAAGAGAGATAAAGAGATACATTATAAAAACTGATACATTATAAAAAGATACATTATAAGATACATTATAAAAACTGAACTGATAGGAACTTTTTTTTTTAATAACCATATTTAAAATGGTGCATAAAGTGCCTGAATTTTTAATTTCCCTGCACCTTTATTTTCCAGAACTCATCTCTTCCTTATATGAGCTTAAAGGGACGATTGAAAATCGTGCGTTACTCACAGCTCCTTATGCGGTGATTCTTTTTATACCCTTTTTTGCATTTTCAGTTAAAAAAACATTTTGAATTTTTATCAACATTGATAGGGCTTTAAAAATGTAAGAGAATTTGGGATTATACTGCGCCATTCTTCTTCAGTGCCAAAGTCCGTATTTAAAATCATATTACCGAAAATAAATAAATAAGTAAATAAAAAAAATAAAAATAAATAAAAATAAATCTGCTTTTTTTAAAAAGCAGTTAGAAATTGTTGCAGATGTCTATTACAGGACAAAACAGGCACATGCATAGCATCTATGGAATTGAAAGTTTAAAATCGGTTGCTACTTTATTCTTCTGTTCAAGTGAAATAAAAGTTCACGAGTAAAATAAAGACTTCCCTAAAAATCTTTCCTACCATGAGCTTCTACTAACGGTATTATTTCAATATATGAGGACTGGTTTCGGCTAGGGAAGTTTGTAGGGGAAAATACTTCTCGTGACTTATCAGCGATGGATTAGAAAGGTAGGCAGGCACTTTTATCCATACAATTCTTAACCATCTTCATATCAAATTCTAATTAAAAAAAAAAAAAAAAAAAGAAAGAAAGAAAAAAAACCTGTCCGACAAGGTTTGCAAATTGCGCTAATCATTTTTGCATATATTTGAGGGAGACAATTCAAAGTAGCGCTTATGTGTGAGAGATCAATTTGCTATTTTTTCCAGTCGGAACCTAACAAAATTAGCTTATAAATCTTGAAGGTTAAGTGGTTTTTAAGTCGCACTAGTGCAATGCGTGACAGCTGGAACTCATTTCTAAGCCATATAACTGAGAGACGCGTAGAACTGAGGGACGTATAAGTGAGAGATCATTGTATTTAAAAAAAAAGGATTCTGTATTTTATTTAAGCATGTAAAATTATTTTAACAAATTATTGTTTAAAAATAGTTATAAATACGGGTAATTAAAAACATCTTATGAACCATGTTTTAATTAATAATAATGATAATAATAATAGCAATGAAACAATGGATAAAGAAGGATGTTTTAAAAGCTCCCATTGTTCATAAATTATGTTCCTTAATCTTTCGACATTCATACACAAGTTATGATTTAGAGTATCACTACGCATAAAATAAATTAATTTTGAGACGAAAAAAAAAAAAAAAATAATAATAATAATTTTTTGCAAGTATTTTTCAAAAATTGACGCCTTTATCATAAGTCAGAGAATAGAGTTAATGCTTTTATCAACTTTTACTCTGGAGATAAATTAATGAGGGAACAGGGAATTATTTATCAGTGATTTCGCAACGCTAGCGGATGGGTTTATACAAAAGACGTCTCTATACATAAAACCATATAGATCCAATTCTAAAGGCTGGGAAAGACAACTGCTCTCTCTGAATGCTTAGGAAATTTTTGATTATTAACCCTAGTATTCAAATACCAATTCATCATTCCTCCAACGTGATAAGAAAATATTTATTGGTGTGGTTATGAGGCATCAAAGGGAGTAAATTTATTACAGATGCAGGGAGAAAAGAGTAATCATTAATTATTCAATATATATGTGTATTCACGAAATCCTCCCTCCCCTTTAAATTAAATTTCACTAATTTAAATTTGGCTCTAGTGTTAAATGTATGTAGGGTAATTGCACCAGTGATGGACACTTTCAGAGCAATCTCTGATATTTTTAATGTTCTAGTCATCAGAAAATATTTTTAGAAATCTTAAGTTAGTACATATGGCATGAAAGGCATTCAGAACCACATATAGGTTAAAAAATATACATTTGATAAAAAAAATTTTAATGAATTTTTATTTAACACCTACTCAATGTACCAGTAATTGACACTGCCAGTTTTTCCTTTTATCAGTAATTGGCCCCTATGTTCCAGTGTTCGACACTGCTAGTTATTTATTTTTACCAGTTATTAGCACTCTATGCTCCAGTGTTTGACATAAAATGCCAAAATTCTAATATGTAAAATATATGATTTTATTATTTTTCTTATTTATTAAATATTTCGAGATATATGTCAATTACTGGAGCATGCCAATCACTGAAGCACCTACCCTAAATATTTTTTTTTTTTTTTTTTTTTTTTTTTTTTTTTGAAACAAAACAAAAGAAAAAAATGAAAAAGAAAGAAAAAAACTCAATTATGTAATATTTTTATTTGTTTTGAAATTTCTTTACTCTTACTATCATATGCATAATATTTTTTTTTTCTTCTAAAATACGAATGCTGATATACGGGAAAATAAAGTGTTTTTAAGGTGATTTTGCCATACTGTATATTATGGAAATATATATTTCAACCTTAAATTTTTTGCATATAATTCTATATGGAGATCTATTATTACAATGGTACATAGATTGATAGGAATTATAGTGCGCTTTTAAACATTAGTACTGCAATCAGAAGATGAGATATAATATAAATAAACACACATTACTCACACAAACTTAAATTACAGTAAATAATCCAGACACAGACACACACATATATATATATAATATATTCGTAAATGCTATAGATTGAAACCCTGCTTTTTTTCAGCTCACTGCGGAAATGGTGGTCTCTGATCAAATATTTTTTCAGTGTGAGCTTTTTTTTTTTTTCTTTTTTTAATTATTCCTTTACATTAAGATTTCTAATCGTTGTTATGATTTAATTTTCCTAGTGGTTGATTGT
This sequence comes from Salticus scenicus, assembly GCA_963930645.1. NCBI lineage: Eukaryota > Metazoa > Arthropoda > Arachnida > Araneae > Salticidae > Salticus > Salticus scenicus. The sequence continues at coordinate 33,582,942 of OZ005654.1, read as the reverse complement.
AAAGAACACTCTTCATTACATTCTTTATAAGCTCTTTCTTGTTAATATGCAATATTGATTGTTTATTCACAGGAATTATATATATATATATATATATTAGCGTTTAATAGATACATGTTAATACCAACACAACAAAAATAAAACTGATTGTAACACAGTACAAAAACTAGCACAGAAATGTTGCAATTCATATTTAGATCCAATAGGAGACAAGACCAATTTAAATTACTTACGCCCACATGAGTAAAAAGGACCATTAAACATATTGACGGAGAAAATTGATGAATTAAAATTGAAAAATTTGAAAATTCATGATTAAATGTATTAAAAGTGATTCAGGAATTAAGAATAATAATTGGAATAAAAATTGGATTAATAATTGGAAAAAAAAGATGCTTAAAAATAGAAGTATTATCTCATCAGGGAGCCTGTGCTTCTTTAAAGCAGAGAAAGCTGCAAGATTTCGTAAAACAATATAGCTAACAATAGCAAACATATTGTTCATGCTCCAATCGAGCAGTAAAACCATTTTGTATGAGAAATAAAATAAATTATAAAATCAAACCATCAAGGAAACCAGAGAGAAAAATGGAAAAAAAATCAGAGTAATCACATATGTAAAGCTATCACACAACACGGAAAATAGGTTGTTGCCAACATAACAATGAAATTAAGAGTAAATTCCTTGCAAACTTAGATTAATCGGTAAAGAATTAACAACTGAGCATTTTCATTAACGATAAAATTCACTGTGTAATTGTATATTAAATTAGCTAAATTTTAATTTATTCTTAAATCAAATATTTTAAAAACTTTCATGGAAAGTAAATTAATGATAGCTAATATTAATACATCAGTGAGCTAGCGCCATGTATCGTAAAGCTAGATAAACATTAAAAGTCAGTTATATTTTTTTAGGATTAAACAAGCAATTGCTATTAAGTAAATTATTAATAGAAAATGTTTTATCTTAATGATTTAAGTGAATATGTGGTACCTTTTAAATAATTAGTTTTTATCTTAATTATGTTAAACCTGAAATAATTAATCTAAATCTTAACGTTAATAATAAGAATTAAATGTTAAGTTGTAAAAAGTCTCAATCACAAGCAATAATCCCAAAAAGCACGCATGTAAGAATAAGCAATTCAAGGCTATCTTAATTTATTAAATTTTTTATTTTATTTGTTATATATATATATATATATATATATATAGTTTTCATACGTATACTAAATTTATGCTGGCAAAGTTCATCGTGCATTTTTTTAAATATTAATTGTTATTTTTATTAAAGTTACATAATAATTTATTTCGGCTCTTGTAGATTATGGTGGGAATTTATCTTCTGTTCAGTTTTTGCATTCTACTTCTTTTGTTACTTTATATACTATATAGTCTATCTGACGTGTTTGGAAGTATTTGAATTGTACTTTAGGATTTCGTGCAATATTTCAGAAGAAAATGGCAGAAAAACTAATAATTGAAGCGATTGGATAACATTTTTTAATTAATCATGAGCAATACGTTAAAAATGCGAAATTTTACTTCAGTTATATCGATTAAACCTCTTCCTATAACAGGAGAGGTATGACATAAATAAGTACACATGACCATACATACATGTTACACACACGAACTTTAAGCTGCCCATGAGTCAGGTTTTTTCTTTCTTCCTTTCCATGTTATGTACTCCTACGGGGTTTCTGTTGCTTCATGTTATGAAGAAATCTCACTCAAAAGTGAAGTTTTTCTAATTCTGTTTATTGAATTGCACTATTCAAATATGTCGCCTTTTAGCTTAGTGAGCAATTTTTTGAAAAAATAAATTTAAATATTTTATTTTATGAGATAAACTGAGAACTCTAATTTTCTATCTAGAAAAGAAATATTTATTTATTTATTTTTTCAAAAAAAAAAAAAAAATGCTCGCTAAGCTAAAGCAGAATTAGAAGAAACTGCATTTTTGAATGGGATATCTTTTTAATCTGAAGTAACAAAAAAACTCAATAAAATTATATGGGGGAATGAAAAGAGTGAAACTGATTGATATGCAGCCTTATATTATAGTAAAAAACACAACCGGAAAAGAAATATTGCATATGATGTCACGAGACTATTTGAATTGTGCTACCAAAGTCCGTGAGAAAATAACCGAATAACAAACAGAACTGGAGAGGTTTGAACACATTTTTACATATTTAAACAACACACATTAAAAAAAAGAAAGAAAGAAAGAAATTGTATGAAAGAGGCGGAATTCCATTTCAGTGATATTCATTACAATCCCTCCCATTACATCAGTTCACCTGGTTCCATGCAAGACACGAAAAGAAGGACAAGGAGCGCTGTCCAATAATCTTTTTTCTTGCTCGACGGCCACGACAAGTTTTGCTCACAGATTCTGACGTCGGTTACACATTAATTAGAAATCGGAGGGAAAAGCTGCGGCCCCTCTTCCCAAACACTTCAGAAACGATGTCCTAACAACAAGGATGACAGTTCTCCGAGCAAGTTATGCGCGGAATTTCATTCATTTCTCCGTTATTAGAGGGAGTAAGCTGGTTTTAATTACGGATCCGCGCTTCTCCAAGACTTCTATTAAAAGTCAATTAATGAGCCCGATGTATTTCGGCAATATCGTCGACACGTTGGACGCGTCACCTGGAGGTGCATTTCGGCTGTAGCTTCTGCATTTTATTTTCTTTACATCGTCACAAACCAAAGAATATGCAAGCTTCGTTCTCTTCGGATAGGAACAAAACGTTATTTACGAAGTCTTTGTATTTTTAAATATATTATAAATGACATGTTGAATAACTAATTTGTATTTATTTTTCTTTTATGGCACGAAAGGAAATATGTATGCATATAGGTGGCATTATAAATTACAAGACTATTTATTGAAACATGTAAATTTCTTTATTGTTATGCATTTTAAAAATTTGCAGTTATATAATTTTTATACAAGTGCATTTATGTTTTCCTTTCCACAGACGAAAGATCTAGACATTTTTTATTTTTATTTATTTATTTATTTTAGAAAGCTGGAAAAAAGCTCCACACAGTCTTTCATTAATTTACAGTGAAGTGTAAAAAAAAGTATTAAATTCTTTTGAAAATGACACTAAAAAAGAATTTGTTAAGAAATATGAATGACCACAGTATTATGAGCTTTCAGCGTTAGTCATTTTTTGGTATGTCTGTTTAATGGTTCATGAAATTAATATTATGCAGAGTATAAATATGAGAATTTATACTGTACACTACACTTATTTATTAATCTTATTTTGTCGAAACATATATTTCAAAATTTAGCCATACAAGCCTTGTTTTTTGACTATACCTGACGGAAAAGACGGGTTAGAGGGTTAATCTAATATGGGACAAAAATTTTAATCAGTATTTTTTATCAGTTTATCTTTTTAATCAGTCACATTTATTTATTTTGTAGAATACTACAGTTACGTGCGATGTAAATGATATGCATAGTTACATGACCGATAAAAATAACTGTGCACAGATATGATTCAAAGATACAATGAAAATAACAATTGTGTTTAAAAAATTTAATTTTGTTGTTAACGGATGTACTAAGACTACTATGTAACAGGCTGAATCATTCGCCGCATCTGTCCGTCAAGTCCGTCATCGCTAAACCTAAGATTACCATATAATAGTCTTATATAGTCTCATATAATAATCTTATATAGTTGTCCGTCATTGCTAAACCTAAGACTACTATATAATAGTCTTATATAATTTCATATAACAATCTTATATAGTATATATAAGATATAGTATCTAAAATATATAGTACCTTATATAGTTTTATATAGTATTGTATTAGGTTTAGCAATGACGGACAAATGGCGGCGAATGATTCAGCCTGTACTCACTATAAACGTGCCCCCAAAATGTGCAATTTTTTAGAAACATATGGAATAGTATATTAAAAGTTAAACTTTTCTTGTACAGAAGATACGCATATTACAAAAAGTACTTTTATTATACATATAAAAAAAATACGATGAATATTTGAATGATTAATTATAAATAAAAAAATAATAATTTAATTTTATGGAAAACATCGAGGAAAATAAGACATTACAATACAACTAAACATAACACAGATTTTTTAAGACACATTTTGTTACTATGATAAAGAAACAATATCGAGAATTTATCATTATCCAGTTGAGATTTCACCATTCGTTTCATCCTTGAACAATTTTAGCAATGATCAAAGTTTATGAAAAGATCCGGAAACTTAATAAAAGTTTCTTCACGCAGCAAAACCATTTCGTAAAATTGTTAAGAAAGAAAAGTATTAAATCAAACTCGAAGACGGCATTTCTACCACAGATAGAAATCAATCTCATCTCCAGACCAATGTGTTGATAGTGGGACAATATTAGAGTTCGAAGGAAAAGATGGATGGAAAAGCGAAAATGACCCTCATCCTGCAAACATTTCTGCAGTATTGACAGAGAAGCTATATGTTCACGAGAATAAATTTTTCTGCAGATAAGAATGGTCAGATTTTATGATTAAATATGGCGCTTAATAGTTATTATGTTACATTCATATCATAAGAAAAGGCTCCGATATTTCATACCTGACTTTTGAAATCTAAAATAAACTTAAGATATTTTTTGTTAATGCATGTCAAAATTACAAAAAAATTAAAATTTACAAAAAAATTAAAATTAAAAAATTTAAAATTAAAATTAAATTCTTAGTGCCCTTTTTATGCTGTAATGTTATGATGTTACTTTTTTCTAACAATGATTCTTGTTACTTTTTCTTAGCAATGATTATATTATTTTTGAATTATTATGTTGTACTATTTTAATAGACAATCTATTAATTACACAGGTTTTAATCAAACAACAATTGCTTTTAAATTTAAATGATAGATTAATTAAAGCTTATTTTTAGCCCTATAATTATATATATATATAAGTGTATATATGGAAGGTTTGCTAAAAAAAAAGCCCTCGTTGCGAGTTTTTTCAGATGATGTTTAGATCACACATTTGATTTTTTTAATGAAAATTATAAATGATGCTACATGAAAGTTTGAACACAAACAAGACTAACCCTAATTGTTGCCTAAAGGTATTTTGTTGCTAATTTCAGATAGACACACACACACTATATGCACAATCTAAAAATAGCATGTAATAGGAAAATGTACTTGCCAGATGTATATTTTCGTAATATAAGTCGGGAAATTTCCAAGAGTCTCGACTAGCTACTAGCAATCGAACAAGAAATTCAAAGAGAAGCGACAACTAAAATGCAAATTCAACCAATGGAAGTCGCTGAAGTCCCACAGACAAGACAATATCATATTAAGATAATAACTAATAAATCTAAATAAGTATAAGTATTTAAACTAGTGGATCTGCAGATCAGGAGCCTCAACGTCCTATTTGCATCAGACATTTTTCAATAGGTCATTTTTATTTATTTCTTATTATATAATAGTATATATTGATTCGATCAACTTATTTCCATAATCAGATACATTCCTGAGGGGGGCTGCCGCCCCCCTCAACACCCCGCTGTATCTCTCTTTGTATACCTGTTTGTATATCATATAAAGTGTTACGGAATTGTAAATAATTGCATTTATTTTTGTATAAATTTTTTCAAAGAGTCTTAGTAAGTCGATAAAATGCTAATTTTATGCATTTCTAGTCGTTTTAGCGTTAAAATAGCCTAATTTTCCTTTAAAAACGCATTAAAAAGCACTATGTAAGAGAAGAAATGGATTTGGCGCCAAATTTGGCGACTGTTTCCCTCCTTGGCGATTTTTTTGGCGACCTTGGCGAGAAAATCCTTATTAGGGATATACCAAATATGGAAGCTCTAATCTCATTGGCTGAAGAGATACGATAATTTTGCAGAACAGTCTGTGTACGATAAAATAGTATAAAAGGAGCATTTTTTTAGCCAAGGCGGCCAATCTCAGATCTGTGTCAGTTTCGTCAAATGCTTGCTTTGCTTTGAGCCTCTTTGAATGAGACTTGCTTTATGTGTTATTGATAAACAGTTTGTACTGTTGTTTTGCTGTTAACGGCTGTTTTTTAAGCTATGCTTACTGGTTGAATTGAAGCTGATACTTGGTTTATAGACCTGTATTTTTCTGGAACTTTCTGTGAATAAATCACTGAATTTTTGCAAGTTTCGCCTTTCATTCTCGGACAACTTACGAACCCCCAAGTACGCAACAATATATATTCTTAATAAACGACGGTCTTGTATTATTTCCCTGAAATTCATAAATACCAAATTTCATACAAAAAAAATTAGATAGCATATAGGAAATATTTTGCGTAACGTTTAAACTAATTATCAATTCTATGCCCAATATTTTCAACAGGAAAACATGCTTTTAAAATTCTAATAAAGTTTCATTATATTTGATGGTGTGTAACCATGTTAAAATACACTTTTAAGAAATGCCGACTATAGACCGTAATAGTACGAAATTCCTTTATGTATCCCGGAAAAGTAGCCACAGTCATTATAAACGCCAATAATAAGAATAAACCAAATTAATTGTAACTCATTAATTTTTCAAACTAATTTGACATCATTTGGATGATTACAGTACATACTCGGAATTATTTTGTGTGGTCCCATAAATTATTTAGTCTATACATAACCTTTTTTAAGAGAAAACATGATTTTAAGCATCTTTATAATGTATGTTAACTTTATTAAGTTCAATTCAGCATAAACGCATTAAAGTGCGCGCTTAAATAAAAATTTATCCATAGGCTTTAATGTTACGAAATTCTTTTGTGTGTCTCTGTAAACGAACCATAAACATTGTATACACCAGTAAAAACTATTCAGCTTATTTTGCGTTTAAAATTAAAAATTGTTCCAAATGTAACATCGTATGGATGACTAAGTGACATTGTCAGAACACTTTAGTAAGGTCCTGTACATTAATTAGAAAGCTTAAGAGCACAAATTTTCTTCAAACAACATAAGTTTAAGCATCTTACTCACGTACTCTAGTTTTATTTTCTTCATTCCAAAATAATGATATTAAAATGCGATTAAACGAAATTCACCCCATACGCCGTAATGTTAAGAATTTTGGCGTGTCCCTGTACACAGTTTATAAAAAATATAGCAATAAAAATTATACAGCTACTTATATTCAAAGCTGGAACGTGTGCGCCAATTTGCAAGTCAATCGAAGGATTTTTGCGGCCGCTCTTGCGGTACATACAAATTCTTCCCATAGGCCGTAGGGATAAGAAAAATTTTGGCGTGTCCCTGTACACGAACAACAAATGGAATACACACCTAACATTATACAGCTAATTCCGTTGGGCTCATGAATATGTGTAAAAAATTGCAAGTCAATAGCGTCATTTTTGGGGCCGCTATCGCGGTACATACAAATTCTTCCCATAGGCTGTAATGATAAAAAAAACTTTGGCGTGTCCCTGTACACGAACTACAAATGGAATGCACACCCAAAACTATACAGCTAATTTCGTGGGGATCATGAACATGTGTACAAAATTTCAAGTCAATAGCGTGATTTTTGCGGCCGCTATCGCACGACAGACAGACAGACGGACGGACAGACGGAACCCAGAATCCTTTTGAGTCTCAACAGAGGGCCTCCACTGACGTTTCGGCAAAAATTGGATGTCAATAGCTTGATTTATGCGGTGGCTATCGCGGTACATACAGATTCTTCCCATAGGCCGTAATGATAGAAAATCTTTGGCGTGTCCCTGTACACGAACTACAAATGGAATACACACCTAAAACTATACAGCTGATTCCGTTGGGCTCATGAACATGTGTACCAAATTGCAAGTCAATAGCGTGATTTTTGTGGCCGCTATCGCGGTACATACAAATTCCTCCCATAGGCCGTAATGATAAGAAAAACTTTGGCGTGTCCCTGTATACGAACTACAAATGGAATACATACCAAAAACTATACAGCTGATTTCGTGGGGCTCATGAACATGTGCACCAAATTTCAAGTCAATATCGCTATTTTTGCGGCCGCTATCGCGCGACAGACAGACAGACAGACAGACAGACAGACAGACACAGCCCAAAACCGTTTTGAGTCTCAACAGAGGGCCTCCACTGACGTTTCGGCAAAAATATTTTGTTACAAAACGAAAACGATGAAAATAACACTTATTTTAAAAAAAATAAAATAAAACGCCCTTTTCTTAATGCACTAAAAATAACAAAATAACTTTTTCAGCTCAGTACGCCGATCTGAATTACTTGCAATTTATTACTATTCCAATAAAATTGCACCTCAAACGAAGAAAAGCACGGCTCAAACCATTTTATACCAAAATTTCCAATCTGGCTAATTTCAGCTCATATTTTCATAAATCCATAATCATTTAAAATACATTACTTCACTCAATTTTAAATTATTATGGATTTATGAAAATATGAGCTGAAATTAGCCAGATTGGAAATTTTGGTATAAAATGGTTTGAGCCGTCCTTTTCTTAGTTTGAGGTGCAATTTTATTGGAATAGTAATAAAATGCAAGTAATTCAGATCGGCGTACTGAGCTGAAAAAGTTATTTTGTTATTTTTAGTGCATTAAAAAAAGGGCGTTTTATTTATTTATTTATTTTAAATAAGTGTTATTTTAATGTTGTTATTGAAAATATTTAATTTCGAAAACAATAATATGTAACATTAAAAACAATATGTACCCCTATCGCAAAATTTTGCTATACAAAATTCTTCTCTTATCACAAAATTGTCGAATGTTTCGGCAAATTGTTGTTTCGACCTTAACTAATTGATCAATCAAACTCTTCATGAAAACAATATTTTCTCTCTCTCTCTCTCTCTCTCTCTCTCCTCGTCGTTTCTCGATTTGTTGAGTTTCTTGTTTTTCATTTTACTCACAAACACCGATGCACAGATGCATCCAGATGGAGCATAACCCTCCGCCTCCTAACCCTTTTTCTAAACCGATAGATTGAACTGCACTCGAATCGCAATAAGCAGAAAAGAACGCGCGGAAGGGAAATTAAAAATCAGATTTTTCCGAATACTCTGTTAGGATAAGGCGACACATTTGACTCGCTCTGTACCGGGATCTGGGTCAAGAGCGTCACAGTGATCGCGTGATTCACTTTGTGTCAGAATGGAGGATGCAGAAAAGATCGGCTTCCAAAGGGATTTGCAAACTAACATGTCCGACATCTTGATGCTTCCATGACACCTCTCATTTAGGATGGAAGTGGATGGAGAAATTCAGAATTTACATTCGGCACACGAATCACTCTTTTTTGAAGAATTGCATTTCTTTATTTTGTAAAAGCGTGGGCGATTTTTTTTTTTTCCTATCGCCCTTTCTATTTTCTTTTTTTTGTCCCGCGAAGTCAAATTTCATTCACAAAAAATACACCAACAGGTTATTTATATTTTGTTTTCTTACTTGTCCAGAAATATATATATATATATATATATATTACCTTCTTAAAATAATAATGATAATAATAATAATAATAGTTTTTTTTTTTAAACGTTTGAATAAACCAACTTTCAATACCTTTATTTATTTACTTATTTATTTTTTAGGTATGTTGTGGGAAAAGGCATTCCATTCAGAAAGATAAAAGTATAAAAGCACAGAAGTATCTGGATGTGATTTATCTAATTTAAAATACATTAATTTAAATTTTGACTGAAATTAAAAATTAAATAAATAAATAAACAAAAGATGTCTTGTGTCGAAATTGGTTTTATGTGAGATAAAATATGCGCCCAAAATATAATAAAAATTATGCACTTCGTGTAATTTGTAAACAAGGATATTTTAAAGAAAATACAAATTCAGTTCACGAACATGTATATATATATATATATATATATATATATATATATATATATATATATAGTGATTAAATATTATTATAAATTAAGTTTATTTTATAACTGGAAATAAACTTTAAAATGAAAAGTAAGCAATGATAGTGTTTTTATCTACACTTATTTTTAAACGAATAAAAAATAATCTGGTGTGTCACCCACACGACTTTCTCTTACCCTGAAATTTAATACTATAAATACAGGTTGCAGATTAAAAGGTAAGATAACGAGTACTGTAATGTAAACCTGCGTTAAACAATTCATATTAGGCTTCTGAAGAGTTTTATATGATAATTAGTTCTGTGTGAGGGGGGCTACCGCCCCCCTCAACCCCCCGTTTCATTAATGCACCTACATTTATATAGAATTTAATTCGGTTATTAAAAAATAATTCTGTTTTTTTTAAATAATTTATTAATATTATTATTTAAAAAAATTATCTTTTATGATAATGCAGACGATTTCCATATTAGAGAAGTAGTATAACACCAAATATAAAAAAAAAGCTCATTTTATTCTCAATATTTAAAAAAAAAAAAAAATAACGATTTTTTTTCTAAGTTTTTTTTTTTTTGTTGTTAAAAGTAAAAAAAAATCGATAACTTTGTTTTAAATTATCGCATATCGATGGTTCAACCATTCGTTTTGAAGGTGTTGGCGAGCTCTTTTGAAAGATACCCATCATGAAAATTTACTTCCCTCGAGGGGGGACTTCCCCCCCCCCCAGGGCGGGAAGCTAGGCTCCTACATACACAAAAAAATTTTGCCAGTTAACTATCTCTATTACAAAAAATATATATTCGTTTCATTTGGTTTAGTGCAGTCTATAGACGTTAAACTCTACTTAACTGCAATTTCCCCCATAGACGTAATGTATTAGAATTCTCTTGATTGTCCCTGTACACGAACCATTTGTTTGATCTTAACGAAAAGCTTACTGTAGCATCCTTATATGATACACATTTAGAATACCAAGTTTGAATTTTCTGCCATAATTTGTTTTTGAGATATGCTGATAACAGACAGACACACAGACGTACAGACAGACACACAGACATACACACAGACCATTTGCTAAAAACAAGATTTTCGTATTCAGGGGACCTCAAATCGTGTAAATATAACAAAATCTCGCGTTCGAAAATTTGACCCAAAAACAATACTTTCTCTATCTTATGGGTAAGAGAAAGTAAAGAATTATGTTTGTTAGACAAGAAAAACAAAACGAAGAATCATTGAATATATATAAATAAAATAAAATTTTATTCAATTAAAACTAAAGTTTGAAGTTCATATTTTAAAAGTGGCTCATATATTAAATTTTCAAAGTTTTAACTGCACCAAATCAATTTTTTTTTAACGTTTAAAGTAAAAAAAAAAAAAAAAAAAAAAAAAAAAAAATGATGGATTTAAAAAAGCGAAAATTTAGTTTAAACTGAAAGAGAAGACAAGTTGACACTCTTATAGCTGCATAAGGTGATAGTCATACACCAGTCAATTGTAGATTTTTATCGGGTGCAGCATATGGCACCTTTTAATTTACAATCATAGAAATGCATTTTGCAATACAAGAAATGTTATGTCATTTAGAATAATATTTATTTTAAAAATATTAAGAACAAATTTCTTTAAGAATAATATTTCATGTTTCCATAAAGAAAAATAATAATAAAATAAAATTAATATGCAGGTTCTTCATAAATAAAAATACTTCACGTTACTTAATCATAAAACAGGAGAACATTTTCTTCAAAGAAACGTGTCTTTCAAACTTTAAACCCGCTGCCCCCCATCCGCCTTAAACATTTAGGTGTAATCTACAGTATCCCTTGTAAAAATTTTAATTCTACGTATATCGGTGAAACTGGCAGAATAGGTGAAATTAGAATAAAGGAACATAAACGCTCATTTAAAACAGGTGATTTAAGATCGAAGCTCGTAATTCATTCTCTAGATAGTGATCATATTCCTGATTTTGACAACATTAAAATTTTAGCTTCAAATGTAAATTTGTACGAGTCTCGCATTTTCCTAGAGGGCGCTTATACTAAATTACAATATTCTGCTTTGAACGAGGCTAAAGCTGTTGCCCCGGAATATTTAATCTTGTTTTGATGTTTTATGACTTTATTGTAAATGTCGCTGAGAAGGGCTAGTGTTTAGCCGAAACGTCTGTCTTGTGTTTTTAGTTTTTTAATTAAAATGTGCCTTTTAAAATTTTTAGTATTTTTAACCTCATTTTGAAAGTTACTTGGTTTCAATATATTAATGAGACGGATAGACTATGTTTAATTTTATTAAATTAAAATATAAAAATATAGTTCTTCTGAATCTAAAAATCTTAATAAAGCATATCACTTTCTTATGGTTGCAGTTACAGGGTATCGAAATTTGGTTTAAAATAGAGAAAAACATAAAAATAACAGAGTAACTGTGAAAAATTAAAACGATATTCACCACTTCACTTAAGAAATTTTTAAGTCCGCTGGTATTTCTCTTACTAATTAAATTTCAAGAAATTTTTCGCTTTTTTTTTTTTTCTAAAATAGTTCTTAATGTTTCATCTAACTCACATTTTATTTTAAATTTTGACCAAGAAAGTGAAAGACTTGACGAATTCATGGAATAAGTCTATGTATATCAGATTCCATTTAATACGATATTTTTTCGACATCACATATTCATTGTAACAAAGTATACTTTAAGAATGACAGTTGTTTTGAAAATCCATGCGAAAAACGTTTATAACTTTAAAGTTTAATTTAAATAATGACATGAGATAAAATCTACATACGAAAATTATTAGAAATCCTACCTAAAACTTAATATCACATTATTTTTTTTAGGATATCCATTTCTTTTCGCACTATTAATATGATCGTTTAAGTATACGAGTCGCACATAGACCACATGTTGCTTGCCGTGTAAAATTTTAAGACCTGCGTCGAAATTAAAGAAATTTGTATATCTATGCCTTCCGTTAACATAGTGAAAATTAATACACCCATTCTGATTCTTTTAAGTGAAAACACCATGAACGATTATGGTAGATTCACAAGAACATTCTAAATGACATAAAACAAAAAGGTAACAAATGTCCCACTTGTTTATTGAAAATAAAATAGTGATTATTTTATTGATTATTATTATTACACTTATTTATGTATAGCCATATATGTCTGATAGTTCCATTGTTATAAATAAAAATAGAAAGCATAATAATAATGTATTGTTTTAAATTCTCACCTCAAATATAATACATAACAGGGGTCGATCCAGACAAAATTTTGGTCGTTTTTCCGGCCCCTTCACAGATTTCCACATCGGAGAAAGAGACTCTTCACAAAATTTTAATTTATAAAATAAGACCCTTCACAAGATTTTGTTTGTAAAAATGATCCTTTTATTAAACATTTTTCATGTTTTCAGTATTATTTTTAATTATTGCCTTAATTTGGCTCAACGTAACTCTATTAACTTGATATTAAACAATATATATAGTGATCGTAAAAATGGAAGATTTTACGCAGTATTTTATTTTTCACAAAAGTAAATAAAAATTTCACAAAAATATTTTGCTTTTCACAAAAGAGGGACGCAAATATTAAAACCTGGATCGACCCCTGAATATACTTAGAGAGAGAGATAATAATAATAATAATAATAAATATTACACATGCAACAACGCGGTTTGTCGGAATAATATGAATTTTAAAAGTAGGTCACAAAGATTTGGGGTTCAACAGACCGGTGGTGTAGGTAGAGGACGATGAATGAATGAAGAGCGAAAAGTTAATTGAAAAGTCAAAATATTATAATTGACACTTGATATCTGCTGTGCTATTTAAATTTTTAATAGGTAGAAATCGTAAAATTTATTTTTAAAGAAATAGTGCGAGAAATTCATTTACATAATATTTTAAACACATTTGCATAAAATCTAGATTTTTAATAACTAAGGTGGAGCAATTTCAATGAACACGTTTCAGAGTTTGAAGAAAAGTTTTTCGTAAAATTAAATAATAGTAATCGTAAATAAATCAGCAATGCAAAATGAAAAAAAAAAAAGTTAAAATAAGTTTGAGTTTATTATGAGGTTAAAAATGATCCAGAATTCAACATACTGATTTTCAAACTGATGTCTAAAAACATTGTAAACATTCTTATCAATGCCATAAGAAATTTAAAAATGTCTTATTTCTGATTTAGACACAGCTGACTTTCAAAAAACTGTGCCTTCATACAAAGAATATCTAAAGACATAATATCGAATGTATCATTTTGTTATTTATATTTTTAAGACTAGAAAAGGGATGATATGATAGCAAAATACATATATATATATATATTTTTTTTTAATTTTTATTCGGTATTATTTGCATATTACATACTGGTAACTTAAGTTTTTAAATGGTAAACAAACAAAAAAAAAAAAAGGTAAAATCATAGGATTTGAAAGTTTTGTTAGGTAAGAGGTCAAAGCCCATTAATAAATGTCCTGAAAGTTTAATTTTGGTATACATTTTTTACGGGCAAAAGCCGTTAATCTACGTAATTTGCTCAAATCTGCTATAAAACTGTATTTTTACGGTCAAATCCTTTCAAATGTAAACTGTTAGCTTTTCAGTGACGTCATATCAGAATCACTTTGTGTTTGAAGCTGAAAATATAATTGCAGTTTTATCGGCTGAGAGAGTTTATTTATATATTTATACAAATAGCAATTGGTATAAAAGAGCTATTGTTTTTCTAATTTAAGTCAAAGAATTTTATTCAAAGTCTAATGTTTACCACAATGTAAAATCACGGTGGAATGCATCATTTAAAGTCCAAATGCTTTTTTTTTTTTTTTTTTTTTTTTTTTACGGGCTTTGCCTGTAATTTCCGCTGCCGAAAATTGTTCGTAATCTGCCTTAAATTTTTATGACTGTAAACATTTTTTTTTTTTTTTTTTGTTTATTTTTTAAGAAATATAATTTGCTCTTTTCTCCCTTTTAAGATTAAGCAGCACAATTTAAATATGCAAATATTATATTGTAATGCTTAGCGATAAAGATTGGTAAGACCCGCACATAATCCAAATTATATTGAAATTTTCAACAATAAAAGTTATTAACTCATATTGAAAGTGTTAATTATGATTCAAATATATACGTTAAAAAAAAAAAAAAAAAAAAAATCAATGACCGGAAGGCAAATTCACTGTTTATTTCTATAACTACATTTTTAAATTCAGGAAAAAGAGGAAAAAAAAAACTTTCTTAATTGGATTAGGAAAAACGGTCCTCTGTTACAGTTTGTAGATATTCTTTGTAATAGCAAAAATTGCTATCTTAAAAAATGTAAAAAAACGTTTGATCATTATTTTGATATTCGTAAAATATGTTTAATTTTTAGTGGTCCAGTTTTCCCTACGTTAGGATGTATGGAATTTTACACATTTGAAATATTTATAGGTAACAATAAACTAAATCTGTATTTGGATTCAAGAAAAGAATATTACAATTTTTACATAACTTAGTCAAGGCAAATATAAATATATAATACTAATATACATGAAAGGTGTGCATCTATGCATATAAATACATGTACTACAGACATGCATGTAAAGATTAAAGTATATACAATAAATATAGTAAATGAGATATTTTTAAAAGATTTAAATGATTTTTAAAAATCTGTACAATTATTGAAAATAATTATAATAATAATAATAATAATAATAATAATAATGCATTTATTTTTAATAAATTTAAAAAAAAAAAAGTGCGTCAGCACGGACACAGTTACACAATCCGTATGTTGATACACATAATCTTACTATAATTTATATCAAGCATATGGTAGATTATCTACTTTCCCATCCCCAATTTGAAGGAAAGTCATCTAGGAACTAGGCACTATTTATATACATCAAATCATATAGTCTTTTAATTTGTTCCGATTATATAATTATATTCAAATTAATATTAAGTAGTCAATTTTCAAATGTTGCAGCTGTACATTATCTTCGAGAATAAAACATATATTTTCACATTTACTAGGCAACAACATGGCTGATATCTGAATCTGTATTAAAAGGAGTTCTAGAAGATTCATCCATTCGGGACACGTAATATCCTGAACAGAGATTCTCCAACTACTTTCGATTTACGCTCCAACGTACACGGATTTCACTTACTGCGATGAAATTCCGTTGGAGTTCTGAAACATTTTTCTTTAAAGTTAGAATTTTTTTTTCTCATCTTTTTCTGTTCTAACGTGTACGAAAAAGCTTTCAAACTATTCGAATTTTACAGCAGAAAATTAATCCATTGCTATAAAATAAACTGTTACATTTTATTACAATTACTTTAGCGTTTAAACGACAACTAAACGCACAAGTGCTTTTCTTTATCACATGCTTTGCAAACTGTTACATTTTCGCATATTTTTTTTTAATAAGACTGAAATAATAAATAAATAATAAAATAATAATTTAAATATACAAGCGCTAAAAATAACCCATTTGTTTCATAACTTCTGTTCCAGATAAATTACAAGGACTTAGAACCCTATTAGAATCTTGAAACTATCTTAAAACTGGTTTTAACTGTTCTTTCTTATTGTGTTCTATCATAGAGTTCATATTAGTCTTCAATTAAACATTTAGAACAACATTGGTTATGTGAATTTTTAAATTACAGAGCTCTAAATCTAAAATTTTAGTTTGGTAATTTTGGCTGATCTTTTTTTTTTTTTTTTGTTCTTTGTTGTACCAAAAACAAAAAGGTTTTATTTACTACGTATAGGTTTTTGTCAGCACAGATTTTTGTCTAACGAGACATTTTTTTTAGTGATTCTTCCAGTAATATAATTATATAGTAACTTTTGTAGTATGTTTCCATAATCAATTATAATTAATTACGATAGCATAGTATTGCGACGGTAAACACTCTGTATTAATAAAAATCTGTACGTGATAGAGAAAAACTGACTTCATTTTTGGTTTCAGCAAACCAAAAAACATATGTATCAATTAAAATTATCAAAACATCATTTTTCTTGACCTGTACTATTTTTATTTTTCAAGTCTTTCAGGCTTCCTGAATGAAAGCCTTCATGAGAAAAATACTCTTTGAAAAATTCCCATGTGTTTCCACTGAAATTCCACTGAAGGAAAATAGTTTTAAAAATTTTAATAATAGCCTTAAGTTACAGTTACAATGTGTGTTTTTTCAACAATAAAATTCATCAGTCAATTTACGACTATGACCATGCATCCGAAGAAAGATTATTACAGTGCAACATTGTGTCAGTGCAAACTGACACATAATTAAATATATTTGAATAAAGTTTAAAGTACCCCACTTCATAAAAATCGGAGGCCATACTTTATAAATTTCTGCTTTATTTAATGGGTGTCTACCTAAAACACTAAAATACCTGTATTGAATAATAAGGAATAACAACTTTGTAAACAAACATACTGGTTGTTTTCTTATCGGAGTCAGATAATCGCTATTGTGTATCGTGGTTAGGTCTGCTGTGAATTTATAAAAATAGAAGAGGAGAGGAGAGTGTGGATCATTATGATTTACCAGATGCTTTCCTTGAGTGACTGATCAGTCTCAGCGATCACCTTTTTTCGGAATAAAATTGCCCCTGCTTGCTTATGACTCTCCTTCGTAAACGAACCTCATTATGCTGTTTGTTTACTACGTTATTTTTTCCCTCGTGTACTGTAAAATCAGCTGATGAATCTACCAGATACGGACTATAAAAAATGTTAAGTTTCAAAAATAGTGAAATGCACATACATTATTTACTTAAATTAGCCTATTATAATAAAACATTTGAAAAAGAATTTGTCGAAAAGGATTTCAAAAAGTGTCAAAAATAGTGAAATGCACATACATTATTTACTTAAATTAGCCTATTGTAATAAAACATTTGAAAAAGAATTTGTCAAAAAGGATTTTAGCCTACAAAATAGTCTTGAATATATCTGTACCATGGAAGTAAAGGATACCATGTCACAAAAACGTAATTTTTTAGGAATGACGTTGATGATCTTATAATGAAATACATTTGTCACGAATAAAAGAAATGGATAAAATTTTATTTTCCTCTGTCCTGTCTCCTTTATAGTAACTGGACATTGTGCTTAATGCAAAATATTCACATCAAGGATATGGCCATTATGTCCTTTTACCGCCGGGCTACAGATATATCTATTTTATGTAACTATCTTATTATATTGGTTGGAATTCCTGAATGAGGTTTTTATTTATTTTTCCTGTTACATGTACATTAAAAAAAAAATAATAATAATAAAAAGCTTTCGTTTTATAATATTTACTTTATTTATGAATTGGTTTACCAAAACATTTATTTGTTTATTAACTTCGGCAGGATTTATAAATATCTTCTACATGTGAGACTTGAGACAAACCAAAAGTTTTGATATCCCAGTCTTAATCTATAAAAGTAAAAATGCATTTTCAGATGGAAGACATTAAATCTAAAACTCAAAGATCTTTTCAGTAAGCGTAAGAGCTCTAAATGCGTCGATGATTCTTCATACGACCTTTATCTAGTAATTAGTTAACGAGCGACTGAACTTTCGGATTAATGACTCGCTATATTACTAAAATCAGTCCTCGTAGCAGCAATTTCATTCAAATCGATGGTCAAAGGAGATGGCAGGAAATCAAAATCCCACTTCTCCCATGCCGTTCGAAACGATGTGTCATTTAATAAGGGGAACGACAATATTCATGTGCCCCTGCCGACCTAGATGCGAGCAAGTTTCCAGTAAATGAGTCTAGTAAATCGCTTGTACAAAGTGATACAGATTTCGGCTGAATTAACTAGTTACTGTCGCTAATCTATCTCAACTAATTAGTGCAAGCGGCTCGCTCTATATCAACAGGAATGGAAAGAAATGGTTTGAAATACAGTTAACAGGTTGTTCATAGTAAATGGGATTAAATGATAGCGTAATAAATGATTTAGACAAACATTTTGCTTGCACTTAGTAATGAAAAAGAAAATAAAAATGTTCTGTATTTGAAAAGGAACGTTGCATTTGTAAAAAAAAAAAAAAAAACAAAAAACTGCTATATGAATTGTTTTTGGTAAACTTTATGTTTCCGATCCAAAAATGATCTCCTTTTCTGCCCATCTCCTACTTTCTTTTACAAAATAAGGGTTTACAATACAAAATTACATACATTGAACAGAACATGTACTTAAACAAACAATTTCTTCATGATATATTTAATATTCTGTCTTGTGCTCATTCTTCATACCTGTAAAGATATTTCTTCTTCTTCTCCTTCTTTTTCTTCTTCCTTCTCTTCTTCTTCTTTTTTATTTTGACGCTTCTGCGAAAACTTTTCCACTTTTACCCCTTTCACTGCCTTTTCTACTTTTTATATTATTATTATTATTTTTAGATTTACCTTAAGGTATCTGTCTAAGTTAAAATTGTCATTTTTGAAGAAAAATTCCAATTTCTGTTTTATATAGGAATCATTTAGGTTTCCAAAACACTTTTACTTTTGTTTGTACGATAATTAAAACTGCAGTTATAGCCAATTAAGTTACTTAAATCAAAATTACTTAATTATGCCTTACAAAATTATTTAATTAATTACTTAATTATTAATCAAAATTACTTAATTATACAAATTTTTTTATAAAACCAATCAAAATTACTTAATTATAAAATTAGTGAAGGAGTGACATATGTGGAGAATTTTAAATGTAGAAAAATAATAGAATACAGGGTTTGTTTAAAGAAAATCTTTAAATGCCTTTTCTGAAAAATTAATTTTGATGATTAGTGTATACGATAAGTCTGGTTACTGCAAAAGTTTTGAAGATAATTTGATAAATTTTTTCTATTTCATGCATTTCTTTTTACGCTTTGAACTAAAAGTTAAACCCTATGTATAAATTTGATAATTATACAGGCTTATATGTAAAAGAATAAAATTTTTTAAAGAAAAATTCTTTATTTTTCTGTGTGATTTGATATTTTTCAGTAAATTTAAGGACTATCACAAACATTTTAGTTCATTGCACAGGTACGTGTCATTGTAATATGCAGTAAAAAGGAATTTAAAATATTTTGAGTTAAATTGAATTTAGAGCATCTGGCGTAAATGTAAAATTTTGCTCAATTTCTATACAAATTTAAAAAAAAAATATGGAATATTTGTGAAAATTATATATGTTTTCAAAATTTTAAGTCGCATTTTAACAAAAGATGTTTATATTTAAACCATATTCTGTGTTTTTGCAAAAAAGTGTTCTGAACGTAGACAGATACCTTAATAAATATTGCGTTAAAGAAAGAAATAATTATTAAGCATCTTTTTCATAATCGGCAAAAAGGATACCAGATACTATTCTACTACGAAAGTAAAATAACTTTAAACTCTCATCCTGATTTTAAATATTGCATTAACTAAGAATATTTTCAGTAAAGAGTACCAACAAGTTATTTTTAGATCATGCTAGTACAAAATCACCGATAATGAACTATAAATAGCAAAGCTAAAAATAGCAACCCTATATATATTTCTCCGAAGAAAATTCTAAATGAGTTTAGGCAGATAAAACGAGTGTCTCTTTATTTGCTTTGAATAAAAATAAATAAATAAATAAAAAAAGCTTCTTTTATATAACTAGAAATTTCAACTAACAAGTATAAATATTTTTTCCGAAAATATATTTAAAAGCTAAATTTGAATTGCGAAAGGTCAAACTAATCTAAAACGCTCATTTCTCTTTGTAACTGAAAAAAAAAAAAAGATTTTTTTTAAGCAGAATCTTTCGTGATGCATATTTAAATAGATATATTTGTACGATATAATTTATTTATTTTTTCTTTCATTGGTGAAGCTTTAAGAGATATTTGACATCAAAGGAATTTAAAAAATCACGGGAAAAAGTGCTTCCTTGTAAAGGATTTGATATTACAGTTGTAGAAGAGATATATTTTATTTAAATAATCCAAATGGTATTTTTATGCATGAAACTTTTAAAGATAAATGCTGTTAAGTTTTAAAATTGAAACGAAATATTTAAACTCAGAAATTGATAATTCCGGTAAAAAAGTAGACAAAGAGTAATATTAAATTCCAATCCTTCTATAAATGCTTTAATAAAACAAAAAATAAAAATCATGCACCGCACATTACTCATAAATCTCTTTCCCGTATAACAACACGGTTATTTTCAAGTTATTTTAGATTTACGTCAAAGACTATAAACGCAGAGCTGTTAACTTTTAAGCTTTTTTCATACTACTTAATTTTATTTTTTATTTTCTTTAATTATTGAAAACTGTAATAAAAATCTAGAAAAATTTCCTATTAAAAATTTCTGGTAGTCAAAAAGCGTAAAACTTGACAGGTGTATTTCCTTTCCATTTTGAACGCAACGTTTTCTACTTATAAATGTGCTAATATATATATATATTTTAATCACCATGTTTATTTTTTCTTTATTTTTCTATTATCTAGATGCGGAAAATGCATTAAAAATTAGTTTCACATAAATATATATAATTTAAAATAGCCCAAAAATATTAAATTTTAACTTTATCATTTATCGCAAGTGAAATATACTTTATGCCTGATGTTTCACACATGACGTATTCAGATTTTCAATTAAAAATAAATAAATAAATGCACTAGTATTTACTTAAGCGAATGAAGGTCAATAACATGTGAATCTCCCCTCCATAAGTTTGAGATAACTTGCAGTGATTAAGGAGCATTTTAAGGAATTATATGCAATATCACTTTGCATTAGAATTTTATTGTATATTATAGTTAAATATATATATATATATATATCTTGAAAAGATATAAAATTAGAAAATGATCATCAGCAGTTTCCATAAAAACTGCATTAAAAATATATAGTTAAAAATATACACACAGATAGAAAATGATATACTGAAATATTTGGGATGAGAGTTTTCATTCCGCCTTTATATATATAGATATATTCCTAAGTTTATCAGCATACAAAGAATTAGGGATGGATTTTGAAATTCGTTAATTAATTTTTGAGGGAAAAATAAATAAATAAATAAATAAAAATAAAAATAAAAAGTGCATGTCTATGAAAAAATTTGGAAAAAAAAAAAAAAAAAAAAAAACATGATTTTTTTTTTATATATTTATATTTATATATTTATATTTATATATATATATTTCTTTTTATTTTAAACATATTGCAAAATCCATCCCTATTTTTTTAAGTAGTTTCTATTAAACATTCAAAAATATATTGTCTTTTCTTCAATATCTGTAGAGTACTACTTGAAGATCATGAATTCGTGAAAAAAAAAAAGCAAAGTATGAAAACACAAAATTTAATGATTTCAAATCTGTAAAAAAAAATATCAAAAAACATAGAAACTGTTGTTTGAATATATATTTCAATTAACAAACCTAATATAGTTCAATTTATAAATATTAAATGGAAATATAAGCATTTATAAGAAATCTTCAGTGGTGACAAGTCTCCTCAAAAACATCTACATTAAAAATATCTAAATACTTTCGATACTACATAAAAATATCTAGATATTTAGATACTACATAAAAATATCTAAATACTTTGACTGATATGAACGGTACAATAAATGGAAATATAAACATTTATATGAAAGTGACAAGTCCTCTCAAAAACATCTACATTAAAAATATCTAGATACTTTAGATACTACTTAAAAATATCTAGATATTTTAAATGAAATGAGTGGTATATTTAAAAATGGCGAATTTAAAGATGTTTTTCTTCGTTTTATAATAGTTTATCGATATTTTTATAAACACAAAAATTTTTAATATTGATAGAAAAACAATTATTTTCTTAAATTCTGATTATTTTCGTATTTAAGGAACTTTCAAACAATCATTTCTGTGGTGCAGCGTAATGAATATAATATAAGACATTACATATATGGTTGTGACCTATGACATGTATTTAAAATAAGATCTAAAATGTCTATTTGCATTAATTGTATGGATGACCTTAAATTATTTTTATGGTATAATTTGTAAAAAAAAAAAAAAAAAAAAAAACTAATTCTATATTTACAATATCACGTCAAGCTTATTAAGTAGGTGAAAACGATTAATCTGCTTCAATCAGATCTCTTAACATTTTATCTACTTTAATTAGCAATATTTTATCCTGTTTTGTAGCAACGAAACAATAAAAAAATTAATGTCTACCTCAAACCGCATTATTGTGAATAATAATCTAACACTTGGTAAAGTATTCAATTTATTTAAAAATAAATTAGTTTTAAAAGGTACAATAGTTCATTATTTGCGTTGATTTATTTGCACTATTTATATATAAAATTAGTTAATCAACCAATCCATCTATTTATATGCATATATATACATATGTATAACTTCCTGTTATATGAAATATGTTTTCAAAAGGTTTTCATATATATTTATATATATATACACACAGAGAGAGAGAGAGATGGGGGGGGGGATTTATTAGTTTTGTAGATACTTTTTGATTTTTAGAATTTATATCAACATATTCTATTATCACTTATTAATTTATTGAAACTGAAAGTTAACATTACAGCTTCCACTATTTGCATTCTGATGGACGGTTTTAACTGTAATGAAAGAAAAAAATCTGATGTGGGCACCACATGACTTCCTTATACACTTTTAGAAATATACATAATGCTAAAAATCATTGTCACTGGAGCCGAAACATTTGGCTAAAAATATTTTAAAAAAATGCATGCATACGTAAAAGAAAATAAAAAATAAAATTGTGCCTTGAGGGGACTCATGTCAAAGTTGTGCCTTGGGGGGGACTCATGTCAAAGTTGTGCCTTGGGGGGGGGACTCATGCTAAAGTTGTGCCTTGGGGGGACTCATGTCAAAGTTGTACCTTGGGGGGGGGACTCATGTCAAAGTTGTACCTTGGGGGGGACTCATGTCAAAGTTGTGCCTTGGGGGGGACTCATGTCAAAGTTGTACCTTGGGGGGGACTCATGTGCCTTGGGGGGGACTCATGTCAAAGTTGTACCTTGGGGAGGGTACTCATGTCAAAGTTGTGCCTTGGGGGGGGGACTCATGTCAAAGCTGTGCCTCGGGGGGACTCATGTCAAAGCTGTGCCTCGGGGGGACTCATGTCAAAGTCGTGCCTTGGGGAGGGGACTCATCTCAAAGTTGTGCCTTGGGGGGGACTCATGTCAAAGTTGTGTCTTAGGGGGGGACTCATGTCAAAGTTGTGTCTTAGGGGGACTCATGTCAAAGTTGTACCTTGGGGGGGACTCATGTCAAAGTTGTGCCTTGGGGGGACTCATGTCAAAGTTGTGCCTTGGGGGGGGACTCATGTCAAAGTTGTACCTTGGAGGGGACTCATGTCAAAGTTGTGCCTTGAGGGGGACTCGTGTGCCTTGGGGGGGACTCATGTCAAAGTTGTACCTTGGGGAGGGGACTCATGTCAAAGTTGTGCCTTGGGGGGACTCATGTCAAAGTTGTACCTTGGGGGGGACTCATGTCAAAGTCGTGCCTTGGGGAGGGGACTCATGTCAAAGTTGTGCCTTGGGGGGGACTCATATCAAAGTTGTGCCTTGGGGGGGACTCATGTCAAAGTTGTGCCTTGGGGGAGGGGGACTCATGTCAACGTGTTCCGAACTTTTCTGTAAGTTTCAAATGTCTAGCTAGTCGAGAAGTCAGTTAAATTGCAAGATTTGTCCAAACCGTTTTTGAGCTATTACCGTTTTTTGATACATTTTGCCCATTATGAACCTTATTTTCCTAAATATCTCCAAAACGGAAAATCATATAAAGTCCAAAAAGGGAGGTGCACAACTAGATGTTGTAACAAACCTATGTACCAATTCGCAACTTTCTACGTCCAACCGTTTTTGAGTTATGCGACCTACACCCACACACACACACACACACACAGACACACATACATACAGACGTCACGAAAAATCGTGTAAAGTCGCTTATATCTCTAAAACGAGAGCTCGTGTTAAGACGAAACTTGCAGGTGTGCAACTAGACATCATGACTGTCACACGTATAAATTGGCAACATTCAGCGATCATTCGTTTTCGAGCAATGTGAAATACAAAATCCATTTCGCAAATCGGGATTACTATACTTCCTTATACTTTGTATAAGGAAGTAAAAAGAAAGAAAGAAAGAAAGAATAATACTATCTAAAAAAAAAATTCTCACTTGTGTGATTCATAAATAAAAATTATGTCTTAAATAAAACTTAATTTCGATGAGAAGCCTATTACCCACCTCCTCCACCCCCCCCCTTTTTATTTTTATTTTCTAACATGGATAACAATTTTTTTTTTTTCCCTAGTGACGTCTGCGACGTCATATATTTTGTTACAAATGATCAATACTCCCAAAGATTTTATATTTTTCAAATTATCGATGCTTTCATATTCATTTGTTAAATTTTAAAAGAAAAATAAATTATATGTTTATAAAATGCTGCAATTCTGTCTTAAACAAAATTTAATTTTGGATAAAAAAATAATTGCGCTAAAATTTTCTTAAATAAAAATAAAAAGAAAAAAACTTTTATCATTTGGATTATTTTGTCTGAAAAAAAAATAGGCCTCTCCCCTTAAAAATATATAATAATAATAATAATAATAATAATAATAATAATAATAACAAAGAATACAAATAATAAAGAAAGGTTTTTGCATTGGACATTTTTAATATGAGTTTCAGAAAAAAATGCATGATATTTTATTTTTGGCATAAGTTCTTTTGCTGAAATGGAAATTGATAACGAATAGTTTATTTCTTTAATGCACTTATTGAACGTTTCTGCTATCTAAATATTAAAAATATTTTAAAATAAAAAATACGGCCATATTTAAATTTAAAACGTCATTTTAAAAGCAAAGGATGTCATATATACTTAACGCAATCACTTATATTGCGGCTGAACCTTTTAACATAAATTATCTCCTCATAATAATTTACCGAGCAGAAGATAATCTATTTTGTTCCAGTGACTGAAATAATAACCAAACACACTCTGTCGCTTCACATTACGCATTCCGTTCACGTACTATCCTTGTCGTGAAACCACTTTCAAAGGCCAATAATAAAAGAAATCACAGAGTGAGAGGATACTGTGTGAGAGGAACACAAACAGTCAGAATATCAAAGGAGAGAGATTGAAAAAATTGCTTTCGATGGAAAAGAAATTTTACTAAAACTTTATACTTTGCTATATCGTTCAGTTTGATAAAGTTTGCATTGCTACAAAATATAAAAGAAAAAGAGAGATTTTTCTTTGAATTATTATTTATTACTGTAACTAAATATAGTACTGTAACTAAAGCCAGACAACTGCCAGTAATACTTTTTATCGCATTGACTATTTTTTTCATTAAACGATTTTTAAAAGCAAAATTCACTGAACAGATAATAGAAAAGGAACGTAATTTTGGAGTAAAGTAACAATTTCAATATAATTTTTCAACAGGAAAGAAAAATTTTAGGCTAGATCTCAGCTTCAGTATAAAGATGTTATTGCCACTAAAAAAAAAAAAAAAAAAAAAAAAAAAAAAAAATAATAATAATAATAATAATAAAAATAATAAAAAAATAAAAAATATATAATTATTAAATAAAACAGATAAAAGATCATTATTAGAATGATTAAAGTTATAACAAAAACAAACAAAGGTCGCCATTGTTTCGCGGAATGGCCTTTGACGGAAAATAACAAAATGACAGGGTAAATAACACTAGAGAAACACAATTCTCACACAAAGAGAGATTTTTTAAAAGCGTTTACAAAGAGAAAAATATGTGTTTTTATATTGGATTTTTCTTTAGATAGTCCATTATGATAGAAATAAATAAATTAAATAATAATAATAATGTTTTAGCGAAAGTTAAATTTTTAGCCGATGTTAATTACTCAGCGCACTTACTTCCCTTGCCGTGAAAGTATTTTTAAAGGCAAACTAAAAGGGAAAAAAATTATGCTAGGTAAATGCAAATTGTCCAAAAACGATTTCAGGGAAGGGAACTACGTGGAAGTTCTTTAGAGAAAGATAGCAAAAATATTTAGACATTTAATACTCATTTATATTTCTCAGCATGGCCACGATTAGCATTACGAATATTAGTTTTAGTTAGTTCAAGATTTTTTTTTTTATAATTATACTAGCAGACCCGGCCACGCGTTGCTGTGACTAAGTTATACGTTGAATTATACGGCTGTAAACTATTTAGTACGGTCAAATTATTATTTACGAACAAAGACGAAAACGTTGTAGCCGATGTAAAAACACACAGGGTTGAGATTTGAAACTTAGGTCAAAATTTGGAAGCGATTGATAAAAATTTTCGTAGTGTTGATATTAAGCACAAATTAATTTTATTGTAGGGTCCTATAAATTTTAATGGAGAAGTGATATATATTATTTCTAATGCTACTTTGGATAAAATTGCTAAAATGACTAATATATAAATTAAATTCTATTAAAATTCTATTAAAATAAAAGTATAAAAGAAACAGACGATTTTAAAATCAATTTTTATGGAGGAGTGAAATATAATATATGCTATAATGGATAATTTTACTATAAAATGACCTCATCATTTTAAATATTTTAAAGAGGGCAACAGCTGTAGTTATAAAAAGGAAAACATTAAGGCTAAACCAGAAAATTAAGTAAATTTGAAAATATTTTAAAACTTTAAAATTGGAAATCTTATGAAATATTGGACATTTAAAGTAAATACATGTATCATTTTAAATAGAAAAAGATTTTGGAAAAGTTTAGTGTATTTTAACGAAGTGATGAGAAGTTTTTGAGTGTGTTAAAATTTTAATAGTAAATTCAAGTTAATAAAGATGGGAAACATTGAGGATTAAGATAGGAATAATTATAAGATAAAAAAAAAAAAAACTTTTTATATACCATGCTTTTAAATTTTAATATACTAATAATATACTAATTAAAAGGAAAATGATAAGTATTCTATCATAGTTTGAAGTCAAATTTGTCTTCAAATGTCTAAATAAAATATCTGATGTAAGATACTAATATTTTGCAGCGGAATAGATTTCATTTCTGTCATCCTTGGCGAAAAAAAAGAATATCGCCAAATTATCTGGCGAAAATATTTAATTCCTTTCAAAAATCATGGTTATTTTAACAACTTATATTAAAAGTGTAATGAATAATATGAAACAATATTTCGTACAATACATATTACATGTCATACATACGTACAATGAATAATACATATTACATTTCGTACAATGCATACATCTGGCATGTATATTTTCGTGTTACGCTTTTGATCGCCAAATAATAATAATAATAATAATAAAAGCCAAGGACGACAGAGTTTTGAAATTTAAAATTAAAATTTTGTCAATTTGACAGCAAAATAATTCAATCTAACACCCGCGATAACTAATACATATCTATACCCAAATATAAGGATTAAAATCGGGAAATAAATTTCCTCGATTTTTAATAATTTCTTACAAAAAATCCAGTGGGCAATTAACATAGGAAATCTTTTTCTTGGCTGCACAGACGGTCAGTGAGTCACACTACGCTTGCGTATAGAACTCATAGATATAGTATAGCATATATAGAACAGAGTGATCATTGGGGAGAAAAAAGTTATTCCTTTTCATTTGGGAAAAGACGACGTTTTTACCAAAATATGGCCGTCTTTCCCCGAGTGAATACACACGGGAATACATACTAATATTTTAGCAAATAAAATTTATGAATAATTTATTTGCTAAAGGGGAATGGAAGACTCCAGATACAGTTTCAAATTCATATTTCTTTCTTTCTTTTTTTTTTTTTTTTCAATACCACTTAATGGCTGTTTCCAAAGCTTTTATTTATTTATTTATTTTTTTTCGGCATCAAAAATCTTTGTACGATAACATGGGGATGAGAGATCTATATATATTACTATATCTATGATAGAACTACATTAGCACTTTATCAATGTGTATAAAATCTTTAAATTGATTATGACGTCAATTTTCGTGATATGCATAATTTAACTTTTTATAATTTTTTAACGTTCACGTATGATTAAATGTATTTATTTTTATGTCGAAAGAAAATGAACTCTTTTTTTTTTTTTTTTGCAACAATTAAATTAATGGAACTCACAGATATTTTGCAGCAACTTTAATAAAGGTCTATAATTAACAAATAATTGCAATAAAACAATATTGTGACAATAAATTGAGATAAAAACTATCCTATCTCTCAAGTTGGACCAAACTGCACACAGTGTGCAAAATTTCATTAAAATCGGTTCCTTAGTTTAAGAGTTTACCCCGGACAAACATCGTGACACGTAATTTATATATATATACAGATTTTATATTTATGAGAAGAAAGTATTCGACTATTACAAAGTTTCTACATGAGAGTTTTAATCTTTTAAGAATAACATTATTGTCAGGAAACTGTCATAAGTGTTCTTATTAAAAAAAAAAAAAACAAAAACAAAAAAAAAAAAACATGAAATTTATATATATATATATATATGTATATATATATATATATTTAATTAATTAAAGAAATATCTTCCATTTTAAATTCATTGGATATTGGATTGTTGAAAACGTATGGTATATATATAAAAATAAATAAATAAAGTTACATTTTTAGCGATAGTGGTTACTCAACACACGTACTACCCTTGCCATGAAACTACTTTTAAAGGCAAATATGCTAGGGAAACGCAGATTGCACGAGAACGATATCCAGGAAGGGAATTACGGGAAGTTCTTTAGAAAGAGAACGCAAAAATACTTTGACGCTCATTTATATTTCACAGTATGACCATAACTGAAGTAGCATTGCTTTATAAATATTAGTTTTAGTTAGCTCGAGATACTAAAAGAGTTAGCTTGACTTGTTTACGTTTTAAATGCGACATTTAATGCGACATTTAATACATTACAAACTTCTGCGGTCAGTAATTTTTTTTTTTCATGTAAAATTATTTAAATAATGTTAAAGTTGCAGAAAAAAGTTACAGATTGGATATGTTAAAGTTACAATTGAATAAATTTAAAGTTACCCAAATGTTAAAGATACGCTTTATCACTGCAAATATTAATTAACAAAAGATTAATATATATATATATATATATATATATATATATATATATATACTATTACTACTGCTAATAATAATAATAATAATAATAATAATAATAATAGTATTTCGAGCAAATAATGATTACAATAAAAGCATCTTCTAATGATTGTACTTAAAAAGAAAACAAGCAAACAAAAAATATATTCAAATTTCATAAACAGAAGAAAACGGGTCTAAATTCATTAATTGGACATTCTCTTTCAGCTCATACGAGTAGTATAATCAGCATATATAGTTACGCTCATCAGTGCCTGAATCTTTTACGCTTAAAAAAGCTTAAGAGATTTCCTTGGACTCTCTCTGCGTATGAATGCAAGTTGCATCTATTTTTCATACTTTAATTACCTTTAAAAAATCTAATTGTCCGACCGATAAGCTTTTTAATCCGACGAATTCAGAAAAATCGCCCCTCTCATTTGGTACCTTACTTGTAACGAATTTTTGATTAGGTTTTTAAAAATGAATTAAAATGTAAAAATAACAGCTTTAAATAGAGATTTAAATATTTAATTGTTGTCTTTTTTTTTTTTTTTTGGCAGCATAAAATGAAATATGCTTTCACATGAAAAAAAAAAAAAAAAAAAAAAAAAAAAAAAAAGAATATATATATATATATATATATATATAATATTAAATTTGCTCATGCAATTGAAAAAATGACGTCTATAAAATAATAATAATAATTTTCAATTTTGAAGGCAACGATGAGATAAACAAAGTGCGAAAATTTCGCACGGGCTTTCTAGCAAATGAATTATTTGAAGTGAGGAATAAATAAAATGAAATGATCATTTTTCAACGGGCGCCCTACAATTACCTAGTTTTCTAAAGAATAATGAAAGAAAAAACTATATTGTATGTATATAAAATTATTCTCAAACTTTAATATATACCAGAAGAATAGCAGCAGCATAATAAAAAAAATATAATGTCTTTTTCTCATGTGAATAAAATTATAAATTATTTTTCCAATTTTTGTGCCAAACTTTATCCTGCGTATCCCAAAATTATTTAAAGTAAGTGATTATTACAATTTAGAAATCGAACACTATTGGAAGTAATGAAAAATAAATAACTATCGGTTTTCGTAACAGAACAGGATGTTACGAAAAGAGTTATCGCCGAATAAAATCACTTTTGTGAGATTGTACTGATAAAATAACAGAGTCACAGATAAGGGAAATCAATAAATTGCATAGAAATTCTCTCCAAATGCATTCACAGAATTAATAGTATATCATTTGATATGCTTTTCCTAAGCATCATTCTAAAAAGTAATAAAAGGTAAAGAAAAGAGTATAAAAGCATTTGTCTAAAAAATCGTCCGCTTTGCAAACGCCCCTATAACAATTCTTCGCATACGTGAAACTATTTCAGACCTTTCCCCACTTTGATGAACAGCACTGGGTAATTAGGCTGGACTCGCCTAATGCACCCAAACTATTACGGAGCTTTAACTGCGGGAAAATTATCTGTTTGCCATAAATCACGTGATGGGGGTTGCCTTTTGTTCTAACCATCCCTCCACCTCAAAAAGACAACGCCCTGCTTCGGAAAGAGAGGAGGGATGACGACGTGCAATCAATAACCGAATACTTGCTAAGAAACGAGAAAAGAAGAGGTTTTCAACGCGAAGAGAGAAGCTAAGAGTCTTAAACGCTAATGGAGCAACCCCCTAATTGGCTGGCACAGTTTTCCCAATACGAAGAGAAGTTCACTAAGAGAGGTAAACCGAGAAACACCGTAGTAGTCGACGGTACCAAATGATCGACTGTTGGACGAAGTAGAGAATTCTCATTCCTTTAAAAGAAATTAATTGTTATTAAATGAATTGTTGAGCAATTTAAGGGAAAATTAGTTAAGTAAACGAAGTTAAAAACTTAAGAAAAAAAAAAAAAAAAAAAGACAGAAAGAAAGTGATAGGGCAAATAAAAAAAGTCATTAATCTGGCAAAATGAGAAAACATGTGATGTGTAAAATAAAATGTCAAGAGTAAAACCTGCTTTAGAAATAAAGTGACGCGAAATCGAAACTGTATAGTAACTTGAAAATTACTTTTCAAGAATATTTGGAGTAATTATGATATGTAACTTCCATCGATTGTAAACTGTACATTTTTTTATTGAAAGCGCGAATAATTTTCAAAATGTGACCACTTATCTGGGTTAGTTCTCATCCTGGTCATTTTTCGCTTCTTCTTAAAATTAATTCTGACATTTGATCAAAAATGACTATTTTTTAAAGTAGTCAAAAAGTATTAATTAGACGAAAAAAAGTTTTATAACTCAATATGAGATGAGAAAAAAAAATAAAAATAATCTGATCATTCGCGTCTAATGTGAGCAGAAGTCTACTGTGCAGAATTCAAAATAACCCGATTTAATATAAAGTCGACTCGCGTCGCAACGACCCCATCGGGACGACTCAATTTGGGTGGCTACATTAAATGGTCGCTATATCAAATAGATCGAAAATGGTCTTTCAAATGATGCCCTTTTCATTAAATTTTGTTAGATAATGGTTGAAAATGACATACTGCATGTAAAATATGAATTGTATTACAATTTGGAAGTGAAATACAATTTTAAAATTAAAACCAATTGAACAGATAAGAAACAGTATAATTTTCTCAAATTTGATGAAAATGAAAATAATGATTCCAGATGACCATTTGAATTAATTGTACAGTATATGTTTACCAAAAAGTACTAATGGTGCTAATAAGAAATATGTAATATAAGTACTAATAAGAAATTTTAAATGAAAAAATAATTTTATTTTGATAAAATTTACTTAATAGAAAAGAAGAGGGAATATGAACTGTGTACATACTATATAAAAATCAAATTCTCCTATTGACTTATGAACAACTAATTACATGTTTAATATTTTTGAAGAAAGCAATAATCGAGTTTTGATGTAATTTTGAAATTGGAAAAAAAAAAAAAAAAAAAAAAAAAAGCATTTTTAAAACGACTGACCTTTTCGAATTATTCATTTCCATTATCTTGATTTTTAAAAATACCCTGGAAGTTTGTTACGTGTATCCGCAGCTCCCTTTTGATTGTAAGATTACTTATTTTTGGAATACAACTGATGTCTTCATTATTCTCTACAGTTAATATCCCTTATGCCTTTCTATTGTCAATAACCTTTACGAGAAACATTAGATAAATTTTTACTACACTTCTTGAATTTGAGAAAATCTGTTTGTTTGAAGTGATTTCTGATGGTTTCTTTGGAAATTTCTTGGCTCTTATGTGGTCCGGAGTGCAATTAACAGATTAACATCAAACTGCATTTCATTTTCCCGATGAAATAAAATTCATCAGAATTTCTCTCTCTCTCTCTCTCTCTCTTTCTTTCTTTTTTTTTTTTATTTAACTAAAAATCTCACCTTAAACTATAAATTGAAGAAAGTACAGTCATTTTGTGGGTTGTTATATTAAGTCTTGTCTTTTCCTGGTTGTTATATCAAATATGAAATAACATTATCTTAATTGGAAGTCAATCGGGACTTTTCAAAAGGTCGTTATACCGTGTTGGGTCGTTATAACATAAGGTCGTTATAAGCGAGTCGACTGTAATAAGTAATCCGTCAATATATTTTTTTACAATATGTAAAATATAATACAGGTAGATAGGAAAAATATAAATATTTTATCCTATAAAGAGTATTAACGCAAATTCAGTACCAATGAAAATTATAGAATAATTCTGTAAATTTTATTTCGTTTTTATTTCTATTTTATTCCAAAACTAATTTCTTAGCACAATATAGATAAATTGTGAACAGGTCTACGAGGAACTTCTCAATTAATCCTGCGGAAGCAGGTTCTTATAAGTATAAAGGCACTGACAACTGAAGGCTTGAAGGGGTTTTCTCAATCATTCTTGGGATGTATTTTATTTTAATAGGCTGACTGAAACATGCAGGGAAAAAAAAAAAAAAAAAAAAAAAAACCTCCTTCTAAATTCCAAATTTTGCACACAGATAGCATTTACTTTTAGGTTGATTTCTTTAGAAATCGACCTATTGCAATCACTTCGTTTATCTATATATCTATCTATCTATCTATCTATCTATCTATCTATCTATAATGAAAATTTTGTCATCACGATAACTCCCGAAATAATACTCGAAATGGAACCAAATTTGGACAGTGACCTGATCTTATAAATATCTTGGAAGAGTTCGTTAAC
This sequence comes from Salticus scenicus, assembly GCA_963930645.1. Lineage (NCBI taxonomy): Eukaryota > Metazoa > Arthropoda > Arachnida > Araneae > Salticidae > Salticus > Salticus scenicus. The sequence continues at coordinate 33,548,632 of OZ005654.1, read as the reverse complement.
CAAGTTGCTCCGACTTTTTGTTTTCAAGTGGCAGCCACTTGAAAATTTCAAACCGACATTGTAAAAAGCATATTTAAAGCAAGATTTGCTTGAATTTTGTTGTAAATACAGGCCACATAAGGGTCTCAATGAAGTTTATTAATGAAGTTTATCCGCGATTTTTAATAAAGTGGCAGATATTTTAAGTTAAGTGGGACCACTTGAAATCAGGCTACCACTTGAAAATTTAAAATCACTATAACTTCCGAAAGAATACTCCAAATCGAACCAAATTTGGACAGTGTCTTAACTTATCTTATCAATATCTTAGATGAGTTTATTAACCAAGTAGCTCCGCCAGTTTGTTTTCAAGTGGAGACCACTTGAAAATTTCAAATTCAAATTGTAAAAAGCGTATTCCGAATTTGTTTGAAATTTGATGTAAATATAGACCACATAAGGGTTTCAATGAAGTTTATTAATGAAATTTATCCGTCATTTTTAATAAAGTGGTAGATATCTTAAGTTAAGCGGGGCCACTTGAAATCACTCTAACACTTGAAAATTTAAAATCACAATAACTTCTGAAATAAAACTCCAAATCGAACCAAATTTGGATAGTGTCTTAACTTATCTTATAAATAACTCAGATGAATTTTTTAATCAAGTTGCTCCGCCATTTTGTTTTCAAGTGGAGACCACTTGAAAATTTCAAATTCAAATTGTAAAAAGCATATTCCGAATTTTTTTTTAATTTTGATGCATATATAGATTATACAAGTGTCTCAAATAACATTATTAATGAACTTTATTCGCCATTTTTAATAAGGTGGTGGATATCTTAAGTTAAGCGGGACCACTTAAAATCAGGCTACCACTTGAAAATTTAAAATCATGATAACTTCCGAAATAATACTCCAAATGGAACCAAATTTGAACAGTGTCTTAACTTATCTTATAAATATCTTAGATGAGTTTGTTAACCAAGTTGCTCCGCCATTTTGTTTTCAAGTGGAGACCACTTGAAAATTTCAAATTCAAATTGTAAAAAGCATATTCCGAATTTTTTTTAATTTTGATGAATACATAGATTATACAAGTGTCTCAAATAACATTATTAATGAACTTTATTCGCCATTTTTAATAAAGTGGCAGTTATCTTAAGTTAAGCGGGACCACTTGAAATCAGGCTCCCACTTGAAAATTTAAAATCACGATAACTTCTGAAATAATACTCCAAATCGAACCAAATTTGGACAGTGATATTATCATATAATTATCTTGAATGTTTTCTCTGGGGAACTTGTCCCGACATCTTGTTTCTAAGTTCCAGCCACTTGAAATCACACTGCCACTTGAAAATATGCCATCACGATAACTTTTAAAATTCAAATAAAAGTTGGATAGTGATCTTATGGTTCAAATATCTACGATAAGTTCACTTGGTGACTCGATTCGCAATTTTATGTCCAAATGGCTGCCACTTGAAAATTTGTCAAATATCTCAGATAAGTTCGCTGGGCATCTCAGTCCGCTTTTTTTTCCAAGTGGTGCCACCTGAAAATTTCTTATGACTATAATTTTTGAAATACTGATTTAATTTGAACTAGAACTGGACAAGGAACTTATACAGGTATACTGGATGATTTTGCTGGGCAAGTTGTTTTGCCATTTTGTTTCCAAGTTGCAACCACTTAGACTGCCACTTGAAAATTTGCCATAAAATTAATTTTGAAACACGGCACTGATTTAAACCACAGTTGGACAGTGAACCTATGCTTCAAATATCTTGGATGTGTTTGCTGGGCAACTTGTTCCACTGTATTGTTTCCAACTGGCGGCCACTGAAAATTTGTTATCACGGTAACTTTAGAAATAACAAAAATCTAGAAAATTCACGCAACTCGTGAACCAATCACGCTATTGCGTCCATCTTTGGTATATCGATAACAAGTATTTTCTCGCCAAAAGTCGCCAAAAAAGTCGCCATAGGGGAAAACTCGCCAAATTTGGCGCCAAATCCATTACCTGCGTTGCTGGATCTTTTTAATGCGTTTTTAAGGAAAAATTAGGCTATTTTAATGCTAAGACAAGCTAGAAATGCAGAAAACTAACATTTTATCAATTTACTAAGCCTCTTTGAAAGAATTTCTACAAAACAAGAAATATTTTCAAATTTGAAACGATATTTTAGATGAGGAACTTTCTCAGCCATTTTTGATCGAAGTGCCAGCCACTTAATTTTTCAACACGACGACTTTTGAGATTTTGAATTAATTCGAACTATATGTGTACAGTAGACTTATCTCACAAATACATTTCATATATTCGTCAACTTAACTCACCATTTTGTTTCCAAGCGCCGGCCACTTGAAAATTTTAAATTCACATAAAAAGGTATTTATGAACCGATTTGCTTAAAAATCCATATGTGCATAGCCTACATCAATATTTCTACCAAGTGCATTAATAATTTTTAGCCGCCATTTTGAAACAAAATGACGGCTACTTGATAAGGAAAAAGAAATCAACCTACCCTTCCGAATAAGCCGGAAGGACTTGTTTTTATTTATTTAATAACAACTTTTGGATTTAAAAAAAAAAAAAAGTTTTTTTTTTTTTTTTTTTTTTTTTTTTTTTATAATTAATTAGGTATTTTTTTTATTATGAAGAACAACCTTATAAAAGAGAATAGCTTGTAGTTTTAATTTTCTTTATTCTTCCTTGATCTTGATAATACAGAATCCAAATAACAGGTAAAAACAAAAACAAAAATTAAATTTGAGCTTATATGTATTTGATTAGGGATAATTATTATTATATAACATATTAACATAATTTAATATTTCTTATTTCATATATAACATACATGATCTAACACACATATATGGATATAGATATAACATATTTCCTGCGGTAGATCAATCCTTACATGTGAATGGTAATTTTTGGGATGCATCGCTAGTCGTATCTAGAAATTTGAGCTTTTAAAGTTAGAGATTAAAAAGGCTTAATACAAGCAATTGTTAAATGCATACGATCCACGAAGTAACTGCACGCATCTTAATAATGAAAGCCCAAGTTTCCCGTGGATAAATCTAAGGTCATAGTTACAGTAATGTACAACAAACGTCATATATATTATAATGTATTGATATAATGAAAATAAATTTTTATTCTTGGTTTTCAGGAATGAATGAATGGAAAAAAGGATAATTTAGCAGGGGGGGGGGGGATGACATCGCAATTTCAACAATGTATTGAGAAAAAATGAATTTTATCTGTAATTTAAAACGAATTAAGCCAATCGAAATAATAATAATAGTAAGAAAAGAAAAGAAAAGAATGCTATGAAAAACCACCAGTTGGTGATTTGGCGGTTTTCTTTCCTGGCCCCAGCGAAAACCCATCGAATTGTGTTCAAAATATTAGGCTAAATTAGAGGAAAATCTAAAAAAAAAAAAAAAAAAAAAAAGTTAAAATTATTATAAATAATAAGTAATTTCATAATATTAAAAATAATATAATAATAAAAAAATAAAAAAATTCTTCGAGCTTTTTGAACTTTAAAATGTTAAAAGATGTAAAAGATGATGCCATTAATTCTAAATATCAAGTAAATCGTTGTTGAATGATTTAAATTCGCTTGAGAATCAAACAAAAAAGATGTAATAAATTAAAAATACATTCATTTGGAAATATCGATCGCTGGGACAGGAGAAGCCGATTAGTTATTTAATGATACAACTGGGAGTAGTCTAAAAATTGAAAAAAAAAAAAAAAAAAAAAACCTTTAAAATCAGAAAACTGTCTGAGAAAGGTGTATAAAAAGCACAATTCAAATGGATATTTTGCTTTTTGCAAGGCATTTTAATTAATATAAGTATATTGGACATCGCCGTATATATATATACATATATATATATTTTTTTTTTTTTTTTTTTAGTTCCCCATCATACTATAGGTATGGGGAACTTAGGTAATCGTGAAAAATTTCGACCTCGGTTTTTTGACTTTTTTATACGTTTTCAGGTGTGAGGAATCCGAAAATGACAAAATTTGTATGGTGTCTGTCAGTAGGGTGTCTGTTAGTGTGTCAGTGTGTCAGTCCGTCAGTGTGTCAGTCCGTTAGTGTGTTAGTCCGTTAGTTTGTTAGTCTGTTTACACGATATCTCACGAACAAATGATCGCAGAGAGGTCAGATCAATTTTAAAATATTACTTTCGATACTGGAAAGAACCTTATTCATTTGGAACATTCGAATTAAAAAACTTTTCGTAAGTTATTAGAAATTTACGATTTTCTTAACATGGGAGAATAGGACAAAAATTCACTTAAACGTGCATTAAATGGAAGTTTTTTGCTGTAAAAATATCAGACCAGTTTTAAAATATCAGTTTTGATGCCGGAATGAACATCAGTAACTATAAATATGCTACTTTGAAAATTTCGCAAGTTATTGGAAATTTACGAATTTCTTAACATGGCAGCATAGGGCAAAATTTCCCATAAACGTCAATTTTGAGGGATATTTTCATCGTAAAGATGTCAAACCACTTTCGAAATATTACTTAGGATACTGGCATTAATATCATAGACTATGATTTTTCCAATTAAAAAAATTCGTAAGTTATTTGGAATTTACGATTTACTTAACATGCCAGAATAAGGCAAAATTGAGCATAAACTTCCATTTTGAGGATCATAAATACATTAGACAACTTCAAAATTACATTTATGATATTTGTTTGAACATGATTGAATACAAATATTCTAATAGGAAAATTTCGTAAATTATTCGTAATTTACGATTTTATCAACATAGCGAAATTGTAAATTTTTCATATAATTATGAATTTTGAGGATTATTGCATTGGAAATAGTAGCATGAAAACTAAACAACGGAATCGACCCTGATAAAATAAATTAATAGATTAAAATAAGATAAATATATCGAAGTGAACGGTGGATAGCCTATTAGGCGGGGATTTCATTCTGTCACTGTACCAAGCGTTGGTCAAATTCATTTTTTTTAACATGATTATAATGTCTCAAACTAGAAATTTATGAGAACCTATATATGATGGGGAACTGAGCAGAGTCCACCTATGCCAACTAGTTTTTGTGTGTGTGTGTGTGTGTGTGTGTGTCAATAGTTATAATTTATTGTTAGATAACTTTTCAAAGTTATATAACAATGTCCTTCATAAAGAAGCTTTGAAAATATACAGTTATAAAATTTTAATATTCTTGTGTTAAAATCATTTTTAAATATATTTCGAGTAATTTTTTCATACTGATTTGATTTGTTATGGTAAGTATTTAAAAGATAATTAAATTAGATTTCTGTTAAATTTCATGTGGTAATAATAAAAGCTTTCTATGGCATTGGATTTATAGAGAATTTTAAAAGATTGTGAAAGTTTTAATTTGTTCCTTCAAGAAGCTTGTGAGTTACTTTTATTTAAGGGGAGGGAGGCTACCCCTTGTGAGAGGAATAAGTTATTCATTGCCACTTACATATTTTAATTCTTTAAGTATTATGTGTACTGATTTCAAGTATACATATCTGAATTCCTTTTAGATATTTGACGAGAATGGAAGTTCCCTTATAATGCAAGGAAACTGAATTCAAAATTAATTAGGTGTATTCGACGTTACAGTTTTACACTTGTGAGATTATCCGAAGAATTGACCGAATTTTAATAATTAATATCGTTGGATGTGAATATTGATTAATGTAAATTTTGAAATTTCTAATCATTTTACTATGGAAATTAACCCAACACTTACTTTATCTATGTAGATTTAAACAGCACACAATTTCCAATTGCACAATAATTTAGCGATTAAATATTATTACAGTAACCATCTATCTCACTTACATTTATTTTTACTTTCCGAACACAATAGTGAGGAAAGTATTGTAATCATGTCAAAAATCCGAATTCGAGATTTTGATGTTTCTATACGTTTCGAGGTCCAACGAGTCCGTTTTCACTATTTTTACGATGATGTATGTATGTGTGTGTGTATGTATGTGTGTATGTATGTGTGTATGTATGTGAGTGAACACGCTAGCGTCTAAACGCTTCGTTCGAATAAGCTGAAAGTTGGTACGTATATTGTAAGTCACCATAGTACGAACCCTTTATCATTATGGCCAAGGGACCAAAATCTTAAAAGTGCGATAGCATCTAAACGCCTTATTCAATTGAGCAAAAACTTTATACACATATTATAGGTCACAGATACTTAATCTGTATAGATTTTGGAGAATCTAGCACTTATAGTTTTTTTTTACAGGGACACAAAGAAAAATTCTTTGCCAAATTTTTAAAAGTGTGATAGCGTCTATTAATCTGTGCTGTTATTAATCTCAGCAAAGAATTTGTACACATGTTATAGGTCACATTTGAACCAACTGTATAGATTTTGGTGAATCTAGCACTTACAGTTTTTTTACAGGGACACAAAGAAAAATTCTTTATCTTTATGGCCTATGACACCAGCGATAGCATCTAAACGCCTTATTCAATTGAGCGGAAAATTTGTATGAATATTATAAATCACTGTTGCACTAACTATAAGCATTTTGGTGAATCTATTTATAGATTTTTTCAGGGACACAACGAAAAATTCTTTATCATTATGATCTAAGGGCTCAAAGTTCAGTAGCATTAAATAAAACCTCGTGTGATATATGGAGAAAAATACTCAAACACTCTGTTAGGGTTTTCTCTTTTTTGTTTGTTTAGCAACTCCTCTTTCTTTATTTTATCTACAAAACTGTTAGTTACTCAATGTTCGGAAAGTCGAGTGGAGTCACTCCAGATTTTTTCTTATTTTAGTTAAATATAAAGTTCATCATAGATAATTTGTAAAAACTCAGAAGTTTAATCATTTTTGAGTAATAAAAATGCACTTGTTACTTTAATTATAATTGTACAAATTTTTGACTTCCAGTTTTCGACAGATTTACATGTTTTGAGAAGCTCAGAACACAATTTGAAAAATAAATAAATAAATAAATAAAAAATATCTGCCTGTATGCCTATCACAAAAATTTTGTTGCAATTGTATCTCAGGAATTACTATACAGAAATTCATATAAATTTATGTATAATTAAAGCTTGACATAAATTATAGCGTATAAGCTTTTAATGCAAATCTCTCCAGAGATCGTTCATATGCTCCAATTTCTTTCTTTAAAGGTAAGGCTATGCCTCCTGTTCTATTGTGCATAATCGAACAAAACTTGATATGTGAGAAGGCTATTATGAAAGATTCTGATGATTCCAATTGGGTGCATATAGGCTTATAGGTGACACTGGTATGATGGAGTACTTCTTGTGAACGAAAATGATATTTCTCAGATTCTATTATTATAATTACACAGAACATGGTACATGAGGGGCCTATTATGAAACATTATACTGATTCAGTTTAGGCGCATACCGGCCAACAGGTAACGCTTCTGTGCAGTTTACAATATGAATGGAAAGGGAAGGCTAAATGTCAACTTGTATAGGACGTAAATACGACAAAAATTTGTTATGTGCGATAACCGTTTTTAAAAGGAATACTGATGCTCACGTTCCAGAAAACGAATTCTAGATGTATGTCGATCGGCAGACTGGGCTGGCTAATACTCATCTTCTGTAATTTTCTACATGGCTACGTTTCAGCATCTGTTACTAAAACTTCAACAAACTCCATGTGTTTGAACTATGTTTAAATTTTTGTGCATGCTAGATAGTAAGTGGTGCTATTATATAGAATGGTATAGACAAGATTGTAGTAATTTAACTCTTTTTTTTTTTTTTTTTTTTTTTTTTTTAATCACTGATTTAAATCACTTCTTTTGAAGATCAAAGTTATTGGCTTTCATGGAATAAATTTGTTTATCTCGCTTTAATATATATTTAAATTTAAAAATACAATATGTAAAACTTAACGAAATATTTCATTAAATGAACTAATATTTCTCACATATCGACTCTAGATTCATCTCTAGTAAGCAAATCAAATAAATACAAAAATAAATTATTTCTTAATTTTCTTAATTATTTATACATTTTATTATACATTCTAATCATTTATTATGTTTTAATTGTTTATACAAGCAGTCTTATGACTGGAGTACAAATTGTAACAATTTAGTTAGTATATAATAGATGATTAACATATACATGCCAGTTGGCCTTTGCCCGCCTTGCGGTTGATATTTAGGAAGGGACCTATTATTTCCTTGCTTATTTAGCTTTCATACCAGTTTATACCATTTAATATTGGACCACGCTCACATGATATTTTAAAAATAATGGCATCTCTTACATTGTATTGTTTAAAAAGTCAGACTCCAGTTAATATAATCAGTTAAATGCAGTTTAAGGCTGTTGTCACTGCCTATTTAATGAACAGCACCCACTAAATAAAAAATGAAAGCAGTAAAAGAATAATTGAAAGTATTAAGATGGTAACGAAAATGTGAATTTTGTTAATGGGTAAAATATGAAAATAATTTCTCGTTTCAAATGATATTTGTTAAGCCCTAACTTATATTTTTTCGAATATTCTTTTTTTCTCAATTGCATATTCTTTCTAAGTCGGAGGACTATTAGTTTAAATCTGGATTTTTTGTAGACCAGTTTTGTGTAACACCAAAATAAATTAGAAATATCAGCCCTATCGTTACAAATTCGATACCAAATAAAAAAGACGATTTTTCTGAATCCAGGAGTGCAAACAGTTGTAACACGACAATTGGATTTTTTAAAATTAATTAAAGTATGAAATTTAGGTGGCAACACTCCATTTAAATTCATTTCAGTCATTTTAAAAAGTACGTGGTCCAGTTTTACGGTCAAAAAATGAGATAAAAAATAAATTAAAAATTTAAATTTAAAAATTAAAATGAAAATTCTACAGATTGAAATTAATGGTCCTCCGTACTAAACTAACAGACATAATTTTTACTTCTCATTTCATTGTATTTTATCTTTTGATTTTTTTCTTCTTTTTTTAATGAGGGAAAAAATTAAACTTAATTGAAATGGATAGCACTCGTACAAAAATTGCATCGCACAAAAAACAAAGGTTAAAAGATAAACAAAGATATGCAAAATTTATTTACACGAAAAACACATTAACAAAGCAAAATAAACACTAGTTTATTTATTTATTTTTAGTTACCAAAGTCAAAGCAAACTTGATGCCTGAGGGTTGCCAGTTCGCGATAAAAAAATATATATTGAAATTCAATTCGATAACAACACAAGTGCATACATAAAAAAAATAAATAAATAAATAAAAATAAAAGAAATATTTGTCTTGGAATGAACTAAAACGTATTGGTATCATTCAGCCCAGACAATGGGTACATCGATATTTTTCATCTTTTATCAGTGCCTGGATAAAAAAAAAACGTAATTTTTTTCCCGGCATTTCAATTTCTCCTCGAAATTGATTACAGATTTCCTTGACATTAAAAGTCAGAACTCAAAGGTGCCTGAAATCCCACCCCAATTTCGCTCTTTTTTTTTATGTGTGTGCGCGCGTGGAAGAAGTGGTATTATTTCTCAAAGGACTGCGATGAATTTCGAAAAGCGTTCCAGCTGTTCGGCATAGAAAACGCATTAGCTGCCGTTCTAAACAATCTTTATTTTATTTTATTTTTCACTTTGAGATATAGGACTAGGAGAGACTGAAGCAAAAAGAAAATGATTTTTACGATAAAATGCCATACGCAAACTCTAGTGACTAAATTTCATCAATTATTATCAAGAAAGACTACCAGGGAATTTAAAAACAGTTAGCTCATTTGCAAAACATGTATTTAAAACCAATGGCGTAATATTTGTCTTATGCTTCATCTATTCCATCAATTGATAATAATCCTAATATGTATTATTCATTATGTTAACAGACAGATCTATGTTGATGTCACTCTGTCATTAGTCAGCCCCTTCTTTTTCTTTTTTTTTTAAATATGTCTGAAGAAAGAACATCACATTGCATTAAACAATATTCATCTCATAGCTCCCATCCATAAAATCTTTGATATTGTCATTTTATCTTATTATTTATTTATTTTATTTTATTTTTTTAATGTGTTGTGTTTGATTAAGTTTTCATGCACCATCGTATTTCGGTATATCTCACTTCAACGGTTAAAATGATTTTTTAATAATAATAAAAAGTACTTATTTTTTATCTTATTATTTACTAGCAGGCTACGCGCGCTTCGATGGTCACTATACTTAAATGAATTTTCAAAAGAATTGAATCAGTACTTATTTTTTAAATCACATTATAAATGAAAACTAAAAAAAAAAAAAAAAAAAAAAAAAAAAAAAACATTGAAATTGCTCTAGACTGACTTCGCTTCGGGTACCCGCTGCGTACGGCAGCTCTTTTTTCCACCCGCACTGCATCGGTTCCCACTGTCTGCAGAAAGGTCGTTACCGGACACTTCACTCTGGGTATTTATCGACGATATGTGGATCCTCTGTTATTTAAGAACTACGATTTTATAGATAACTGTATCTCAGCATCTATTACATATTTTAGCTTTTGAACCATGTGTTTTACAGGCCCCGTTATTTACACTATATTAAGATTTGATTCCGACCAGTATAACAAATTAAAATAAAAAGTAGATTTTCTTTTAAAAAGAATTAAATACATGAAAAACAAATAAATTTTAATCAGTTTAATCCTTTATACTATATACTCGTACTACCATTCTCCCCCCCCCCCCCTCCCTCCCATAAATATTATTTAAAAAAAAAAAAAAAAGGATTTTTATTTTAAAGGAATTAATTTAAAATGAAAAATAAAAAGTTGTTATACTGTAATAATTATACATAAACATAACAATTTATTTCTATTGCATTACCATTTGATTTTCAATAAATATAATAATAATAATAATAATAAAAGAATATTTCGCCTTCAAATGAATGTATTAAATAAAATATAAATTGCGTAATAGCCGTTGCTAAGATATGCAGACGATTACAATTTAAGAATAAATTCATGAAAATTGAAACATAAAAGCCTATATTTAAAATTGAAAAAAAGTTCATTCAAAACATTCACATTCGAAATTTGAAAAAGTCTCGATGAGGTAGGTACACACCTACAAGGTCTCAGGTACCTATCTACCAAATTTTGTAGCTCTGCGATCAGTAGCGTGAGCACCAGAGTGCAGACAGACAGACAGACATTTCTCTTTATTTATATAAGATATTTTTTTTTTTTGTTCTAAATTTAGAAACTATTTTTTTTTTATTAGATCTGACCTAAAACAATCATTATCATTATTTTATTTAATTTTTAATTTTTAGTCGTTAACATCGTCACATTATTCACTTATGCTTTTTGATGTTACGCATATTGAATTTTTTTTAATGCTTTAAGTATGTATTTTTTCTTAGCAATAATGATTTGATAATGCAGATATCACTGTATAGTGCATAATAGGTTTTTTAACGTTTAATCTCATTTTCGGATGAATTAAACCGGCTTTTTCTCGAATTACTTTTTTCGATGTAAATTTGCACTTTAAAATTCCATAATTTAACGTATTTTTAATCTTAAGCAATACACGATTAATACATATTTAATGAACTTGTATATATTTGTAAATGTTTATGTAAGTTATACTAAACACATTACAGATATATTATGCAGTAATAGGATCGACATTCATCGCGTTATTCTTTTTGTACACTTCACTGGTTTCGTCTTTACAAGCAGCAAAGAGGTTTAATTCACAAATAGGTTAACCAGTCATTAGAGCTAAAAATATGATCTCAATTTTCTACTCATTATCGGTTTTCAATTAACACCTTAATGCTTGGATCATTATGAAGATATTCACGCATAAAATTACAACTGTCCTTCTCTTCTAAGATGCCTAATTATGAAACTGTTCTTAATGTTTTAAGTCGTATTAAAGGTTTTAAGTAAGAAACAATTTTACAGTTTACTGCAAGATTTATTTATTTATTTTTATAGCGAATTTCTGGTAAAACAGAAATATGCAAAAAGAATGTTTTTCAGTCTCAAAGATACCAATAGCTAAGAATATCTTTGATGCGGGCACGAAACATTCTTTGGAGCCAACACAAGAAAAAACAAATCTCAAAATAAAACAAATTTCAACATGAACTCACCACAAAAGGAGATAAACATATAAGAATTATGAAATAAAGATCACTAATAAATGTAGTAAAATTTCCATATAAGAAACACTTATACAATAATCAAGAAATAAGCAACTAAAGAATGCATGCAAAAAGAGCGTCACATGTAAAATTCAATAACCAGATAGCAGTTAAAAGTACAGTTAATCACAGTATAGTAATGGCCAGAAATCATGGAGGAAATAAAGTGAAGTCATAATCCAAATCAAAAAGAAAAAAAAAAAGATGGGGGGGGGGGATCTTTTTACTAGGATTTAAAGAATTACAGATTATGAATTGAATAGTGCTACCATCTGGAATTATAATTTGAAAAAAAATAAATCAAAATTAGGAAGGCGTAATAAATTTAATTATGATGATAGACCATTTGGATAATCAAACTAATAATGTAACATAACCAGGGCCCGATTAAGCTTTGAAGCTAGGGGAAGCTCAGTATCATTTCTGGGACCCCCCCTTTCATTTCGGATTTTTTTTTTTTTTTTTTTTTTTTTTCATTCATATACCTGGGTGGTTTCTACACACAACATTAAAATCGTATTTATTAATTAAGAACATTCAGATTTTTGAGGTTAAATAACAGATTTTTCCCGAAATAGTGAATATTTTACCTTGCTTTAGGCGACCTTTCTCAGAAAAAATTCAATTTGAGGGTGAAAATATGAAACAGAAAATCTAAGAATCTGTTTTCAATCATTTTGGGGCTCCTCTTAAATTTTCGAGGGGAAGCTTGTGCTTCTTGAGCCTTTTGGATAATTAGGCCCTGAACATAACTTATAAAAATCAAGTAATTTAATTTCTAGACAAAAAAAAAAAAAAAAAAAAATTTGGGGAGGGGGGGGGGGGGAAATATTAAGATTTAGAACTTGATATAAATTATCCTGATATAAATTATCCATTGTTTATATCTTAATATTACTATCGTAAAAAAAGGCTAAGCTACGGAATTCTCAAAATTTTTAATTTAATAATTTTTAATCGAGCTCTTAGTAGTCAAGACTAAAAATAAGTATAAGATAAAAAACTCTTTATATACCATGCTTTAAATTTTATGTTGAATCATAGCTATAGAACTACATTAGCACTTTATCAATGCGTATAAAATTTTTAAAATGATCATGACGTTAATTTTTGTGAGATGCATAATTTAACTTTTTATAATTTTTTAACGTTCACGTTTAATTAAATATATTTATTTTTATGTCGAAAGAAAATGAACACGTAAATTCTTTTTGGCAACAATTAAATTATAGCTAATATTTTAATGGCTACTTTTAAAGCTATTAAGAAGTTATTATTTTTATATTTTCATTAACTAAAATAAAACTAATCAAAAATTCGAAAATCGAGCTTCGAAGTATTGTGTTGTCATCGGGTTTTGAGATATTCTGAAAGTTTCAAATGTCTAGCTAGTAGGGAAGTTAGTTAAAAATCGATTCCAAGATTTGTACTGGACAAACAAACAAGAATCGAAGTTAATAAAACATGGTAACAACCGTCAAGCTGAAGTCATGTTAGCTGATCAAACGTCGAAAATGCTAAGCAATGTCAACCTTACTAGTGTCCGAGCAGCTCTGCGTTCGAAGTTGGTAGACGAGAAGTGACTGGTTCGATAGCTAGTTGCTTTCGCCGACCCAGCCGTTTAGAGATTTCCATGATTTTTTCTGAAACTCGCATAAATACTGGCTAGAACACCTTACTAAGTCCCCCACGGAAGGCATTCCACTTATAAGCCTCGGACCGCAGTGTAGTCATTCGGCCTAAACTCACACACCCAACAATAGCCAAGGAATATAATGGAAGTAATGCTATGGAAGATTACCAAGTATGGTAAAATTCCCACCAGCCATCTCTAATCAACTTTTTCTAACACCTGTTTAATAACTACCTCATATACTGCCCCCTTCACATCACTCAAATTTTACCACACTCCGCACGAGCAGTTTGAACTCTATATTGATTCATTGATTTATTCGTCTGCGTTGATTCATTCTTGGTAACTTCCTTTATTGATTAAATAAAGTTACGGAGAATGAATACACCACCACCACACTTTTGTATTGTAAAAAACGATGGAAAAGTAAAGGAAAAACAGGAAAAAAAAAAAGGATATTATTTTTTTCGCTTTTTCTCCCAATAGTGTACAAATAATTTTAATTATACTAATCAGAAAATGAAAAAAAAAAAAAAAAAAAGTCAAGAAAACAAGAAACAGTCAACACCGAAAACTCCGATAACGCTCGTTTGGCACTCTCAAAATGGACCGAATTGACTTTAAAAAAAAAAAAAAAAACTGCAATTAGTAACTGATAAATTTCAAAACATAAATAGGTATTTTTTTGTCAACTATTTAATTGAATAATAATAATAGTAATAATAATAATTTATTATATTTATTACAGTAGCATTTTTAATTATTTTAGTAAAATACACACTGAATAATGCCACCGAATGTTTATATGCATTCCTTTGCGATAAATTACTTAAAATAATTTTGGCCAGGTTTTGGATACAAATACTCCCCTGTGCATCGACTATTTTTGCCCAGAGTAACCTGTCACCGAGAATGCCATTTAGCGTCAATAAAAAAGGAGTTTATCATCGCATTCCCCCTTATTAAATAAATTACTGAACGTCACTCAAGATTTGAATATTCTATAATTTAATCTGTGGAAAAGTTTGCTAGGGTTAATTATAGAAAATCTTGCACAATGATTGTCATTCCATTTTAATATTTAACGCTTTTTCATATCAAGCTTAATAGATTTCTGTGGATTGTTTAATCGTCTGTAACTGAGTACATCACTCATTAGTGTATTTTAGGGAGTATGTTCTGGCAAAACAGCAAGCTTCCTGTTGCCAAACTTTAATTTTTATTCACATTCATTTAATTTTGCATGTTTGTCAGCGGTACTCGTGTTTGACACCAGCATTTGATGATGAAGGAGAATTATGTGTTTTATCCTGAAAATCCGAGTAAAAATAAAGGAGTATTACTATTTGAAAAGAACTATCATCTGCGGAAAAGTTTGTAAAGTTTCCTTTGATATAATGATAGATTTAATGAAAATTCCTCGAATTCTGGTCAAAATGCATTTAAAAAAACTAAGAACGTCTCCTGTCAGAATAAGTAGGAAAACTATCTGTTGCTTCTTCTGCACGACCAAGAGATTTGTTATTATTATTATGTTTAGGATGAAAACATCAGGCCTTACTTGAATGAACACCTAATATACAGTAGTTTCCAAGTGTTTATTGAAATAATTAACTTCTTTCTACATCATAATTTTCAAATACGTTTTCTCTATTCTATTTTTTTCCCCTCTCTTTAAAATTCTAATCCTTCAATGTCTACTCCCCCCCCCCCTTTTTTTTTTCATTATGCTATGGATAACATTTCATTTTCCTTTGTGACTAACGTCACAGAATAAAAAACAATGCTAGGAAGAAACTATTTGCAAGTTGAAAAATATAAAGTACCTTTATTAACATGATGTTTTTAATTAATACTTTCGTTAATAAGGATAATAGAAATTTCATACCAAGAGAAATACGTTCCTTGGATTATCCTGTAAATATCGGTACTATTCGCGACAGTGAGGACCCCTCGTTGGTGATAAGACAGGGCCGCTGTCACATAAAATGAACAGCGATAGTAATTTTTTTTTATTACAAAAAAATCAACCTTGTAACATAAAAAGAATTCAAAAACATGCATGATGCATGAAGATTCTCCAACATTATGGGATATGATCACAATAAAAAAGGGAATGAACCAACGAATGTGCAAAGTAATTTTGTTAAAAAAGAAATGAAAAAAAAAAAAAAAAGTAAAATTATGTATTACTGATAAATTATGGCATATATTTGTAGGAAAGAAATGGCAATTTTAGGCTACATCACTAAAATCTACAAGCGACATATTTAAATTTTTTCTTTTTACTTTTTTCATGTTAAATCGGTAAAAAATATAAATACCATATGCTTCACATGAAATATAACATAAGGGTCGTTAAATTGTAATTTCTTATAGAAAAAAAGTAAAGTTAAATTTAAAATTTATGCGCTATTACAAATTTTAATCCATCTTAACGTACTATCCGCCTTAGAATCTTAAGAAGATTTTTAAAAAAAGTTAGTTCTAATTTTATGAGAGCAAATCTTTATAATGATCCAAACAGGAAAGTGCTAATTGAAAACCGATAATGAGTAGAAATCAGGATCAGATTTTCAACTTAGTATGACAGAGAGGGAATATCCAATTTGTGAGGTAAGCAGGGCTGCCAACCTCTGGGAGCGCTAAAGTGTAGTTAACAAACAAGAAAAAGTGTAGTTTTAAGGTACAAAGTGTAGCCGCTAAAAAATAAGAAAATGCTTAAAATAAATAAGCATAAAATCTTTTGTTTACACTAAGACTTACTTTCTGAAATTTATTGATTTTTAACAATCAAACATACAAAATATCACTGCATTCTTTTAAAAATAACATTGCACACAAAATTTTTTCTGGCAATTATCGAAATACCTAACAACAATTAGATACAGTTTAACAGCATTTTGATCAGTGCTTTCATCAGTTGCCATCGAAAACGGCAAATGTTTCAAATCGCCAACGATATCAGAACAGGTTATTTTTGCCATGCATTTCAATAGGGCTGCCATCTTTGTTCTACCGCTAGGACACTGTCTGGCGATTTTTGAATCCGGGAACATAACTCTAAATAAATTTCCAGCATGATTTGCTGTAGAAATTGGAACATTATGTCACTTAGAAATGATGTAAAGAGCATTTCTGTTTTGGTAGTCTTTGATGCTGCATCACTTTTCACATAAAAACTGGATGGCAAAGGCTTTATCGTTGCTTTTACTTTACTTAAACGCTTGTGTCAGCTTGTTGCAATATGACGCGAACAATCATAAAGTCCACGATGGTTTACGCGAAAATTGCTATTACATATTGCACAATATGCCTCATGGGGTGAATAAACATGGGATGAATCTACAGATACACGGCCACAGAATCTACAGAATTTGCAATCTACAGATTGTAGCAGAATACACCAATAGAGATTTTTGATAAGAAACTTTTTCTTCTTCTTTGTATTATCATCATCGCACATTTTAACTTAAAATACTATTAAATAGAAAACTAAATAAATTTGTACACTCTTAAGCAAAAAATAAGAATAAATAAATGCAGAAAAGCAAGTCTAGCCAACAACAAATGCACAACACCGAAAATCGAAAGTAAACAGATTAGACTAGCTCTAGCGATAGAAAAGGAATTCTCCAAACATCCAATCACCATGCGTACACAGTCACGCTATCGTCACAGTTTATGAGGAGGAAATGAAACAACCTATCAACCTCTGGAGTTTTCAAGCTACTTCATTCATAACAGCGATTTGGAAATACGGTGTGAAATCGTAGTTCACTCGTTGTAAACAAGATGATGGTGGGGAAAGGAAAAGTGTAGCTTTAAGTATACGATGTGTAGAGTGTAGTAGAAGCAGGCTAAAGTGTAGTTACTACACCAAATGTGTAGTTGTTGGCAGCCCTGGGTAAGCCTCTTTTCTCCAAAAATAGATGAGAAAGAGGATACCAGAAAGAAAAAAATATATATTAGTTAAGTATAACTGTAGTCATTCTGTCGGTATTTTCTGAAGTTTCAAGAAGTTTTTACCTCACTGCTTTTATTTTATTTCCACATTCTATTTATTAAATAACGTTAGAAGCACGCATTATTTTCCTAAAAAGCTATCTTAAATATAGATTGTTCATAAATAAAAATATGAAGAAAGTTCTGGGGAGGGGGGGGGGATTAAAAACGTACAATATACGTATATATATACATACATATAATTTTTCGAAAAAGAAAAAATATGTTCATTTTTGAAATAATGATTTGATGCTTTATTTATGTGGACTCCACGTGATGGGAATCGAAATACTCATCTAGGTGATGAAAAAAAAAAAAAAAAAAAAAAAAAAAGGAATTTACAGATATCTCATGCTGCGTACACTATAGGGACACTGTAAATAAACAAAAATTAATATGGGTGTCATATTTATATATGTATAATTCCCGCTAGTTTACAGTTCAACTTTTAAGAATCTGTACGAAACTTTCTTTTGAAATTTAAGCACACATTAATTTGTAATGAACCACATTTAATTGGCAAAACGTCAGTAGAGGCCTCCTGGTTGAGACTCAAAAAGATTTTGGGTTCCGCACGTGTGCCCATCTGTACCTCTGTACCACCCAGCGGCCGAAACAAATCACCCGGTTTATTTGAAAATTGGTACAGATGTTCATGCGCCACACAGACATACCTATATACTTTTAGGTGTGTATTCTACTTGTAGTTCGTGTACAGAGATACACAAAAGTTTATTTTTATTTATTTATTTATTGTCATTACGGCCTATAGACATAATTGGCATGTACTGCGATAGATAGCTGCTGCTAAAATCACTCGACTGACTTGTAAATTGGTACACATGTCCATGCGCCATACAGAAAAAGTTATATACAGTTGAACCTCGAATATCCTGAATAGGTGGGACCAGCTGCGATTTCGAATTTTCCGGATTTTAAAGATTTGTTTTAAAGGTTTTTCCGGGTTTTAGAGATTGAAAAAACTAATTTTTTATGCCATTATAATAACAACAAAATGCAATGTTTATGCTAATGAAAAAAAAAAAAAAAAAAACGATGATCAAATTGGCGAATTAATTAATAAAACAGGAATAAAAAAAAAAAAAAAAAAAAAAAAAAGAACAACTAATGCTGAATTAAAATAATATAAAACACAGTAAATTAAAATATAGACAACAGGACAGTAAATGATGCCTGAAACTATTTATTCATTAAAAAAAAAAAAAAAAAACTATGGAAGTATTTTTTATGTTGATTTTTTCTAAAAAACATTTTCAGTAATTGAAAGTTGTTTCATTCTAGTTGGGAATATATATATTTTTTAATTCAATTTTTTAATTTTCCTGTTTTCGTGAAGAAAATAGGTTTTAATTAACAATCAGTCAGTATATAAATATGTCAGATTATATATTTGGGGTTCAATTAAAAAGAATTTAAACTAGGACAGGATTTCCTTTAAATGCATTTTAACATGGTTACACTGAATTGAACATAATTAAACTAACATACATTTTTAAGTTGTTTAAAATCATACTTTCTGAGGAAAAGGTGTGCATAGACTTGATAATTATCTTTAGGACCACACAAAAGATTTTCCAATAACGTTATACAATCATCAAAATGATGTCAAATTTGGTGCAAATATGCGTAGTTTATATGGAATTAGCTGTATAGTTTTCACTTGTGTTTGTTGCTCACGTAATGGGACACAAAATAATTTCGTCCTATTACTGTCTATAGACTGAATTTCTTTTTTGTTCATTTTAACGTTGTTACACTCCATTAATCATATAATCATATTATATATTATACAGATTGCATAAATCGTATAATCATATAAATGTATGTGTGTCTGTATACATAGATTGAAAATAATGTCCAGCGAAAGAAATAAGTTAAAAAAAAAAAGAGAGAGAATAATAAAATAAATAAATAAATAAATAAATAAAAAGAAAGCAAAAAGAAAGAAGAGAAAAGATGATGAACAAAGGTACAATACTATGCAGTCATTTGTAAGTGATAACTGAAGACCAAACTGAAATACATTATTATCACATGACTTTTATGGGAAAGCGAAAATTTTTGGCTTTCCTTTTTTAGACGAGATTCAGTCTCTGAAAATCTGATAAAGAAGACAACAGCTGCGATGGAACTCACGCAACAAAACAACGACACTGAGATAACATAAGGGAAAGCCGAGAGACAATCTTCCACGGAAAAAGATTCCAAATATATTTCTAATGGGAAAGAAGAAAGGGCTGGGAAAAAACATCCCGAAGGAGACTTTACACCTGCTAAAACTCCATGATGCTGACTTTTAAGCGTCAAGTATTCGTCTTCTGACAATTGTCAGAAAAAAGGTGAATTTTTATAAAGTAGTGAACAACATAGCAATGGAATAAATAGAATTTTGGTTTTGTGTGATTTGTATCGATTTTACTTTAAAATTATATTGACACATGTTTCCTTTGATACGCTGTTATAATATAAAAGTCTTGTTTGGGAAGAAGTATCCAAAAATAATGAACAAGTATTTACACAAGGAAAAAGAACACGTGCTTAATTCGTTATAATTACAAATTAAGAATTGCAAATAATAAAGTTACTAATAGGTTTTGCCCGATTCTATGGTCACTATATTTAAATTAATTTATATATATATATATATATACTGATTTTATATCAATTTACCCCGCTAAAAATAATCTCAAGATTTTCTTAAGTTATTTGGTCCTTTCTTAAGAAAGTTTACAAAATTTCTGAAGATAATTTATAGAAAAAAAAAATCTTCAAGATATTTTAAAATATTTGAAGAATGTCTTTAGAAAATACCATTTTCTCAAGAATATCTTCGGATTCTTTTTAGTGGGGTATATATGAATAAATCGCCCAAAAGCTCATTTCAGACGATAACATATAATTTTGGACTTCAAGGTTTTTTTTTTTTTACCTATACCGCTGCCGCTGATTGAATTTTGCCGCCCAACCGCTTCAAGCATCCTTTGCTGTATTTCAATATGAATACGCCAGGTCTATCGCTATGCAAAGCTGTTCAACCGATCGCTACGAAAATCAGTACACTTATCAATCAGGAGAAATTCTAGCTAACGCCGTATTGATTCAAAAGATATTAAATAAAAATTCCATTTTAACTTTGAAATTATTAAAAAAGGAAAAATAAGGTGATGCCAAAAATAAAAATAAAATAAAATATTAAAATATATAAATAAAATATTAAAATATACAAATAAAAGAGTACGTCTTGAATATTTTTTTCTATAATAATAATAATAATAATAATAATTTGCACGTGAATAATAAATGTATATATTTTTAAATAACTACAAAAATTTGCATGTAATAATTTTCTTTTATTTAAATTGAAGGGCTAGACAATTATTATATGTGGTTGAAAAAAATAAAAAAAAAACTTTTACCTATTCAAAAATCTATTGTCAACTATTGGATACATAAGTAGTAAAATAATGGAATTAACGGCCCTCTTCACTTACGTCGTCGGTAGCCCGAGCTAATGTTATTCTATGGGGAAATTTTCTTTACAAATAACTTATTAACTAATACATATTTTTAAATTCTGTTTTCACATTCAGAAAATTCCCAACTGTTAAATTGGCGGACCTTTTTTGAAAAAGTATTTTTTTAATTTTTAATATTTTATTTTGAAATTGCAAAATGAAAAAAAATTCACATATTGAAAATTCGTATTTTGCAGCTTCGAAGTAAAATATAAAAAATTAAAAAAATATTTTTTTAAAAAGGTCCGTCAATTTAACAGCTGGGAATTTTCATAATGTGAAAACAGAATTTAAAAATATGTATTAATTAATAAGTTATTTGTAAAGAAAAATTTCCCATTGAATAACATTAGCTTCGGCTTTCAGCGGCGGTGAGTGAAGAGGGCCCTTTTTAAAATTAGATAAAAAGCACAATAATATGTTTGAATTAGGCCTTTTTCTTACATACATCTTGAATATTATTTATGGCGCCATTTTTATTAATTGAAGTTTTATATAAACGATCGGATTTAAAATTATAGAATAAACTATTTTTTACACGCCCCTAGAATTAAATAATTAAATAAATAAAGATAAATAAATAAATCTGAACGTAATTTTATTTGGTTTATTTATTGATGAGGGAATTTAATGTAAATTTTAATTCAGGAAACGGGAAATAATTCATCAAATAATTAAAAATGATGGGTCTGGATTTAAGAACTAATGAAAAATCTCATACGATGAGAGGCCGTACAACAATAGACGGAATCATTTTTAATAAAGGTAAGAAAATGGGTGCAAACCATTTATATGGAAGAATTAAAAAAAAAAAAAAAAAAAAAAAACAGTTTGAAATATACAAAATAGTGCTGTAGTACTAAATTAAATTCTATATCTGACAGACTTATTTTTCTAATAACACATGTAAAATTATGATTTTATAATTTTGACTGATTTTTATTTTTATTTATTTTTTATTTATTTTTATTTTTTTTGTATGCTAAAACCGAAAAAGAAGTCAGTTTTTCTCTATCACGTATAGATTTTTGTCAATACAGGGTGCCTCCCAATGTAATTTCTTCCATTACTCTTCCACCGATGTAGTTATTTGGTAAGTTTTATAGTATGATTTCGTGATTAATTAATCATCGAAACCTATTATTGTAATAGCGCAGCACTAGTGCGATGTAAAACCATACTAACCAACCAACCTATTGTTATGATGGTATATGTAAGAAATTGTGTCGGTCAGCACCCTGTATTGACAAAAATCTGCATGTGATTGAGAAAAATGGGCTGCATTTTTGGTTTCAGCACATCAAAAAACATAAAGTTCAGCTAAAATCTTCAAATCAAATTTTGTCAACTTCAATTTTGTAGGCCTGTGTAATCAAAACACATGAAGTGTAAATAATACACGATTCGCCGACAAATTCATATAGTTTTCAGAACATTTTCTGATGAATTCCCCAGCAATGATTTTTAAAAGCGGTAACAGAGAAAAGTATAGTTATTAACAGCACGTTATCAGATCTAAATATGAATCCACTATTGCCACCCTTGTTTTCAGACAGACGATTCTTGTAAATGACACGCCTAAGGTGCCTGAGATGCCTACGAAAAATGGGTAGTTAGGATAAAAACGGAAACAAGCACGCCACTTATCCGAAAATGTTTCGAGTGCACGATAGAAGCTTTTTAAACGCTAGCAAAGAAGCGTTCTGAAGCGAGGGTGGTATACCTGTGAGGGATGGTTTATTTTTAAACTTTGTAAATGACTCCCAGAAGCATGTTTGTAGTGACAGGCAAAGACACTTGATAAACGCAAAAGAGGCTTCCGTTTAGACATTTAGACGAAGATTAACAGTTTAAGAGTGTAAGAAACACATTACTGTGCACCGTATTCAAGTAATAACTTTTAATCATTGGACGGTAACAGCTTCAGATAGTCAAGTCTAATACTAGAGATTTCGCCTGATCCTTGCATTAGGACCAGAAGAATAAAAAACGATTCCTACAAACTTAGATTTCGGTATAATTTTGTAAAATAAGCATTACTTGTAGACCTTGCGGAGAGAGGGCGGGGCGGGTATACTGGGGAAAAATAGGAGGAGTGTAAAAAAATTAAAAATTAACTATGATAAAGAATATTAAAATCAGCTATTCTGATATCTTTAGTTACAATATGAAGTTCTTAAACAATGACGGGTTAAAACTATTTCATTGCTGTAAATATCACTTAAAATCAGTTAGGAATATAGGAAAGATTTTACAAAAAAAAAAAAAAAAAATTCAAAATGGTACACTGTAAAAAATATCGCTGATTTTTACAAAAGAATGTATTGGCAACCATTTCTGGTAGCATATTCTGCTGTTAAATAGAATAATTTACATCAGAAACATCTGTAAAGAGAGATTCTTTTACAGATGTTTCTGCTGTAAATTATTCTATTTATTAGCAGAATGTGCTGGCACTCATTTCTGGCAGCACATTCTGCTGTAAAAATTAGCGCAATTTATCATAGTGTAAAAGAAAAAAAAAGTTTTTACTTTATAGTAGGATCCGAAATTATAGAACAATTAATAGCTGTTTAAAACTACATAAAGTATTTTTTACATCTTGAATCTCATCTTACATATTGAATTTTTTGACAAATTTTCGTGTCATCTGTACTGGCTATTTATAAATAAATAGCCAGTACAGATGACACGAAAATTTGTCAAAAAATTCAATAAAATAAATCCAATAATTAGCACATGAAGAAAAATTAATTATAAATTGAAAAAACACTGGCGTTGCGTCGGTACCAGTATCAGATCAGATTGATTACACGATCGTCCTAGACATGGTTGCCAGGAAGAAAGTGTTATTTTATTCTAAACACCACTAATTTGAAAAAAAATCAATCTATTGGTTCAATTTACAAATTTTCAGGTTTTTAGATAAAGCGGTGGTTTTGCTAAGAAAACAGGGGCGTACAGAATAAAATTGTAGTATATCCTGGCAATTCGGTGAAGTGGGCGGGAGGAATTTTTTAAAAGAGTCTCAGCTTGTATTCACATTAATTAAAAAACATTTAAATATTTTAGCAATTTTAATTACTTTTGGTAATTATGTACTTTTTATTCAAAATTTTGCTAGATTATTAAATTAATTTATTTTTATACACACTGTTATTTTGGCTATTTTAATTTTAAAGCTTTCACAATTACATTTCGTTATTTTTTTATCAAAAAGTTATATATATAATTTGAATAATTTAATTCCATTACAACACTCAGCAAATGAAAGATAGATGAATATATATACACATACATACACTATAATATACATGAAAACTTATAGAAAATTACCAAAATATGAACAGATATCTAAGAATAATAATTATAAGATAAAAAGAACTTTTTATATAATACGTTTTTAAATTTTCTGTTGAATCACATAAACTTGAAAATTCAATGTATTAATACTTTTTAAAAATATTTTTGATGAATTATCCCATCAACTTGGACGAAAAGGATCAAATGTGTAATAGAGGCAGAGCAATTATAAGAAAATTTCAAACATTTATTAATTGAATAAAAGTATTAAAAGAATGCATTGTCATCGTGTTCTGAGGTATTCTAAAAGTTTCAAATGTCTAGCTAGTCGGGAAGTTAGTTAAAAACCGGTTGTAAGATTTGTTCTGGACAAACAAAAAAGAAAGCGAGTTAATAAAAACATGGTTAAAAGAGACGAACTTCCCAAAACATGAACAAATTTAAAAAGATTAAATTAGAAGAAATTAAATTTCAATAAATTATATTACTTAAAATAAAAATCAATGTTATGATCACTTTTCAAACAATTAGGCAATTTTACTATAAGAAATAAATAATTTACAATAATACAACAATAAATAAGATTTAAAAAAAAAAATAAAAAAAAACTTTTTATATACCATGTTTTAAATTTTCTGATGAATCATAGAGCTGTTATAAGTGATAATTACGCTTATTTTTGTGATATACATAATTTAACTTTTTATAATTTTTTAACCCTCACGTTTAATTAAATGTATTTATTTTTATGTCGAAAGAAAATGAACTCGTAATTTTTTTTTGCTTTGGCAACAATTAAATTATAACTAATATTTTAATGGCTATTTTAACGCTATTAGGAGGTTATTACTTTCACATTTTAATTATTTATAAGAAAACTAATCAAAAATTCGAAAATCGGACTTCAAAGTATTGTGTTGTCACCGGATTCTGAGCTACTGTGAAACTTTCAAATGTTAGTTAAAATTCGATTGCAAGATTTGTACCGGACAAACAAACACACAAACAAACAAACAAGAATAGAAGTAAAAAAAAACATGGGAAAATAAAGAAGAATTAAGTGATAATACAACATTTGATGCGCAAAATTGCAGCTATAAAATGTAGTATTTTGAATTTTATATAGAATATACTCACTTGTTTAAGTTATAGAATATAAAGAAAAAATAAATGTCTTATCATTGAGAAACAACTCAATATATCTATCTCTCTAAATAGTATGTCACCGATAACGCTGAGTTTTAATTTTCTTTTAAATGTGATGAAGTTTCTAATCCTAAAAATTACACTGCTCGGCATGAAAATTGGCTCTGACACCATTTCAGCCTATTCTTATGTAAAATGACCTCCTGAATCCGAATAGGACGCCCGTTTTGCCCTATCACCCACCGTTTTTTAGGAAAGATCCTTTATTTTTATCATTTTTCGGTGATTTTATGGCTATAAATTTGATTTTTAGGAGGAGGGGGGGGGGGTATTTTAACCGTTAAATAGGGCTACAGAGTTGGAAAATTCTAAGACATTTGAGACAAGGGAAAAATTTTGGGGGGATTTGTCATTGAAATTATGCATTACATATCTTATATTTTTTTAAATCTATTATTAATGTTATTTTTTAAACTTTATATATTTTTGTTTTTAGGTGTTAAGTTAATTATTTTTCATTCTCCAAATCAAATTCATGGTCATGAAATTATCGAACAGGGAAAGAAATTGAGGGAGCGAGTGGTGTATCTAGAAAACAGTGGGTGACAGGGGAAAATGAGAATTCTATTCGGATTCAGGAGGTCATTTTACATAAGAATCATCAGCAAGAATGGTATCAGATCTCGAGAAAAAAAAATTCCTTTTTTTTTTTTTTTGCAGAGCAGTATTATTAATACAAACTGCAATTATCAACTTAAGTAATTTAAACTTTGAAATAAAAATAAAAACTATATTTATTTTAACATTAAAAGGGGAAAAAAATCAGATTTAGCAAACAAAGAAGAAAAAATAAAATCACAAAAATTAAAAATCGCTCAACTTTCATGCACCCGAGATTAAAGCCGTTAACTTTACTAAGAAACTACTCTTCTGCCGATCTCAAGAAAACACACCCGACCTTTTCTCTATAAATTAAAAGAAATTTCTTCGGCAGAAATTCCCTAACGCCGTAAAAGAAGACAGCAAAGATGATTTAACGACGCCCTTTATCATATTTATGGAGGGCGATGAATTTTTAACAAACTTTTATGTACTGGAAAGAATACGCGACTAAAATATGCAACAAGATCAGACGTTCTCTTTTTCACGCGATTTCTTTTTCACGAGAGGGATTTAAGGAGAATTATGCCTGACAGGAGAATTTAGAAACGACATATTATTTACAGTAATATCAGTGTTATAGAAATTGAAACAAGATATTTGTAGATTGTTTCCCCTATATTTTATTAGAAGTAGCTTCGTGAGAGATAATGAGGTTCCACAGAAGTGTACAAAACGTACTCTTAAATAGAATTTCAGAATTAATATAATTTATAAAATTAAACCATATATTTTTTTTTTCTCCATACAGCAATTTAAATCGTTAAATATTTCTAGATGAACAATTTCTTTTTAAATTAATCCAGTTTTCATTACTATTTCATTTTAATAATAATAAAATATTTTAAAATCACTTTCTGAATTAATTCGGTTTTATTTCTTAAGTTATTAATTTTGTGGTTGTCATTAATATAGTTTTCTTTGTGTCTTTTTTAATTTTGCTAAAGTTGATTTCATTAGTATATCATTATCACTATTAATCTCGTTGTTGTGTTGTGGCTTATTCCTCAGCTAGACCAGGTCCAAAAGGTCGTTGATCTTCAAAAAGTCATAGACAATAAGAGGTGTAATTATAAGGTCTTCATGTAAGAGCCCCATGCAGTGGCGGAGATATTCTGGGGAGGCTCCTGCTGACTTGCACTTGGTGCACTCAGGATAAGATTTCTGTCCATCACTATATGTAAGGCTCCCAATATGTCCACTCAAGCCTGCTGATGGTGGTCTGGACAGCTTTATCATTCCCAATTGTGGGGGCATTACCAGGAGTTTTCTCAGAATACCAAGAGTGGGACGGAGGAGTCCTCCCTATTTTCTGATTTTTGATCTTAATTTTAGAGCTTATTTCGGAGAGGGTTAGTTTGGTGCTTGAAGTAGATGAGCCAGAAGTCCCGGCTTTAGCAATAATATCAGCAGTTTCATTGCCCGAAGATTTCATTGTTTTTTTTTATTAATCTTGTTGTTGTTGTTATACTTTGTGAATGAATATAACACGAAATAATGAATATAACACTCTCTCTCTCCTTTTAATTTTGTTTTTAAATTACTGTATATGCATTACGCAGAGAAAGTTCTTTTCTCTTTAGATTATAGCAAATAGTTCCCAAATAATTCACTTATTTTGACACTTCAGCTACCTTGGAAAATCTCAATTTTATGTTTGTTATGTATTATTTTATTTAGAAAGAAGTATATGAATATAATAATTCTAGATGAAAAATAAACTTAGAAAACTGAGATACTAAAACACCTTAATACATATCAATATTACCCGAATCTGATTTCTACTTAAAAACTTTCAGTTTCAAATACTAATTTAACAGGTAAAGTTATGAACACTATAACTATTGCATAATAAAAATTGCATAGTCAGTAACTGTGTTTCTTCTCGGAAGTTAAGTTTATTCAAGCTCAGGTGTTGTGATTCATAATGTAGAACACGTGACACGATATCTCAAACAAGGAAATTTTGTATGAAGACTTTTTACCAAAATATTTGACCATGCAAGCCACTGTTCTAATTTCAAAATCTTCATATGGAGGAAAGCAGTGGTATGGACTAGAGTACCAGCGGTTAATCGCTTTGCGGGTCGAATTAGCTTTAATTAAAAAAAAAAAAAAAAAAAAAAAAAAAAAAAAAAAAACAGCGGGTAAACTGTGGGTCTACCCGCAAAATATTTTTCTTCGAAATATTTATTTTTATGTTGCTATTTTATGAATATAATTTTTGAAATGCAGAAACAAGACATTCTATTCCTTTTCATAGCAGTTTAAAGCAGTATGACTCATAAGTTTAATTCGTTAAGAAAAAATGTTGACGTTTAAAACGTTATATGGGAAAATTATTTGCCTTCCAATGTATATTTTCTTCCTTATTTTACTTTTTTTTTTATATACTGTGAATATTTAAATAGTGGATTATTTAAAAGTAAGTATATTACACAAAAAGTTTTGTTATATTATACGCTGAAGTTTTGTTTATAATTAGACTTGTTACTGGTATAACAATTTTACATATTCATTAGTTTTAATATAATGATATACTTGTAATATTTGTAATAATGAATTCTCTGAAAGATATGTTCAATAAAATAAACTGTATTTCGTGAAATAGAAATTTAATTACAAGAAACATAATTTTAATTCAGTTTCTTATACATTCTATAAAAAAAAAAAAAAAAAAGGTGACGTACCAAGAAGGAGTAATGCAAACTGGACATAAATTGACATACATACAGGTTTTGATGGAATCAAGCACCAATTCATATTATCGTCGATCCTACGTGCAACTGGCACTTCAATGACTTCAAATACCCTTAATAGGCGGCTCAGTGGGGTTGAGCTCAGTCCCCGGATCTCTCTTCCACTGAGGACGATTGGAGCATCATAAAAAGGGTCCTACAACCAGCTCAGGATTTTACCAATCTAACGCAACAATTGGACAGAATTTGGCACGATACTTCACAGGAGTACATCTGCCAACTCTATCAATTAATACCAAACCGAATAACTGCGTACATAAGGGCTAGATGTGGACCAACGCGTTATTGACTTGTTTACTTTATGAGGCCCTTTCTCTTGATTAAATCATTCAAATTTTCTGTCACTGTAATCAATTGTTTTTCTCCACATGTACATCACATCTACCAATTCTTGTCCCATTCGGACTACCCATTCCAACCCATCTACCAATTTTTGTCCCCACTCCTTCCTGGTGCGTCACTTTTTTTGTTATAGAGTATATAACGTAAACTGAATAACACTAATAAGTTTTAAGTACTATCCTTATATGATACAGATTTACATTTAGCGTACCGAGTTTAAACTTTTTGTTAATAATCTGTTTTGAGTTTTGTATACACAGACAGACACACGCTCACTTACAGGCACACAGACAGTCCATTCACTAAAAATTTTATTTCCGGATTCAGTGGATCTCAAAATGTGTAATGGGCTCTTCCGAGCGTCGTCTGCTTAATCACGTGATATAGAAAAACAAAGAATCGAATTATGAGAAGCAAATTCAGTTAAATATTCTTCTTAAGAGCAAAAGTATTAATATTTAATATAAAATAAAATAAAAGTAATATTGTAAACAGTTATTGTATTTGTAAGTTTACTAATTTTTAGAAAACACTTTATATGTTTATTCATTTTCACAAGTAAGAATCGATTTTTGTATGTTGTACTTGTAGTGTATCTGTTACATTAACTGATCTAACAATAAATAGTGGAATGTTTATGGATTATAACTTGAAATTAATTTAAAATGTTTTAAGTTAAATTTAATCGCGTAAAGGTGTTACAACAAGTTAATTAACTTAGTTACTCTCCAAAATGGCTTTACACCGTACGATGTTGAACTGTTAATGATATAAGTACCAAAAACCACCCATCAACATTAATAATAAATATAAACTAAATGGTGATGGTAAATGTATACAGAAAACAAAAGATGATGAATAATGATATAAAATGGATTAAAAATTATGATGTATAAAAAAAATAACACTGATTAAATCGGATTGATGAAAAATGAGAATAGAAAATGTGTTATTTTAGCGATCGCTATAGATATAGAAGACTTCATCTGCTCTTTGTTTAGCTATGTCATGTGACCTCTGACGTCAGGTGGGAAGAGCCCATTCCAGCAAAAACACAGTTTCGAGAATTTGCAGCAGATATAAAATAATTTGCAAGAATAATAAAATAATTTGCAGCAGAATAATCTGTAAAGAGAGACTCTTTTACAGCTATTTCTGTTTTAAAAATTAGCATAATTTTTTACAGTGTAGGCCAAACGTGAACAGAACTGTAACATCGCTTAGACAGCCTACATGTTACACATGGCGCCACGCTGAACTCTGTTTAACGGCTTCTAAAACCTTTGGTATGTGTAAATATTATGTTGCAAAACGGACCTTTCTATTTGTGTCCACATTTCTTACTAATAAGTGATCAAAATTGGAAAGATCATTTAAGTTGTGCGTTACAATTTTGCAAAAGAAATTTTCAGACATACACTTACTTATTCAATTGTAAGCTTTGTAATAATGAAGAAAACTAACTCGAGCGAATGCATGAATCGAAAAGCTTTATTTAAGTTAGAGAGAGTGGAGAATACTGGTTCGATAAAGATAAATACTCTTTAAAATCCAAAAATACTCTTCTCAAGATAATGGATACAGTAATTGTACAGTATTGCCATTATACTTCATACAGCGTATTCCATATAATGTTTTTCATTAATAGGATATTTATAAAAATAATTAATGTGATAATTGTTTTTACATGTCTGTTTTCTATTACGTTCTTTTTTTTTCTTTTCCAAGAAAAATTATTATAAAATATGAGTTTACAGTAATTAATTTGTATTCTATTTACATTTCATAACATATTATTACATTTTTCCTTTGTTACTTGTTAAAATTATTTTGTTAGTTTAGTTTAAAAGATTAAAAATATTATATGAGTCAAAAATATTTTTATGGACACAGTTTGCTGATTTACATTGTTGTTCCAATGTTATGTTGCCTATTCCAAATCCCAAGACTGAAACGCGTTGCAAAATTTCTTTACATATTTAATTTTCATAGAAATCATTCGGTTGTTTCAACAACTTACTAAGAACACCGCTCTAACATATCATTTGAAGTGAAATCAGAAATTCAGAATTCTGTTAGTCAAAATTTGAAGTTAGACATCCTGAATTGTGTAAAACTTTGTATACTGGAATTTCAGAATAAGGAGAAATTTGGGAGTTGATTTGAGTGCATTAATTGTTTGACGAGATTTTCAAGTCTGCATATGACGCTAATGGCAGAAACATAGACGAATGCACAGAAAAGACTTGAGTATGAAACACGCTATAAAATATTTTAAAAATTGGGTGCCAGATTACACGAAATTTTCGTGTCACACGTCACACTAGTTACAACCAAGTAATGCCGAAAACGTTTCTTATAATTTGGTAACCTATTTAAATAAATAAAATAGTGTTATATGTGACCAAAATTAGTCATGGCCAATGTTAGATGAAATACAAATTTAATAAAGTACATCTTTTTTTTCTTTTTTGAGCTACTTTATAATTAATTTCTTATCCTTTAGATTTTATTTACGTCCTAATTGGTACATTTCAAACGTTGGTCTCCATACACTGTCAAAAAAAAGTCTGTTTGCTGCCAGAAATTTTCTGTAATTCAGAAGAATACGTTCTATCAACGGAAAAATTACGTTGATAGAACGTATTTTTCTGAATTACAGAAAATTTCTGGCATCAAACTGCATCATACAGGACATTTTTTTGACAGTGTAACAAAATTTCTGACCTATCCAGTAATCGAGCCAAAGAATCGTATAATTAACCTTTTTCTTTCTTTTCTTTCTTTCTTTTCTTTTTTTTTTTTTTTTTTTTTTTTCTTTTTTCAGAAATCGAGACGGAGTATTGCAAGTGAATCCTCTTTTCAATTCACAGCAGTAGACTTGTTTCATTTGTATTCCTTATTATTTAAACGTTTCTTTATACTTAAATTTTAAGTGTAATTTAAAATAGATAATAAATTTTTCCAACCGTAAAAAAAGTAATCCTTGAGAAGCTAAGAAACTGAAATAGATATTTCAAGCTAACAATGAAATATGAAATATAACGAAATAGTTAGCTTTCGATATATTGTTTATCTCTTTAAGGCTAGAGCTTACAATTATATGGGTTAGACATTAATAAATATTGTTGTTACCTGAATATCTATGTAATAGCCAAGAGCGTACAATTGTAAAACAATAACACAGTAATTAACATCATAATTGTTAAACATTAACATATATTTCAACTTCATATACCCCTCCAGTTCTGCGCAGGAAGTTCCGGGTTCGATCCGAGGTCATGTTCGTCGACCAAGCCGTTCGGAGTTTTCTGAAATTTCCTCCGAAACTCGTGTGAATATGGTTTAAGACCTTTAAAAAGACCTCATGGACGACATTCCCATTTAGCCCAGGTCCCTAGTGGCCTAAATTGGCCTCAACACCAACACCAACACCTGAGTATCTATATAATAAACTCCGATAAATAGCTATTGTTTGAGTTTCCTGAAACTCAATAATATTTTTTTTTCCCCTTGAGATGTACCTACCACTAAAATCCGAAACTAGATAAATAATAACAACAACAATAATAATAATAAGTAAAAGATAAAATACTTTCGGTCTTAAAGACTTATGTCATGAAAAAATTAATTTGTTGAGATTGGGTAGAATGAGACAGTTCTGATTTAGATATTGAAATTTGCATTTATTAGCAAAGATGAAAATAAATTACAGGATTTAGAGACAAAAAAAGAATTTTTTTTAAAAATGGATAAAATGTATAATGATATTGTTGGAACCACTTTGAATTACTGAATAGTTCAATTGCGAACTAAAATCCATATCAGTGTAAAAGTTATATTTCAAGCTATAAGAACAAAAAATCAAATTTGTCGCCAAAAAATCATGCCACTCTGACAAATAAATACTTTACATGGATCTATCGGTTTTGTTATAGCGATCGATCACCCAAAATAAAATAAATAAAACAAGCAGTAGTATGACAAAGACACCGATGGAGCATTTGGAAGAAGCCCGAAAGAAGGTAATTTATAAAGCTAATGCTTAGTTGTTAAAGTAATAAGCCACACGCACATTTGTCAAATCGATTTGATTCGTGGTAAAACTTCATATTGTTACACGTAGGTGCATAGGGAGGGAGAAGATCAACCGATGATCACGACATTGTAGGAATCACGTTACTTTAAGCAAACACACGAATATGAAAATAGCAAAGGATTTTATGAAAAGAAATTTCATTGATTCCTCAATGCTCTGCTTGGAATTTTGGCATAGAATATACAGACGAGTGAAAATTGTTGTAAGGATAGCGAATTACTTGTTTTTTTTTAATGCATTTAATAAATCGCAAAAAATAATTTATTGGTTGATACAATAGTTTGACGTTTTTTTCCATTTTCTAACCACAGTTATTTATTTATTTATTTATTATTATTATGAAAAAATTAAAGTACTTCAGCTATCTAGTTTTTAAATTTTCCCATCGATTTTACATTTTTATAGTTTATTATATATATTCTAAACATATTTGGGTTTTACAGTCTCGATTGATTGATGATTTTTTTTTTCTTTTCATGTTAAAAATTTGCACGAGATTTCCGCATTATAAAGATATTAAAAGCGTGGCAGCAGGCTTTCACGATTTTAGGCAATATTATTTCTATTTAAAAAAGATTATATTAAATGTAATATTAAATATGCTTAAAAATCCATGCGAAGTTGTGTATAATTACATATTAACAGACTTGCCAACCAATTTTAATAATTAAAAAAAAAAAAAAAACAGGGAAGATTTTTGTTGAAAAACCAGACTTCATAAAAAAAGGGAAGATCTTTTTTTTTCTCTTTGACGTATTAAACAATACAGTTTTACAATTTTAATATTTAGGAGCAATCTATAAAAACGTTTTACTATAGATTGATTATTAAATATATAAAAGTTTTAAATGAAGTTATTCCTCTTCAACATATAAATATCTACAAAACAGAATCTGTAAGAAATTGATTTAACAATAGACAAAAAATTTAGTTAAGTTAAAGTATAACTAATTTTTTAAATAAATAGAATATGATTTTTGTGTATGTGCATTAATCATACATATAAAAAAAAAAAGTAGCAGTAGCTAATTATCAGTTTCAAACATGCATAACACCAACTAAGTATTAATTTTCTTAAATTGATTGGGAAAAGATTTTCCTACCTGAAAAAATTACTCTTCATTTTTCCCCCCATGTTTACACATTTGGTATAAATATGACATACAAATATTTAATTTAATTGAGGAAAAATAAACAGATTCAT
The DNA here is from genome assembly GCA_963930645.1 of Salticus scenicus. NCBI lineage: Eukaryota > Metazoa > Arthropoda > Arachnida > Araneae > Salticidae > Salticus > Salticus scenicus. The sequence continues at coordinate 33,513,733 of OZ005654.1, read as the reverse complement.
TAAATTCAACAATAAAGATCTAAAAATAATTGCATACGTGAGAAATATTGAGCACTTCCATTGCTTTATTGTTTCTAGAACTGATCATTGATCACAATCCGGGGAACCAGGGGGGGGGGGGGGGATACAAAAATAATTACAGAGTAAGAAATATTAGATTCTTTCAACTCTACGTCTAGAATCTAATGAAAGTTTAAAATTAATATTATCATTTATGTTGCAGATGGATAAAGATTAGGAAACAAAAGACTTCTGCAGAACATTTGATAGCTGATCACTAGTTAGAGATAAATGAAGGGGGGGGGGGGCAAAAAATAATTACATCTGCAGAAATATTTAACAATTCTATTTCTTTACATGCTCTAGAATCTCATAAAGCAAGTTTGAAATGAATATTGACATTTATGTTATGGATGGAGAAATATTGGGAATCAGGAGTTTTCGTAGAACATTTGGGTTTTCTTTTTAAAACGAACGATATCCGCGACTTCTTTAAAAACGGAAGATTTCATCATCTGTCCGGAAGACACGTTAAAACATCGGAAGTCTTCCGGGAAAACCGGAAAAGTTGGCAAGTATATATTAATGAACATTTTTAAAAGAAAAATCGAAATAGTATTTAAAAGATAAATACGGATTTTTAAAAATCAAATTATTCCTACTTTTTTTTCTTTTTCATTGTAACATTTGTTAAAGTGCAGTTTAAAATGATTTTTTTTTTTTTTTTTTTTTTTTTCCGAAATACACACTCCTTTACTTGAACATTAAAATGCGCTAAACTCATAATTTTGTCATATATAAATATTTCATACAAAACATGTTGTACTGACATGTACACTATAAAAATTTTTTATTCTTGGTTGAATTAAAATATGGTACTTCAATAGTTGAAACCATAAGAGAGTGAAACCTTTCATTACGATTTGGTACATTGTTCTACCAAAGCTTGGTACTATAGTTTCTGTAACCATAATATGGGGTGACCTTTTACCATGATTTTGTGCCTTTTTTCAACAAGAAGTACCAAATCATGGTAGAAAGTTTCACCATCGCATGATTCAACTACTATAGTACCAAGTTTTGTTTTAATCTAGCATATTGCAGCTACCGTAGTACCAAATTTTGAGTTATCTATAGAAATAAAGCAAATAGTTTGTCGGCGGAACACATCCGGGTGGACCACTCCTATTTTTGATTGGTCTTGATTCAACTACTTTGGTGATGAAAGTGGACCAATTTTTATACTAAAAACAGATGAATTTTTTTTTTAGATACTGCACAGATACTTTTTTAAAAGAGCTCTAAAAACTGTTCATTTTTTGTGAGGACACTATATACAACAAGTTATTAGATTTAAAGACATTACGTTGCAAAGTTTCCCAACGCGATATCATTCGATTGCTTTTATCTTAAAATAAGAGTCTAATATTAAAGAATAATGAATAACTTTTTTAAAAATTATCCGTTTTAAAGTTCTAAGAGCTGTAATTTTTAAATTAGAGCGCATTTATTTCCCATACATAATCCATTAAATTTGTAAATAATTGTTGATTCGTTCTTGAGAATCACATTCACACAAGGCATTAGAGTATTCTTGCAAAACAAGTGCAAAACGGAAGAAATATTTAATTTAATTTAATTTGTAATATGTTATCTTGGCTTTTTGACTTTCAAGGGAATTTTTAATTATGTTACCAAGCCCAAAATGTGATTTAAAAAATAAATAGTGATTCAATTCTTTTGAAAATTCATTTGAATTTTGTGACCAGCGAAGCGGGCGTAGCCTGCTAGTCATAAATATAGAAATATATTTTCAGTAATCGTAAGAGGATTGATAAAAACTCAATCGGAGTTAGAATCCAAAACAAGAATGCGATAATTTATGAATTCAAAACAGTACAATACTTTATGAATAACACAAGTTATGTTAACTTACCTTTAACAAATAATATTGAGTGGTAATAAAATGCAGTGAAATTATATTGGATTTTTTTTTTTTTTGTCTGAGCGAGAAGAAAACGAACGATAAAAATTAATAGCAGAACAATGATAATTCTTCTTTATATTTTGAAAAACTGTCTCACACTTTCCAGTTAGCTTTTACTCTTACTGTATAACAAAACAGGGAATAAAATTAAAAATCGAAATTTTTTACCTATATGAGTAAAACCAGTTAATATTCATTTATAAATAGAGCACTCAGTTTTACCTGAAACGAAAAGAAAAAGAAAAATTAGATTTCTGTTTTTTCAATTACAGTAATAATTAAACACAAAAATTGTTCAGTAAAAATAGATAATGGAAATCGTAGTAGTATTTATAAATATGTGATATACTAAATACAGTAAATTACATTACATCCTTTATCTCAGGGCTGGCCAACCTGCGGCCCGCCGTGTAAAATTCTGCGGCCCGCGACACAATTTAGGAATTTTTTAATTTGACATCTTCGATTAAAACGTCTAAAATTAAGGTAGGTGAGTCAAAGGTGGCCATAGTTAAGCTTTGAGAATTTTTTTTATTATTTTTTGTTGGGTGTATGTGGCTGGATTTTTTTTTTCGTAAAATGCTACACTTATCTCTTACACATATCAAGTAATAATTTTGTTTGTAAAATGTAATTTAGGTATTTTTATAATACAGTTTGAAAACTGTAGCTTGTGGGCCACCTTTGGCGCATAGTGTTTCAAAGGTGGCCTATATGTTGAAAACATTTAAAAAATGTGGTTAAAATGCTTTTTTTTTTTTTTTTTTTTTTTTTTTAAGGACTAAGGACTGAGGACTATTAGTCTCAATCTGTGGATTTTTACGATACCAGTTTTACGATAGTTGGACATTTGTCGAAATCTAAAATTTATCGAAAATATAATTGAATAATTTGAAAGCGATGTTATAATTTGGAAAAAAAAAAAAAACTAATAGTTCTCCGTCCTAAACTAAATTCTGCTTTTGCCAGAACTTCATCAAAATCTTTTTTTAATAAATTAAAATGCGGATATCATAATCGCGCTAGTAAAGACCTTTGCGAGAAACGTCCGAGTTATTTCGGTTTCAAATTTCACCAAAGGAGTCCTATACTAAAGATTTTTTTATTTATTTATTTTACTTGTTGACACAAAAGGACTTTCAACCACTTTTTGTGCAAAGTAGTTCAGGACTTCTATCCTGAGATTCACTGACTTCTTTCAGCAGATCTGTGGTAGTCTCAATAGTGTGGAAATTGTTGGAGAAAAAATGATAAGTTTTCTTTAGGTATTTATCCACATATATTGAAATTTACTCTTATTGTATTAATTTGCGTATTTATTTACTAGGTTGCCCACGTGTCGCAAGGTTTCCCGACATCTGGGCCATCTTGAGAACATGCATATAGTCGCCATTTGCACGCCATTAAACTTTTAATCTGATAAATGTATTAGAAATGAAGTTAATGTGGTTAAAGGGGAGGAATACATTTTCAGAAACCATATCACAGCTCAAAGTTCTAAGAACTTAAACACATGTAAATTAAAATATTTTCTTACTTGGAAATTAAAACAACTCCTCCTCTAAAGTGAAATCACTACATACAATGACGATCGATCAGGATAATCTCTTCAAATTCAGTCACATACCCTAGAGATACATGATTTGCAATCCAGTAGCACCATGTTGTGATTAAAAATTAAATTAAACCTTTTTTAGAGGAATAGTCTACATTAGGAACACTGGCCACCTATGGCTCACCTACCTTAGTAATTTTTTTTTTTTTTACTTTTTAATGAAAATAGCGAGTAAGGTACCTAAAGAAACAAACATCGCCCTCATTGATGTTAATATAATATTATCAGATCAATAAACGGTTCTTACTATTATACTTATGTATACATAATCATAAGTTTTTGGCCGTTTAAGAGTTATTCTATGAATAAAAATATAGTTAATATACATATTTTCTGTTTAAAAACTCCGTAATCGTTATAAACGGCTTTTTCTGTCACACAATAGTTGAAATAAAAGGCTATCGTGACAAAATTTCGAAAAATATGACATTTTTTTCCCCTAGGAAATAAAATTACTGAATATCTATAGTTTTCAAAAATTATTTTTTTTAAATTCCTATTTTATTTAGCATTGATTTTATGAGTTATTATACAGATACGCTAAAAAACTAATACAAGGCTGACTAAAAGGTTAAATCCTCACAAGCCCACTGGAATAAGAATTACCTACTATACGTATATGGTTCATATATTTATGCAATGCAGTTCGCCTGTGTAAAATAGATTTCGAATGCGGCCCGCCAAAAGCTTTGATTTGAACAGGTCTGCTTTATCTAATTATTAAAAAAATGTGTTTAGAATATAGAGGCCAAAAAGTCATATATCTCAAATAAAAGCTGTAATTTTTTTTTAGTTATGTTATTTTCATGTGATCTTTATTCTGTTGTGTAAATCTGTTATAATCGTTATTTATTTATTTATTTATTTATTTTTAACTGTTACTCTTGATATTATATGTACAGTCGCTGAAATAAATTTGGTTTCTAATTACAAAAAAAAAAAAAAAAAAAAGTGTATAGAAAATGCTGTAATTTTTTAACGATCTTAAAACAAATTATTGAGATAGTAAATGACCATTATTGTTGTGCCGTCGAAAATTTTTGAATTCTAAATTCTATGAAAATAGAAAGCCTCCCAAATTATTTTCAAGGAATACCAAATATTTGATTTCCAGATAAACAAAATATATTTGTATATAAGTAAAGTTTATTTTAGGTAGAAAAATAGTGTGTTTTTTAACGTTTTTAAAACAAATTATTGAGATAATAAATGACCGTTACTGTTATACCGTCGAAAATTCTTGCATTCTAATTTCTATGAAAATAGAAAGGTTCCTAAATTATTTTCAAAAAATAACCAAAGATTTGATTTTCAAAATAAATATAGATTTATATATATTTATATTTTATTGTAGAGAGAAAAATAACGCGTTTTTTTATATGAAAATACTTTTAATAACAGTTTTTTTCCTCTATTCGACGGAGTGTAATCGTTCAAATTTCCGTAGTCTGTAGCGAGTTTTTCTTAAAATATATATATGTATATATATATATATATATATATATATAATTTTGTAGAAAGTTTAGATATTTTAATTAAGATGCTGTATTATTTTCATGTGAAAGAGCATCCTGATAAAAAATTTTTGATGATTGTTATTTAAAAAAAAAAAAAAAAAAAAAAAAAAAATTTAAAATAAGTTATAGCTTTTACTAAAAGTTTTAATAGTAATAATAATCACGGTTGTCAGATTTGCTGCCCGGTTAGATACCCATTCGGAAATGGACTGCTCGCAAAAAAATGACGAATTAAAACGGATAATTCACAAAATACGATAATTGAAAAAAGTTTAAAAAATTGAAAATTGTTAAAAAAGTTTAAAAATTGCAAGGACAGGTAATTTAAGTAATTAAACGAAAAAAAAAAAAAAAATGAATTAGTTGCAAGTAAACCAAAAGGATCTACTTACCAGCTTTGGTGAGTAAATAAAAATTTTATTTTCAGTCCGGTTCTTAACCGTGCTTTTAAATGCCTAAGCTTTCGCATAAAAGTGATAAATGTCATAGGCTTTTCCATGTAAATAATTGAAAAGGTCCGTTAAAAGGCCATTCAATGAAACGTTTCATTAAAGAAGGGGGGGGGGGGAGGTTAGAGAAACAATTTCTGGTATACTGAATGCAATCTTTTTTTTTTTTTTTTTTCCTCACTGAGAGTTTAATTAAGAAAAAAAAAGAGTAATGATCTGAAGAAGAAAAAAAACCAGCAATTAATGCGATAAGAAGAATAAAAAACATCTGCAACTGAAACACAGAAATTTAAGAGAATTAATGGTATTCGCTTAAAGGTCTAATATCTGCGTACGGATGAAATAAAGAATTCTCAACGAGAAAACAAAATCTTTTTAAAGAGAAATGGTGGCAATTGAACATTTCTTTTTTCTCTTTCCCAGCGATAACAGAAACTGATTTGAGGGTATTTTATGGTACTTTACGGTACTTTTTCTTCAACCGTTCAAAATTAAATTTTTTAAGAGGCTACAATAAAACGCTGAGATATCATTTTAAGTTAACCGGAATGCTTCAACATCAAAAAATATATTTCTTTTTCTTTACTCAAAAATTAACAACGTATTTCAAAATAAAAAGGTTCCTACAAGCTGCTTCATGCACATTTTCAAAAATTACAAATGCATACTACTGACTACTATGTAATTATTAAAGTTTAATGCTCACTATAGCATTTGTTTTTTTATAAAAGTTGTAAGAAAATGCATAGTAACGTGTAAATACATAATTAAGAAGTACAATGGCTTTATTAGGAATGCAGTGAGAAAATAGAAGATAAAAAGAAGGGGTGGGGTATACTGGAAGCATTTTTATTTCTCCGTTATTAACAACATTTTATGATTTCGTCACTTTTGTTTGATGCACTTAGTTCATTTTTCGTACTAGTATTAGCTCTAAAATAAAATATCATTAATATTATTAAACAAGAACTAATTTGACAGTTGTGAATTTTCCAAATGTGAAAAAATTTAAAAAATAAACATTAAATAAATAAATGTATGCAAATGCATTAGTTATTGAGTAATTTTATAAACAAATTTCTCCACAGCATATCATGGGTTTTGGCTTTTGGCAAAAACAGATATTGCGGCATTTTTTGTGAAAGCTTTCTTTACCGATACTTTCTTCTATCTTTTAGCAAATTAATAATAGATTAATTTTTTTAATTATTATTATCATTAATTATTATTATTATTTTAGAATATTATAATGACTCTCCCCCTCCCCCTCCCCCCTGGTAAAATAGCAGAATTAGTGTATCAAGTTATAAGTAATTGACAACCTATGATATCCAGTTATCGAAACTTTGAACATGAATAAAAATGACTAGGTAGGTGGAAAATTTTCTATCATCTTATTTTAAAACATGAATAAATAAATTTAATTAGTGCTTTAGATCACAATATAATCCTTGTCTTTTCTGCTCTAAATTAAAATACTATTAAAGATCAAGGCGCATATTAGGTAAGAAAAAATAATTATTATATTTTGAAAGTGCAATAAGGTATTTGCCCATCCCAATTGAATTGCAGTAGAGATTTAGAAGGTATTTGCCATTTGCGAAATAAAAATCATTCAGATTATTTGTAGAATAGTTTCCTTTTATTTATTTACTACCAGGCTTTGCCCGCTTCCCTGGTCACTATATTTAAATGAAAAAAAAAAAAAAGAAAGAAAAGAAAAGAAAGCGGATCATCCCTTTTATACCGATTTACAAACAGAAATAAAAAATAAAATACATTGAAATTGCTCAAAAGCTTCGCTTAGGGTCCTTTTCGCCTTCGCCCAAGACTTCCTCTCCGCAACATGCCGTGTCGTTGTCTCTGGTGCCTGCGAAAGCGCCTTACCCGTGAACTTCAATTTGGGGGCCTACTGAATGACAGTATTAAAACGAAGATTATCGAAAAATATCGAAGTAAACTTTTATATTTAAATTGAAATTATACATAAACAACACTTTACGCACTATACACAGTATCGCCATATTGGCAATTTTTTTCCCCCTTGTGTATACTTACTTGTATAAAAAGGGGGGGAGGAATTTTTTCAGTACCTATTCTGGTAATACTTTTATTGGTTGTACCTTTTCGTTAATTTATAAGAATCTCTCATATTCTGTTTATATTTTTAATGGTTTTTAGGTGTAAGACAGTGCTTGTTGAAATAAATTTTCTATTTCTAAAACTAAATTCCCCCCCCCCCATAAAATTATCTATTCAGATAAAAATAGATCATTTATGTGACTATTATTTCTGTTTCAAAATTTTTTCTGCAATATTTTATAATTTATTTACATTTTTGATGCGGTACTTGGCTTAAAATGGCTATTGCTAAATGAAAGTTCTTGGCAAAAAATGTGCAGTGTACTTCAGCGCCAAAATTAAAAATATCGCCCATGAGGATTTATAAACAAAACTGATAAAATTAAAAAAGATTTTTGATGCTTAAAGTAAGAAAGAAACGCTATGCAGTCGAATATTACGTCGCGGGCAGTTTTATTTACCTATTTATTTACTTATTTAACAACAACTTGGCAGTAAAAATATAAAAAGTTGTAGTTTAAAAAATAAGAAATCTTTTCAGAACAACAGATATTAGTATCATGAACTATATCAGAACTTTATCAATATTTATAAAATTTTTAAAGTGATATAATGACGTCAATATTTTGAAATGCATAATTACTTACTTTATAATTTTTTATTGTTTACGTTTAATTAAATGTATTTATTTTTATGTCGAAAAAAAAAAAAAAAAAAAAAAAAAACTCGTAATCTATTTTTGGCAACAATTAAATTATAGTTAAAATTATAATGTCTAATTTAAAGCCATTATGAGGTTATTAATTTCATATTTTAATTAATTAAAAGAAAACTAATCAAAAATTTGAAAATCGGGCTTCGAGGTGCACAGGGACCCCTCGGGGGGGGGGGGGCACCTTAGTGTCAAATCACGTGATCGTCCGAGCTACCGTCTTTGCGCTACTCTGTCCACACACAAACAGACATTACCTTTTATATATTTAAAGATTTATTTTAGTACAAAAAACAGGTCGTACTATATCTTTCAGACAGCGATTTCGCATTGTCGACATTTATCGTATTACACCTTGAATGAACGTGCAAATATTTTTGTTTTCATTTAAAAAATATAAAGCTGAATAATTGTCATTGTATCTGTCCGGGTTAGTAGATCTTATCAAAAATTGTTATATTTATTAATAAGGGAAAAAATCTAGCTAACGCTGCATTTGTTAGTTCAATCGGATAATTGATTCAAAAGATGTTAAATAAAAACCCTATTTTAACTTTAAAATTATTTAAATGAAAAAAAAAAAAAGTGATGCCAACAATAAATAAATAAACGAATATATTTCTTTTAAGGTAAAAAAAAAAAAAAAAAAAAAAAAAAAAAAAAAGAACGCGCAAATTTTTTTTTTTTTTTTTTTTTAAACAGTTAAAATAAAATTGAGAAAAATCGTGTTAAAGAGATAAAAGAACTTCAATATAGAACCCCTTTGCAAAATTTGAAATTTGGCACCGAATTAGCTCGGATGTTTCTCGTCAAGGTCTTTACTTACGCAGTTGCAATGTTCATTTTAATTTATCCCCAAAATGACAACAAAAATATAAAAACCGTCAAGAGGTTCCAATGCTAAAGCTGTGAGGTTGAGACGTCAGAACGTCGCCACAGTTGTTTTAATTAAGCTGGATCCAGCAAAGTAGAAAGTGGGGACAGTTAAAATCACTTCGTCGCCAGTGACTCGGTGAAGGATGAGGTCGAGTTAGTTTTGTGTCGGCAGGGTGCTGCAATAAAATACTTAGATTTTGAATATTAGATAAATTAGAAGTGATTTTTGAAAGGACGGATTGAAATGTAGTGAAAGGAGGGTGTAGGAAGAAGTATAAAAATAGAGATGGTTTTAGTAGATGGTGTGGATGTTGGAGGATATTATAGTGGATGGTGATGAATCTTATTTTGGCGAGTATCGAGAAGTAGAGTTGTGGAGATTTAGTTTCGTGAAGTTAAGTAGTGATGAGTGTTGGTGTGCGTATCTACTAGCATTCGGAAAGGTAAAGTCTGGCCTGAAGGGAATCCTCTGATCCATAGTGAAGTCGTAGTAGTGGAGTACGAGTGCAACCGTTTCTACACCTTCGACTATCTGCTGGGGTGAGATATTTAAGATTATCTAATTAAATTGTTGATTCATATATTTTGATTAAGTAATACGCTGACTGAGCTAAGTTTTATTACCAGGCCGCCCTCCCATTAATCTGGTTCAAATAAACTCTCATTGTTTGTTCAATTCAAGTCTCTGGTTCTCTTAGTAATCTAATTAAGTATTTAAGTTAATATGGAGTTTGCAGGAACGCAAACTCCACAAAGCTACGCCAAAGTAATTCTAAGAAATGAATATAGTAACCAATGCTAGGAAATGGAATGCAGTATAAGTTCTGTCGTACTAAATTAAATTTTGTTTACAGAAAATACAAGCAGATATTTTTTATTCATTTATTTTAAGCTGCATTAAAAAAAAAAAAAAAAAAAAAAAAAAAAAAAAACTTTATATTAAATAATATAGATTAATCTAATAAGAAATGCTGATAAAATTTTGTCTGAAAAAAGGTTAGGCGATAAAGCATAGGAGATTAATAGTTTTAGTTCCGGGAAAAAAAAAAAAAAAAAAAAATATTTATATATATATATATATATATATGTGTGTGTGTGTGTGTGTGTGTGTTTTACATTGTATCACATTTGGCCTTTAAGCCACAGGATAAGTTCTTAAAAAAGAAAAAAAGAAAATTAACAGAATATTTTGCGAAGCTTCTATTACCTATAATATTAAAATATTTTATGCAGTTATTTAGATACCCAGTTATATCGTTAAACCTTATCTTTCAAACAATTGAATGAAAATTTTATAGAAGACAATTTTCTACGCCTTTGTTTGCGTGATTAAATTTTAGAGGAAGATAAATATTAATTTTAGTAAATAGGGTAACTGTAAACATTTAACGCTTGTTCAAATTTCAACAACGGTTCATTTTCTTTTTCAAATAAATCCTTCGCAGAAATACTTAACTCAAGTCATTAAATTCATTATTGTTAATAATTTTAAAAGGAAAAAAAAAAAGAAATAAACGAAGTTTTTTTAAAACATAGACTTAATTGCCTTAAGTAATACTTCGACTTCTCAAAACAATGTCGGATTTCCAAATACTCTTGTCGCTTAAAATACGGTAGAATGATTCTTTTTGGCAGTACATCTTGCCGTCGACTGAATTGAATTTAGCTGCAAAATCGATAGCTCCAAATCGAAAGCAAAGCATTGTTTTAGTTAAAGCGGAGATTCGGTTATTTATGCATGAACAAACTACGAATTCTCCCAAATAGAGTAGTCATTTCAAAAGAAATGGTTAAACGAAAGTGCTTACAAATCTTATGGGAGCACTCGAATCTTGATGATTTTTTTTTTAAGCTATAAACCCCTCTTCGTTTTGATTTCACTGAGAAAATTTTGTTCTTTTCAGAGATTGACGTCAATCCGCCACTTAAATAGACAATTCGGTTTAAAACAATTCGGTTTATGCAAAAGTAAATTTACAGCATAAAGATTTAAGGAATATGTAATTGAAAATTCTAAGCATTTGTATGATGAGTCAAATAAAATAAAATAAATACCGATGCATTCCTTTTTTTTTTTTTTTCATTAGCCATTATATCTTTTGTTGCTAATATTTTATTTAGAACAGATAAAAATGCGTAAAAGTATTTAATTTGAAATAAAAGGTTAATTATTTTTTTTTTAATATAATTAAAATACGTGATGAAGTAAGGTTTAGACCGATTAAAAATATTAACTGAAATGAAGTACTACTTTTCTTTTAATAATAATTTAAAACAATAGTTTTACTGCGCACACAAGTGGCTGTAAGTCATAGGACTTTTGACGAATCCATAAGGCGGAACATAAATTATAATTAAGAAATTTTCATTTACCAACATTACCATGTAAAACATACACACACACACATATATACATATACGTATATTACGTAGTACAGAAACCTCTACGAGTCCAACAAAATTTCTAGCAATACCGGGGACTCGGCTAATTTTTCTCCTTTCTCCTGACACGGACAACATAGTACCAGAAACCTGTATAAATAGAACAATTTTCTGATGACTAGAAGTGGGTGAAAATAATTTTTAAACTGTGTGCTATAAAACCAATCCGGCTGACATTTTTTTTTTTTTTTTTTTCTTTCGTGTGTGTGTGGCACTTCCCATCTACAACCTTTCAACGCAGAACCGCTCAGCCGCTGGTGGGCCTCATCATTATTTTATTTACTATTTTCTTTTCTTTTATTTTCTTTCCTTCTTTTTTTTTTTTTTTTTTCTTTATAAGTTTTCTTTATTTATTCGTTGGAAGAAATATTTTTTTCTTATTTTATTTAACCTCCAAATTAAACATATTTAAATTTCATTATACAAATCACGTTTTCCATTATCCATTTAAAAGTTTCCTGGGAATGATATTTAATTTCAGAGGAAAAGTTTCTGTGAATAACTTCATTGTAATTTTGAAACCGAAAATAATAATAATAAAATAAAATTAATTAATTAATAAATAAGAAGAAGAAAAAGAAAAAGAAAAAGAAAAGAAAAGAAAAAAGGATTCAGAAAAAAATATGCTGAACTGATCAAGAATTACCAGTATGATTTAACTTTTTATCTACAAATTGCTTTCTTTCAGATCCCTTTCTTCCCCCTGCAAAATGGATCTTGTAATTTCTTGAAAATTTGTAAATAAATTGCACTCGTGCTTTTTTTTTTTTTTTTCAACTGGTAAAGTACCGAACTTAACTATGTATATCGGAAAAAAAAATTCTTGTGGGTTTTTGTATTTCATAATGGTTTTTAAAAATAATTCTTACTTTTTGAAAGAAAATTCGGAGGTATTTCTTGCAGTTGATTCCATGCCTATTCACAAGAATTTTATGTAATTTTGTCACGAACTATTATTTAGGTCAAAGAAGGCATTTTATGATAATAATTAATAATTTGTGATAAGTTACCCTATAACACAGAATAATTTTATCTTTCTTACTTTAAAATATAGTGTCTAAAAAAATATAAATAAAATGTTAACATTTTGTAAGATATGATAAAATTAATTAAGTATTTATAAAAAAGAAGAAAGAATTATAATAATAACGCAAATATAAAATAAAAATCTACAGCTATTAGACAAATAGGTTTCGTTTGATGGCACGTAAAAAAAAAGAAAGAAAGAAAGAAAGAAATTATATTTTTCTTCAGTTTAAAACCTTTTCCATGCCGGTTAAAAAATCGTTCATTGAAAATGTGCATGAGTTATGACAGGAGACTAGAAAAACGGAAAAAACGAAATTTGATATTTGATGTTTAGTGACATACACGCACTCTTTAGGAAATTAAATTGGATATGACTTTTCCCGAAGTCCATAATGAGCCACGACATTCAATAAAGTAGAAAAATACAATATAATGACTGCTCAATTTTTAGCCTCATGTTACGTTTAAATTTTAAATGCTTTTTAGTTCCCCATCATACTACAGGTATGGGGAACTTAAGTAATCGTGAAAATTTTCGACCTCGGTTTTTTGACTTTTTTACACATTTTCAGGTGGGAGGAATCCGAAAATGACAAGTGTCTGTCTGTAGGGTGTCTGTTAGTCTGTTAGTCCGTTAGTTTGTTAGTCTGTGTACACGATATCTCAAGAACAGATTGTCGCAGAGAGGTCAGACCAGTTTTAAAATATTACTTTCGACACTGGCAAGAACCCTATTCATTTGCAACATTCGATTTTAAAAACTTCGTAAGTTATTAGAAATTTACGATTTTCTTAACATGGGAGAATAGGAGAAAAATTCACTTAAACATGCATTAAATGGAAACTTTTTACTGTAAAAATGTCAGACCAGTTTTAAAATATCCGTTTTGATGCCGGAATGAACATCAGTAACTATAAATATGCTACTTTGAAAATTTCGCAAGTTATTGGAAATTTACGAATTTCTTAACATGGCAGTATAGGGCAAAATTTCACATAAACGTCAATTTTGAGCGATATTTTCATCGTAAAGATGTCACAATACTTTTGAAATTTTATTTAGGACACTGGCATGAACATTAATGACTATGAATTTTCAAATATAAAAATTTCGTAAGTTATTGGAAATTTACGAATTTCTTAACATGGCAGAATAGAACAAAATTTCACATAAACGTCAATTTTGAGGGATATTTTCATCGTAAAGATGTCAAACCACTTTCGAAATATTATTTAGGTTACTGGCATGAATATCATGGACTATGATTTTTCCTATTTAAAAAATGCGTAAGTTATTTGGAATTTACGATTTACTTAACATGTCAGAATAAGGCAAAATTGAGCATAAACTTCCATTTTGAGGATCGTAAATACATTAGACAACTTCAAAATTACATTTATGATATTTTTTTGAACATGATTGAATACAAATATTCTAATAGGAAAATTTCGTAAATTATTCGTAATTTACGATTTTATCAACATAGCGAAATTGTAATTTTTTCCTATAAATATGAATTTTGAGGATTATTGCATTGGAAATAGTAGCATGAAAACTAAACAACGGAATTGACCCTGATAAAATAAATTAATAGATTAGAATAAGATAAATATATCGACGTCAACGATGGATAGCCTATTAGGCGGGAATTTCTTTCTGTCACTGTATCAAGCTTTGGTCAGATTCATTTTTTTTAACATGATGAAATATGTCTCGCACTAGAAATTTATGAGACCATAAACATGGTGGGGAACTGAACAGAGTCCACCTATGCCAACTAGTTTCTTTTTTTAAACAAACATTAGTTTTTATAATTTATTTAATTACTAGCAGGCTTTGCCCGCTTCGCTGGACACTATATTTAAATGATTTCTTTGTAACTGAATATATTTCGATTGGCGACTATTTTCGTCACAGCTTTAGTATGGGACCTCCTTGGCAATATCAAACATTTTTTGAACTTCTCGAATCTGTACAACAAAACTATTATTAAAACAAATATTTTCGAAAACAGTCCAATAGCTGGTGTTAATTCTTCGAATATTCTGGAAACACTTGAAGCTGTTACTCGTACAGTATAAGTCATTATTCGATGAATGTTCTGGGACAGTCCAAAAAATAGTCACTTGTTCCACAGGAGTAAAGCAAATAACATCAACTACACCAGAGCAAAAATTTTCGCTCACTCAAGAAAAATGTCCAGTCGCTTAGAGCTCAATCCCTAAAGTGCAATGACTCAGAATAGGTCTCTGAATAACTCTGGATCGCAGTGACTACATACTCTTTCGCAAAAATCAACTTACACCTACTTATAACTTTTGGCGATGGGGCTTGGAGATGCCTCCATCGAGAATCCCTTGGTAAGCTCAAGGTCTATGTTCCCGTGTGTCGGAGAGCTTCGAAACATCGGGAACCCTAAACTATCATTTTTCACCAAATTTGGTCGCCCACTCGCCAAGTTTGTCTCCAAGAAAATGCTTTCTATTAAACATATCTTCATTTAGTTATTTAAATATTAATTTGAATTAATCAAATATTTCTGCCCGACAGCATGCAAGTGCAGTCACACACAGCAGCTCATTTATTTGTATGTTAAATTAGCGTAGTGATTGGTATATAAAAAAATAAATAAATAACTAAACATTATCGTGCTACGCAACTTTATTATATCTCTCCCTTGGCGGCTTTTGAATTTTTGTCGCCATATGAGCGATTATTATTATTATTATTATTATTATTATTATTATTATTTTGTATAATTTCTTGCATAAAAATAGAAAGCGTTTTATCGGACACATTTTCGTTAACATATAAGAACCCTTCATATTCTGTTTATTTTATTAATGGTTTTTAGGTTTAAAATAGTGCTTGATGAAATAAATTTTCTATTTTTAAAACTGCACTTTTTTTTCTATAAAATTATCTACTCAGATAAAAATAGATCATTTATGTGACTACTATTTCAGTTTATTTTTTTCGTTTTGTAATATTTTAAAAATTTTACATTTTTCTTGAACTACCTAGATAAAATCGCTGTTGCTAAATTAAACCTCTTGGCGAAAAATGTCCGGTGTACTTCAACGCAACAATTTAAAAAATCACCCAGGAGGATCTATAAATAAAACTGATTTTAGTACAACATATATTAGCATCGTAAACTATATTAGCACTTTATCAATGTGCAAAAGAAATTTTAAATTAAAAGTGACGTCAATTTTTGTGCGATGCATAATTTATTTAATTTTTTAATTTTTTATTGTTCACGTTTAGATAAATGTATTTATTTTCCTGTTGGAAAAAAAAATAAACTCGTATTTTTTTGGGCAACAATTAAATTATGGATAAAATTTAAATGGCTAATTTTTTGCTATTATTAGCTTACAAAATTGCTATTTTATGCATAAAAATAACACAAAAAAGTTTTTTTTTCGGAATAAAAGGCAGCCAACTTTGTAAGTTAGGGTATAAGCAATCTCCATTACAAATTTCATCGAAATCCGTCGAGCAGTTTTGGCGTGAAACTCAGTCAAATAAATTCACAGACATTCACATTTATAATATACTAGCTGTTACCCGCGACTTCGTTCACGTGGAAATTTTGATGTGTATGTGTGGGAACTGACGGTTTGATCATAATATGTAATGAAATGAAACCTTATCATTGTGGTGCTGTGCAAAACAGTGTCTGATAAAGTACACTCAAAAAATTTGTAACTCATTGAAAGCCAAAATAAAATGCCAAAATAAATAAATAAAAAAGTTATCGCCAAAATGGCGATAAAAATTTAAAATTCGTCCATAGGGATTCTGTACTAAAACAGTACTGCGTTGTGGAAGTATAAAAACTGGGTCGTCAATTATGAATTTTATTTCGAAACCTTTCTTTGTATGATTTTAGTTCACTATTGCACAATATTAATCTGGTTCTAATAATAATTTGGTGACTGGTTAATTAAAATTTTAACTATGTGGTGAAATTCATATAATATTTATGAATTTCAAATTTTTAATTTTTTTTTTTTTTTTTTTTTTTTTTTTTTTTACAAAAAAATGATTTTTTTTTTTCCCATTTCCCGGCGAATTGTTGAATAATATTTTAGTTCTTAAACAATTTTGGACGGCTTTGCCCGCTTCGCTGGCAAACTCTTTTCTATATGCTTTATGAAAAAAAAAAAAAAAAAAAACTGAAATCGGTCAAAAGCTTGCTTTGGTTTCCCGCTGCCTTAGGCAGCGCCTTGTTCTTCCTTGCAATCTCCGGTGCTTGTCCCTATTGCCTGCGACAATGGCTTACTCGTGGGCTTCCATTTGGTTGCTTATCATACATAACAGTTTCGATACGGACAGTATCGAAAAATTTGAAGTAGCTCTTTTATATCTGAATCCCAGTTACATATGAACAACATTATATGTGATGTACATAATATTTGCTCTCAAGTTATTTCCTATATTTATTTGATTTAATCAATCAACCATAGAATGACAGCAATTTCAAGCCACATATAATATTACAATATGCTATGATCGGCAACTTCTATCGCATGAGACAATTATTATTTTGTGGTTATATATACTTCATGCTTAGTTAATAGTAGTTGGTATATAGAAAAATAAATAAATTAGTATGTAAACTTGATCATGGTACAGCCTTAATGCTCTTAGCGACTTTTAAATTTTTGTTGCCGTTTTAGACCAAAATATAATTTATGCGATTATTGTTAATATACGCAAGCGAAGTGTGACGTCACTGACCGTCCGTGGATGCAAGAAAATGATTTCCTATGTCAATCGCCCATTGGATTTTTTGTAAAAAATGATTAAAAATCGAAGAAAATTATTTCCCGATTTTAATCCCCATATTTGGGTACACATATGTATTAGTTATCATGTGCATGTTTAACACATGCACATGATAACTAATACATTGAGTTATTTTGCTGTCAAATTGACAAAATTTTAATTTTAAATTTCAAAACTCTGTCGTTCTTGGCGCTTATTGTATTTGGTGATCAAAAACGTAATACGAAAATATACATGCCAGATGTATATTTTCGTAATATGCATTGTACGAAATATTGTTTCATATTATTCATTACTGTCTTAAAATAAGTTGTTAAAATAACCATGATTTTTGAAAGGAATTAAATTATGTTCGCCAAATAATTTGGCGATATTTTATTTTTCTACCAAGGATGACCGATATCAAATCTATTCCGCTACAACATATTAGTATCTTATATCAGATACTTTATTTAGACATTTGAAAACAAATTTGACTGCAAATTATGATAGAATATTTATCATTTCCCTTTTAATCAGTACATTAGTTGGATATTTATTGTGTTAATATCATCCTTTGAAATTAAATGTTTGTGTTTTCAATCGAATATGGAAGTTTGCCATTTTTTTTCTACAGTTTTGAAATTAAAAATTCAAATTTTGTCAATTTTACAACAAAACTAACTTAATCTAATGCATGGACATGATAACTAATACATATCTATACCTAAATATGCGGATTAAAATCGGGAAATATTTTTCCTCGATTTTTAATAATTTTTTACAAAAAATCCAATGGCGTTTAACATAGGAAATATTTTTCTTGCATCCACGAACGGCCAGTGACGTCATCACTTCGCTTGCGTATTTCTTTCTATCTTTTCCTTGGCGAAAAATGTCCGATCTACTTCAGCATCAAAATTATAAAAAATTGTCAAGAATTATCAATAAGAAAATACCTTTACCATAATGCTGAATTAACTTTTATGCCAAGCGTGTTTCATCCGCCATACTAAAAAAAAAAAAATCTGAAGTTGAGGTATATAAAAAAATCTGGAGTGACTCCACTCGACTTTCCGAACATTGAGTAACTAACAGTTTTGTAGATAAAATAAAGAAAGAGGAGTTGCTAAACAAACAAAAAAGAGAAAACCATAACAGAGTGTTTGAGTATTTTTCTCCATATATCACACGAGGTTTTATTTAACGCTACTGAACTTTGAGCCCTTAGATCATAAGGATAAAGAATTTTTCGTTGTGTCCCTGTAAAAATCTATAAATGCTAGATTCACCAAAATCCAAAATGCTTATAGTTAGTGCAACAGTGATTTATAATATTCATACAAATTTTCAGCTCAATTGAATAAGGCGTTTAGATGCTATCGCTGGTCTCATAGGCCATAAAGATAAAGAATTTTTCTTTGTCTCCCTGTAAAAAAACTGTAAGTGCTAGATTCACCAAAATCTATACAGATTGAGTATCTGTGACCTATAATATGTGTATAAAGTTTTTGCTCAATTGAATAAGGCGTTTAGATGCTATCGCACTTTTAAAAATTTGGCAAAGAATTTTTCTTTGTGTCCCTGTAAAAAAACTATAAGTGCTAGATTCTCCAAAATCTATACAGATTGAGTATCTGTGACCTATAATATGTGTATAAAGTTTTTGCTCAATTGAACAAGGCGTTTAGATGCTATCACACTTTTAAGATTTTGGTCCCTTGGCCATAATGATAAAGAATTTTTCTTTGTGTCCCTGTAAAAAAACTATAAGTGCTAGATTCACCAAAATCTATAGGGTTCGTACTATGGTGACTTACAATATACGTACCAACTTTCAGCTTATTCGAACAAAGCGTTTAGACGCTAGCGTGTTCACTCACAGACATACACACATACATACACACATACATACATACATACACACATACATACACACATACATACACACACACATACATACATCATCGTAAAAATAGTGAAAACGGACTCGTTGGACCTCGAAACGTATAGAAACATCAAAATCTCGAATTCGAATTTTTGACATGATTACAATACTTTCCTCACTATAGTGTTCGGAAAGTAAAAATGCTGTGAAATAAAATTCAGAAGAAATATGTTAGATTTGTAATATTACTATTTTATTTTAAAATTATAATGTGTCATTTTCTCATCGACCAATTTAACATTTAGTAATTTCTTAGTTTTCGCATGAAAGCATATTTCATTTTATGCTGAAAACAATAAATAAATATATCTCGTAAACTTGTTTTGGCAACAATTAAAAATTTAAATGGCTTATATTAAGTCAATATAAGTCAATAAGTTTATTATTTTCATATTTTAATTAATTTTAAAGATTTTTTCAATTTTTTTTTTCCTAAACCATCCCTGACTTATAAGGAAAAAAACAAAAAAAGAATGATCGAAATCGGTCAAGTCGTTTACGATTTTATAAATAACATACAGACAAACATTCATTTTTATATATATAGATATAAGATTATTTTTTTTATTCGTCGTTGTTGTTGTGGTTAAATGAATATCGAAATTAATATATATATATATATTGAAAGTCTGGTGAAAATAAATCTTTCACCCCCAAATCTATAGAAGATATTTGTACCTTGATATTAAAGTCGTTCAAAATGTTGCAAAGATTTATTTATTATTTATTTATTTATTTTTAGAGTATTAAAAAAAGTAATTGGATCTTATTTAGAAATTTGGTAGACATGAAAAACCCTCAAAGTACAACGATGGTGCACAGATTTTCCATTTTATGCTTTATAGAGCGTAAATTATAATTTTCTTGGCAATGGTGTTTTTGTGTAACTACTAAAACATTTTTTGAGGACTAGACAACCACAACAAAATTTCAAAATACGTTTCGGTTATATTTCTACTGTATGAATTATAACTATTTGCATTTGTAAAAAAAAAAAAAAAAAAAAAAAAAAAAAAAAATGCACAGCACGTATAGTAATTTCATCTATTTTACATTCTTTTACGCGTTTGACTAACCACGGTCAGTTTGTCATCTTTATTATAACGAAAGTAGAAAAAAAAATGAAAATACCATACATATATTTTTAATACACTTGTAAAAAATATTTTATATAAAATATTCATAATACCCCTTTGAACTGAAATAGTACAAGAAAATTTACATGCAGTCAACAATAACTGTCTTGCTCTGAAACAAAATTGAGCAAGAGACCATTGAGGGAAAGATACAGTTTGTTGAGCAAGACTAATATAATAGCATTTACTTAGTCTTCAGACAGAAAGAAAATCAAATTATTCCAATGTAACCAAAGACATTGAGGAGGGGTGTGAGGGGGGGGGGGGGATGAATGAGAACCAGAACGCCCAAGAAGACTGCAAAATATATGAAAGTAAGAAGCTAAAGATGCCGTTTGTCAAATGTTTGTTCAGAAGGGTCTGAACAAACAAGAGAAGAAAAACAGTAAATGGTGAGAAGCAACGTAAGGAAGTTCTGGAAAATGTCCAATTTTAAGACAGACAGAAGACAAATCTTCGATAATAGATTCTGGTGATAGGTACTGATGGAAAATATTTAAACAGCAACGAAATGAAAACGTGTGAGATGCGGTTTTTTACAGACAAAATGATAGCTAACTTTCAGTGATGTTGAAAAAAGTCTGGAAAAAGGAAAAAAAAATATTCAACTTTGTTTGCTTATAAACTATTTTATGGATAAAGCTTTCTATAAATAGTTTATTTTGTGGATGATTCCGACTAAATTATATTAGAATCTAATGATGCTGTTGAATTGTTTATTCATCCCGTCTTTTAGAGCTATTTTTAAGTGATCATGAAACTGAATGAAATTATTTTAAATTAGTGTCATGTTTTTTGCAATAAATGTGGAGATATGAGAGAACATAAACCTGTTAATAACAATTGTAAAATTTTAGTTTAAAAAATATATAAAATTGTAAATTTCTTTCTTGTCTTTTTAATTACTTCTCTTTAAAATTTCTAGAGTGGGAATCTCACTCCTTAAAACAATGACAATTATTTTGACACGAATTAAAGTGAGAAAATACTATTGTCGCTCTTGAAAATGTGACATTTCTCACTTTTCTCTAAAGAGAGACGTGTAGTCATCTGTTACAAAGAGTGAAGTCATCAGCTATTGCAAGATCAACCTTATGAAGAGTGAAGAATTGCTGGCGCCATCTACTTTCCATATTCCGAATGAAATATGAAAGTCAATTTCTGGATGATCTGATGAATGTGATTTGTTTAACAGAACTTATTGAAGATATTTGAGTATAAAAAAGGCAAATAATTACGTTAAAAGCTATTTTGGTAAATATAAATTTTTTATACAATTGATAAAATCGAAGTGTTATTAGTAAAGAATCGAAAATCGTAAGAAAAGTATGGAAATTCGTAAATGAAAGCAAGTGGTTTTATTCGGAAATATATAATGTAGAAAATAAAATATTAATGCAAATACTTAATGCACACCGTCTTAAAATCTATAGGAATTTATATTTTTATTATATTCATTGATACCTAACGAATGTGAAATATTCATAAAGCTGGCTATAATATTTTACTAAAAATTAAAATCATCAGCAAAATTTATACTCCTGAACAGACTAGTTTTTCAAGAAATTCTGTAGATGTGTGTGTAACTATTTAATTATTTTTTTAAACATGCACACTCAAGAATTTTTCTTTTCCCCCAAGCTACTTTAAAAATAACTATTTGACTTAGGGAATTCCTTTTCAAGTACACATTTTCATTTAAAAAATAATTCTAATTTTAAAAATTTAAAAATAATTCTAATTTTAATAATTTAAAATAATTCTGATTTTAATTTTAAAATGTACATTAGAATTCTGTAATTTTATATTTTTAATAAATGAAGTAAAAGTTTATAAATGCGATTAATCTCTTATGTGAATGATTTATCACTGTAAATTAAGCGAACTCTGTGTGTCCCCAGTGGTTCTGTGGTAAGACGCTCACCTGCCACGGAGATGGCTTCAGTTCGATTTCCCTCAGGTCCAATTTGCATCCTTTCGATCGTTTAAGTAGAGACAATGCTAATAAAAAAAAAGATTTCATCTAGCGTATCCGAATTTTTTAGGAAAAATAAACGGTCATATTCTTTGAATTACTCGGAATAATCTCACTCTTAATAAAGAGTGAGAAATCTCACTCTTTCGAAAAGATACTTTTCACTCTTTAGAGCTCTATTTTGGCATGTTCAAAGAGTGATATGCCACTCTTTTAGAGTCAGATCTCACTCTTCATATTTTTGAGAGTTGAAATCACAACACAATGCATCCCTCTGTTCAATTAATGCTGCATCTCAATGTTATTTTATTTGAATAAATTTTCGATATCGAAATTTTCTGCAATGATTTATTGTTTAAGAAATTGTAAAATGTATACAGTAGGTGTTCAAAATATTCGTTTTTTTTTTTTTTTTTTTTTTTTTTTTTTTGACTTTTTTTTTGACTTTTTTTTTGACTTTTTTTCAATTATCTAAAAAAATACTAGACGAATAAAACTTCATACATGGAAAAAAAAATTAAAAACTTCTATTTTCCATTATCGATTTAGTCCAGAGTGCAATTAGGGGACCAATCACAAATTGAAGAAGAGCAAAAATACTTTGGATCACCCTGTATCACAAAAAGCCACAAAGGACTTGTAACTTTAATAAATTGTTGCACATACTAAGTACAATATTTGTATGATTTGGTGCAGGAATTGCGCAATTATATAGGCAGATATTTTTTTTTTTTTTTTTTTTTTTTTTAATTACCAAATTTTTTGATAAGTTTTTCGCTTATAACTAGAACTGATTTCCATAAAACTTTACAAAACTTGCTGGAAAATTGACAAAACATTAGAGAAACATTATTCTGGAACATAAAATTCACACGTGTAATATTCGTTGGGATATGAGTATTTTTAGTAAATGTTATTTTACAGCGCATGCGCAGTTAGAAAAAAAATTGCATAGGTTGAAAGCTAAATATATTGAGCAACTTTTGTCAAAAGCTCATTTGAATAGAGTAAAACTTAAGCAAATTGTCGGCAAAAGAACTATCACGTTTTTAGGTATTTTTCAGAGTTGAAATTTTATAAGGAATTTTACACATGCTACGTACTTAATATGAAGATCCAATTATTTCAATCACGTTGCAAAAGTCCTTTTTTGTGAAAAACCCCTTATGAACTCACAAATCTTAGTAAATAAATAAAGATATGTTAAAGTTACAAGTCTATAAGGTTTTTTTTTTTTTTTTTTTTTTTTTTTTTTAAGAACTTTTTCAATGCGGTTGAAATAATTGGATCTTCAAATTAAATACGTAGTATGTGAAAAACTTCTTATGAAATTTCAACTCTGGAAAATACCTAAAATCAGCTCGTTATTTTGCCGACCATCTGTTTAATTTTTGCTCTATTGACATGAGCTTTTGACAAAAATTACTCAAAATACCTAGCTTTAAGTCTATGCAATAAAACTTTTTCTATGTTTCGCGCATGCGCAGTAAAATAATATTTACTGAAAATGCTCATATCTCAACGGATATTACACGTGGGAATTTTATGTTTTAGAATAAAGTTTTTCTTACGTTTTGTCAATTTTTCAGCAATATATATATATGTGTGTGTGTGTGTGTGTGTGTGTGAAGTTTTATATGAAGACAAACTTAAAGCAAGAATGTGTGTTTTCTGAGTAAAGATTTAATGCAGAGAAGCCAAGGTACTACAAACAAAAAATAAGATTCATACCATTATTTAAGAATAGTAATCTTCGACTTATTTAATCGCAACTAATTATTATAAAAGAATATCATAAAAAAAAAAAAAAAAAAAAAAAAAATCCCGTATGCGGGTTACAAATAATTCGTAATAATTTGGCACCTCTGCTTAATATCTGTTCGTACGATTAATGTGCGATCGTAAACAGTGAAGAAAGAAGGAAAAAAAGAAAGAAAAGAAGCTTATTTTTATTTGTTTCACCCAGTGCAATTAGATAGAAAGACATTACAGTAAATTTTGCGACTAGAAGAGGGAGGGGGGAAAATCAATAAAGACAAAAAAAAAAAAAAAAAATACAGTTGCACTTCGGGAGTGCCGGCAGAAGTGAAAACGTGAACAATTACGTGTGTATTTCTTAAATCGTCAGGAAATATCTTATTGTGTAGGAAATACTTTTAAATGAAGTGTTTTTTTATTCATTAATATAAACTACTACTACAAAAATTATATTACAATTTTATTTAATGCGCTAACTGCAATAGAGACAGTGTCCAGAGATGAGAGAAGTCTTGTAGAGCCGCACTAGATTGTAAAAACGTGAGAAAAATGGCGGCTTTGGCCTTTCTCTCGGTTTTGTGAGGTCTAACTGCAATAGACACAGTGTCCGGAGATGAGAGAATTCGTGCAGAGCCGCACCAGATCGTAAAAACGTGAGAAAAATGGTGGCTTTGGCCTTTCTCACGGTTTTCTGAGGTCTATCTGGAACGTTTCCGGCTGCAATCTTTAAGAGACAGTGGCCGGAGATGACAGAAGTCGTGTAAAGCCGCACCAGATTGTAAAAACGTGAGAAAAATGGCGGCTTTGGCCTTTCTCACGGATTTGTGAGGTCTAACTGCAATAGAGACAGTGCCCGGAGATGAGTGAAGTCGTGTAGAGCCGCAGCAGATTGTAAAAACGTGAGAAAAATGGCGGTTTTGGCCTTTACCACGGTTCTGTGAGGTCTAACTGAAACGTTTCTGGCTGCAATCTTTAAGAGACAGTGTCCGGAGATGAGAGAAGTCGTGTAGAGCCACACCAGATTGTAAAAACGTGAGAAAAATGGCGGCTTTAGCCTATCTCACGGTTCTGTGAGGTCTAACTGCAACGTTTCCGGCTGCAATCTTTAACAGACAGTGTCCGGAGATGAGAGAAGTCGTGTAGAGCCGCACCAGATTTAAAAAACGTGAGAAAAATGGCGGCTTTGGTCTTTCTCATGGTTCTGTGAAGTTTAACTGCAACGTTTCCGGCTGCAATCTTTAAGAGATAGTTTTCGGAGATGAGAGAAGTCGTGTAGAGCCGCACCAGATTGTAAAAACGTGAGAAAAATGGCAGCTTTGGGCTTTCTCACGGTTTTGTGAGGTCTAACTGCAATAGAGACAGTGCCCGGTGATGAGAAAAGTCGTGTAGAGCCGCATCAGATTTTAAAACAATATACAGTATATAATTATTAACACTTCACATTAGCAAGTTAATTGTATGATACATTATTTGTATCATACAAGGATGGAAAGCGTTCGCTGACGATGACTGGAATTCAATGATTTTTGTTCACCCAAAAGTGCTCAACGCGCCTAAAAAACGAGCCTAAAGATAATGATACATGTACCATTTCAAAAGAGATACATTTGATCCTATAAAATACTCTGAAGGAAAAAAATTACCACATGTATTATGATTAGTAATCCAGCTTTAATTCATTTTTTCCCCTATATAATTATTTCTTGTAAACAAATGATATTCTCGCACATAATTTTTGTGTTAAATTTTAGTAGCAATAATAATAAAAAATATTATTATTATTACTATTATTATTATTAAAACGATGGCAAGGCATTCAAAAGCATTCTGTTTAATAACAGCATCTTTTTTCTGTTGAACAATAGGCATTTATCTGGGTGATTGACAACATATTACGGAATTTCCCACCATGTTCTATTCAATAGAAGTGAACTGGAAATCTCATGAACCATATCATGTTTTTATTAAACTGGATTTTGTTTATTGTATTGCTTCATTTTACGGAAGGTTCCGAAGAGAAAACCTTTTTTTCTATAAATATAAAAAAAAGGCATAAGGATAATAAATTCGGAGCTGATCCAAAAAACTGAAACAGGCGGACTTTATTTATACACATATATATGACCTATTTTCATTCCCCTTTTTTCCACAGCAGAGTAAGAAATTTGTCAGTCGTTAATCTCTTAGAAATATATATTATATATATACTGATATTTTCTAATTATATAATTTTATTTTTCAAACAAACAAAATAAATAAATAAAAATAAATAAATAAATACAGTAAAATAAATAAATAAACAAACAAATACTGTGTAGAAATTTAATATGACAGCTAATTTAAGGGTTGGAAAACCGATTTTATCATAAAAAGATATGATAATTTTTAAATTTTATTTGTAAATAAATGCATGTTTTTTGTCGTAATAATGCTATCTTTAGAACAAAAAAATATACATAATAAGATAACACAAGAATATATATAAAGTGAGATAATTTTCATTTTTACTTAAAAAATATATATATATTTATATGTATATTTTTATTTGGTTGAGTTTGTTTTACTTCGTACTGGCGAATTTGACCTAGGATTGCGGCCTGTCATAATTTTGATTCTACACACAAAAAAAGAAGAAAAAAGTCTACCCTGCTACGGTAATTTCCAGAGGTGTTTACAGAACTTGGATAACATTGCAGTTATGACGGAATGGATTTTACGTGCAATCTAACCATTAATGTATGCGAAGGTGTTTGGCCAGATTGAATATTCAACCCGCAGCTCTTCGATTACAAGTTTTTAATTCTGGATAAGGAAAATGCTACGGGCAGAAAATGACACTTCTCCACAGTAAGATATTATTCCTGTCTATTACCCCGTTTTTATTAACTCGCTTTCTTGTTTGTTTGTTTGTTTGTCCGGTACAAATCTTGCAATCGATTTTTAACTAACTTCCCGACCAGCTAGACATTTCAAACCTTTAGAATAGCTCAGAACACGATGACAGCGCAATAGCTCGAAGCCCGATTTTCGAATTTTTTATTTGTTTTCTTCTAATTAACAAAAATATGAAAATAATAACCTCCTAATAGCTTTAAAATCAGCCATTTAAATATTAGCTATAATTTAATTGTTGTCAAGAAAAATTATGAGCTCTTTTTTTTTTTTTTTTTTTTTTTTTTTGACATAAAAATAAATACATTTAATTCAACGCAAACGTTAAAAAACTGTAAAAAATTAAATGATGCATATCGCAAAAATTGACGTCATTATCACTTAAAAAAATTCATACACATTGATAAAGTGCTAATATATAGTTCTATAGCTATAACTTCCCGACCAGCTAGACATTTGAAACTTTTAGAATAGCTCAGAACACGATGGCAATGCATTCTTTTAATACTTCTAGCCAACTAATAAATGTTTGAAAATTTCTTATAATTGCTCTCTTTATTATGGATTGAATCATTTTCTTTCAAGGTGATGGGATAATTCATCAAAAATATTTTCGAAAAGTATTTATTAATGCATAGAATGATCAAGTTTATATGATTCAAATGAAAATTTAAAAACATGGTATATATATATATATATATATATATATATATTTAATCGTATAATTATTTATAAAAGCAAATTGTCAACTGTTTGCGAACAGTGTCAGAGAATTTCTTTTTTGTCGTAATAATATTTTCTTTTCACCTTTGTCTGTAAAAACATGCACACAATTTTGTTACGAACATAAAGAGAGGGAAAAAAACCCCCTTCGTTTTAAGATAAATTACGAGTGACATGATTATTTTAACTCACAGTGAAAGTAAACTCAGAAGAGTTAACAAGTTAGCAGTTAAAACAAACACCACATTTAAAAACAAGAAAATTTTTCAGGGAAAATAATATCAAGGGAAAAACAAGTCATAGGTGAAATTTTCTAGTCTGTTTTCCGTCTTCATGCACGGACGGTAAGCTATCGCAATGTAAACAACACAAAACACACATAACGTCACTCTCCTCGCACTTAAATACTCATTCATCTTTTCTTTTGGGTCCGGCAGAAATCCCCCTCCTCGGTATTATTACGTCTCTCTAATTGCGGAGGCATTCCGCAATTTCTCTAAGTACCCCGAATTCCTCTCAAAAGAGGATGAAAAATTTTCTCCGCGAGCAGCAGATTATTAGGGAAGAAACATTCTCATGCACACTCTCTTCCGAAACAAATAACACCCATAATTAAGGCAATTTTTAAAATGGGTATGAAAGAAAAAGTAGATAGACTTATTTCCTACATTTGGTTGAATTTCTAGTAAATCATTTTATTACAAAGCTAAATCAACAAGAAATAAAAACTATACTAGATATTGAAATAGCTAAACACTACAACATTTGAAATTGCTTTCGATTATATCTATTGGAAATTATAAGCCTTGTTGTCGTATTAAAATTTTCTTTAACTGATTTTGTAATTTTAATGTCTTTAATTTTTCTTTGAATGTCTGTTAAGAGGGGACAATACCTAATCCCGCGGACAGCTGCGAACAATGTTATTCTTCGTTTTTTTTTTTTTTTTTTTTTTTTTTTTTTTCACAATTACTGATTACTTAATATATATATATATTTTAATTCTCTTTTCACAGTCAGAAAATCCACAGCCATTAAATGAATACTCATTTTTAAGAAATTCATTCTTTTAAATTTTTAAGTTTTAATTTTGAGTTCAAAAATGAAATTTTTCACAAGTTGCATCTTTCTCATTTTCTAGCTGAAAAATGAAATATTACTAAAAATTTAAAAAATATCTTTTTCGAATACATGTACTAAGTTAACACTTATGGATTTTCTAAGTGTGAAAACTGAATTTAAAAGTATTCATTAGGTAATGCATAATTATGGAAACAAATTTTCCCTTAGAATAACATGGGCCAAGGCAGTCGGAGAGATTAAGTACTGCCCGCTCTTAAGAACCTAAAGTATAAAGAAATACCCAAATTTTTTAAAGTATTATTTGCAAATATTGATTAGTTTAACAAAAATGTTGCAATGAAAGTTAGAGAAAGAAAACTAAAACAGAGTCTTGAAACATAAAGAAAATACAGTTACAGCAGAAATGCTGAAACCAATTTTAAATTATCAAGCAAAAGTTCTCATAAATTAATTATATTGAAAAATTTCAACTTAAGTTTATTTCAGTTTCGAAATTTGTCTGCTATTTTCTATAACCAAGTATAGACAAACAATTAATAGATGACTCATTGGAACATATGCAGTAACTTCGCTTAATAAATTCACTGGTTAATAAAATCAGCCGCTAAATCTGAAATTGCCAAGAACGGAATCAAATCAATATAAACTACTTTTAAAGCTGCCACTTAATAAAATCAGCATCGCGGTTAATAAACTCAAAAACATCTCCTCAACAGCCAAAAATATCGTTTATACGAAAAAGAAAAATATTTACATTGTGATTTTTTTTTTTTTTCTTAAATAGAAAAGACATTAAAGCACAACATAAAGCCGGTAACAAAAGTGTCCGAACACTAGCAAAAATTCCTATGTAAAAAAAGTACACTTCATACGGTTTTGTTAAATAAATCCTTATCGAATCGTGTTCTTACACTGACTAAGAACAGGATTCGACAAGGATTTATTTAACAAAACTATATTAAGTGTACTTTTTTTACATAGGAATTTTTGCTAGTGTTCAGACATTATTGTTACCGACCCTCTGCTCTGTTATCGCTCATTGTCGAAAATTTTGCACTTGCAACATACTTACAAATTAAGTACGCCTCATAACTTAATTCCGTAAATATTTCAAGGAATGTATTGTTCAAAGCGCAGTAATAAGTTACAAATTTGATTTGAAAAGATATATATATATTTAATTTTTAATTATTAAAAGGTAATTTCTACTTCTTATTTTTAAAATTACTATAATTCATGAAGTTTAAACGGAAAGATTTTAAATTTATAAGAACAGAGTGAACTGTTGGTAAAGTAATCATGATTTTTCTCATGGGAAAGCGCGTGGGAACTTGGCGTTTAATTTAATTATATCGAAGGAACAATTAATTAATTATCTATCAAAAATTAATTAATATTGTTTACTAATTCCATTATTCGTTCCCTTTTATATTTCTTTCCAAATTCAAGGAAGTAATACCTTTTCCTTAAATGCAGGAGCGTTCGCCGGATATAAAAATCCGCCGCTTCATAAAATCCCTTTAGCTCAGAACGAATGTGATCTTAATAAGCGGCGGGAACTGTATACATATAAATTTAGATTTATATTTACATAAAAATGCACATATACGCACTTACGTACACGTATATATATCTCAGTTGCAAGTGGAAAAGGCGGTTGGATGCAGTAAATAGGGTCAAAAAGTATAAGGTTAGAATCTGATTATTATTATTTTTTTTTTATGTAGTTCTTGTTTTTTAAAATTTAGTGTATTTTACCCTCGCTGATTCTGCAAGCATATAGGTGAATATATATTTAAAGTAAGACCAAAGTGGTAAAATTTGCTGTATTATTATTATTGTTATTATTAAGGTTCTTGTACAATTTATTGCAACTCGTAAGTGTACGTTTTCGTTTTACTTTTGCATGCAAATGAATGGAGTTTTAAATCGTTGTTGCGTCGATAGAAGATTAGGGGTCAATGTGAAGCTCCTTGATTGTATTTCCATACATAAATTCATATCCATAAATATCCGACCTATTTGGTTAAGAAACAAAAAAAAAAAAAAAAAAAAAAATATCTAAAAATATATAATAATATTTAATATTATTTATGCATGTATATAAATTTATCCATGTGTATAAGCTCCCGAAAATGCATGTTATCACTGCATCTATGTTTAAAAATCACTTATCCATAATTCTTAACTGAAATATTAAGTAAAAAATATAGCTGCTTATCCATAATCCATAGTATATTTCTCACAGCGGATTTTGCAGTAAACAGAAAAAAATATATATGTATGTACCTATAAAGGCGCAAAACCTAATACCCTACATGTGTACATAAAAGACGTGTAAACAAACAGGACAACAGGTATCGATTTACGACTAAATGGCTAGCAGCAATTCCTCGCTTTAAATCCGGGCAAGAACAGCCTTGATTTACGAGTAATCTCGTCAAAGCCTTTATGTATTTGCGAGAGTCCATAAAAGTCGGACTTTATTCCGGTGCGCTCGCCCAGATAAAATATACATTCCAAGGGAACTCCATCGCCGGAATATACTCTAAAAAGGATTCATGACAAGCGTTGCCATAGAAACAATCTCGGAAAGACGCTTGCACTGCACCCTTCTCCGGCAAGCCAGAGAGAACGGGCGAGAACATTTTTCACGTGGATCTTGAATTTCGGGTGAAGATGCGGGGAGGAAAATCATTCAGATTTCAAAAATTTTGGAGTGCCAGAATATTCTGTCAGCACATATTCCCGATAAGCAGAAATGATCAAATTTGAAGTTTGTGCTAAGTTAAGAAAAGTAAAAAAGATATAGTTATTTTCAGTATTAATGAACAATTTTATTTTATATATTATATCAAGACATGAATACGAATTATATGCGTACAAATATAATTTGTCTTTCTGTCTTTATATAATATAATATATGATATAATGTAATATATAAGGTAATTTTTTTTTTTTTTTTTAACAACCTTATACATTTTAAATTTTGTTTCTCATTTATTATTTCTAGTGATGTGTTATCAGAAATCTATGCGTTTTGAGAAGTTTTCACTTTTTTTAATAAATAAATTCTTAGCTTTCATCGTTTCCGTCTACAAAAGGTAAAGACATAAAACTAAATCATTCGTTATATACATCTTGCATTTTTCTTAGTTTTATTGCCTTCAAGTTATTCGATATTTATTGTTTTATTTCATAACTATAAGTCAAATTCGTTTCCGATTTTATGATTAGTTAAAACTTCTCAACATTTCGAAATATATTATTCTTTTTGACATACACACTTCTGGTGATTTTTTTATGCATATGAAATTTCGATTATGATTGTGTTATGCTTTTGCTTCTTTATTTTGGTTTTTTACATTTATTGAATCAGTTTGATCAGTTACAAATTCTTAAATAATTTCTCAAAGCGGTAGCGATAAATCCTGTAATTTTGTCATTATTCAGATGATATTATTTTTATTTTTTAATTCTGTTTTTGTTTGAGAATCAATTTGGGCTATAAAACTTTCATGGACATTGTTTATTTATTTATTTATTTGTTTAGTTGGAATGTGTATTACAACATTACTTATTATAACATTTCAGTGTAAATTTTTATACGGCAGTTTTATCATCTTTCGTGTAAAATCCTCTTTAAAAAAAAGTAATTATTGCACAACAAAGATATCTTCATCATATAATGTATGTCTTACAGTTAATTTAATAATCTGGTGTGTCACTCACACGACTTTTTCTTACCCTCCATTTCAATGCTATGAAGACATTTTGCAGATCATGGCAAAAGACCCATGAGGCAAGATAATAAAGTTCAATCTATTTTTAAAATAATTTAAAATAGGTTTAGGAACAGTTTTATTTGACAAATGCATCTGTGTGAGGGAGGCTATAGCCCCCCCCCCCTCAATTACCCGTTCAATTATATTATCTATATTTAAAAAAAAAAAAAAAAAACAAGAAAAAAATCTATGCCGTCATTAAATTTAAAAGTTTATTTCAAATTATTGAGTAGACTTTCACCAGCAATATGCCGTAAAAATTAACAATCTTGGTCAAACATCTCAAGTGGCAACGTAATAGAAACTTCAAAACAGTATATTTGAATTTTTACTCTTTTTTTATTTATTTAATTTATACTGATAACAGACATACATATAGATCAATTGTTAAAAATTTGACTTTCATATTCAGCGACTGCAAAACGTGATACTATATACAAAAAAAAAAAAAAAAAAAAAAAAGAAAGTCGAAATTCAAAAAATATTTGGGTTTGATATGAGAAATTAACTTTCCTCCCTGAGTAGTCTTCGTCGACATAGTAAAATGCAGAAAAGCATTTCCATCAATTATATTCAATTGAAAAGAACGTTTTTCTTAATTTTGGTTATCCCTGTATGTTGTCTATAAACTGTACAGACATCACATAGTGTACTTAAATATAATCTAGTATTAAAAAAACACACATCGTAACATGAAATGCACTTCCATCAATTTCTAGGTATAACACCAATTTAGCCCTGTAAACGAATGATGAATGATTTCCATACATTACTTTACACGAAACATGCTTTTATGATTATAAAAGATATAGGTTCCTTCCATTTTGTTTAGCTCAGCCTAAAGATGTTACGCTGAACTTACTAAAAATTTTGCCCACAGACGTAATGTATTTGAATTATCTTTGATGGCCCAGTACACGAATCATTTGCTTGATTTCGACGAAAAGCTTAGCGTAGCATCGCATTATGATACAGATTTAGAATACCAAATTTGGACTTTCTGCTACAATTTGTTCTGGAGATGAAAACCTGAAAACAGACACACACACAGACCAACCGCTAAAAACATGTTTTTTTTTTTAAATATTCAGGGTACTTTAAAACGTGTAAATATAACAAAAAATCGATTTCGAAAATTTGACCCAAAAACAATACTTTCTCTATTATTTTTTACGGGTAAGAGAAAGTAAAAAAGTATAGAGAGATTTAATAGATAGATAAAGTAATTTTTTTTATAATATATTTATAAATTTATTTTGTTTTCGTCCCTTTTTCTACTAATTGCTAATAGGAAAACGTAGAGATTTTTAAGTGTGTTCAAACTGAATATTTTTGACTTATACTGTAAATTTACAGAGACTCTGGAAAAATATTTACATTAAATTTACAGAAATTTTTAACAGTGCATAAAAATAGTAAATATGAATTCAAAAAAATCTTAAGCCATACAGACACATCGAAATCTCATCGTCGAATTTTTTCATGATTAAAATACATTCCTTACATAGCGTATGTTCGGAAAATAAAATGTAAATATACAAATAAACGAATTATCGATTATATATATTATATATTGTTAATTTTCATTTAATCACAAACAGTTTACAGGAGAACCGCCAAACCTGTATAAAATTATTACGAACATACTTTCATGACAAGGTGCAGAGTGCTTTACAAGTCGTAAAACCAAATATTGGCAGTTCGAAACTCACTACTACATAAAGTACAGACCATCGCACAATGAAGAATGTGCTTTGAGCTGAAATGGCATCACGTCACCTTGGCAACAATCTCCTAAGGAACTCGCCTGCTTCTTCATCTGGAGATTAAGGAATAGAAGGTTGTAAAGGAGGCAAAAAAATGAACCTCAAGACTCAACAGAATGTTTTTTCCCTTTTCAGATTTTAGTTGAATGCGCTGTAAAGGATTTAGTTGCCAGAAAAATGTGGTCATTTTTGGGATTACTTAATGGAGAATTAAAAAAAAAAAAAAAAAAAAAATGAAAAAGTTAATCTTTTTTAATATATATTTTTAAGTGTTTAAAAATAAGGGGGAGGGGAGAAAGAATGAAAGAACATTTACATTGATTGTAATTATTTTTAGTGGTAAAAAAATCACATTCAAGGGATTTTAGTCTTAACCGTTGTTAAAAATTTCACCTTCCTATAACCAATGAAATTATTTCAAAATAATAAAATACGACGAAATTTAATTACTTAGTGATTCATATGAATTGAAATATATTTATATATATAATTAAAAATATTGAATTCCTTATTGTTTCTACAATCTAACCTTATCTTTAAAAAATTAACTGGGTATTGTTTTTAATTAATTAATTACTTTTTTTAGATAAATGTGTGTAAATACGAACGATTAACAAAGTTGCTCTTACTAGCGCAAAACACAAATGTTTTCTTATAATTGTTGTAATACGTATACTTTGAAATGTAAATAAAGTGAAAAAATAAAAAGGGAAAAATGTAAATGGATTTATAAATAAAATTGGTGTAAATATAAGCGTACAAAATGCCTCATGATTATTCGATTGTGCTTCCATATTTGATAAATTTCTGCAATACTTTGATTTTAAATGAATTAGAAAACTCAAGAAAGCTTAATTTCAAATTCAATGCATACAGATAAATAAACACGATACTTTCCTCGGTAATGTAGTATTATTTTCCAAGACATTCAATAGTTATAAGGAAATTATGAAAAATGGTTTTTCGAAATTATAAAAGCTCAAATAGCTTACTTTATGTTGGAGTTGCATTCATGTACTAAACATTTATTTGAATTTCAAAAGATGCATTATGTTCAATGAAAGATAATTAAAATCGGTTGATTCAAAGATTCGTAGACATTTTTTCTTTCAGTAAATTACTGTATTAGAATTGAAAAATCTTGTATACATATACATCGAAATATAACAAGATTTAGTGTATTAAAAATTATGGAAATTTAATTAAATAAAAATAAATAAATAAATGAAACATTATTATTTTTTTAATGTTCTCTGTAACTACTTTTAACACCTCCCATCCATTTCACATTAAAGCTTAATAACATATTATGAATATAACTTATATATATATAATATATAAGCTTAATA
Source organism: Salticus scenicus (assembly GCA_963930645.1). Taxonomy (NCBI): domain Eukaryota; kingdom Metazoa; phylum Arthropoda; class Arachnida; order Araneae; family Salticidae; genus Salticus; species Salticus scenicus. Next base: position 33,477,832 of record OZ005654.1, on the reverse strand, counting down.
ACATATTATTTGGTTGTTCCTTCGGTGTTTTGTTATAAGATTTTTTTTTTATTATTCAGATGCAAAAAATATACATTTAATTTAAATATTCAAACATAAATTATTTAAAATAATAATAATAATAATTTTACCAACGAATACTTAAAGTAAAAGTAACACTCAAATATGATTAGAATATGCATTATTAATTAAAAATCAGCACTGATTATTGTCTTAACTTATTATTGTTATTTTTTTTAAATTTAATTTTGTTCACTTTAAATAGTTTTCCAGAAACTTTAATGCACTTAATGTTTTTATGATCCAATGCAAAATATGGATAAAAATTTTTACACCTCCAAGGCAGTCATTTACGAAAAAGATTTATAGTTATCACCATCCTCAAATTATATTTCCTAAAATTACAATTTAAAAAAAAAATAAATAAACTTTATGCTTTTAATATTCCTTTTAATGAAGTTTTTTTTTTTTTTTTTTTTTTTTAAAGAAATAAAATTTTTCATAAGAATTTATTAGACAATGCATCGAAGATTTATTATAAAAGTATTATGATTGATAAAAGAAAAAAAAAAAAGTCGATTGTATACATTATAAATCTAAATCATTTATGAACGAATGATCAAAAGCATTATTTTTCAACTGATTTTTTTTTTCTTCTAAAAAATACATAGGTAACATATTAGAGTTAAAAAAAAAAAAAAAAAAAAAATTAACGTGGCAGAGTGAGATCTAGAGAGAATTAAAGTTAGAGAGTTAGAGAGAGAGTTAGAGAGAGAGAGAGAGAGAGAACTCTGTGAATGAGAATATATATATATTTAAATAATTTATCAGTTTTTTTTTAATGCATTTCTTTTATAACATGGGAATTGTCATTTAAAATAATTTACGCTAAATGTGTTTCTCTTGAATACACACTAAGATTTTTTATCAGGTTAAACAGCGTATTGAAATTTTACTGTAAATACTTCATACACTTTACCTAAAACAGAGAAGGATTTATTTACCTTTAGCTATATTACTACATCACATATGAAGTTAAATACAATTAGAGATTTATTTTTTCTTACTTAAATTATGTCTACTGTCAACTTTTCTACGAAGTACGCATTTACTTCTTTTTCTTTCTTTTTTCTTATTAATAACTACATATTTAAACTTTACTCCTTAAAACATTTTTCTAAATTATACAACATTTTCACTTGAAGATAATTTAAATTAAATAAGAAAACTGAAATGCCAACAAAGATAAAATAACGGAAATACTACATAAATTAATTTTTACAACCTTTTTTCTTCCTTTTTCCCCCCTCGAAGCTAATATCTTTTCCTTTTCTTTCTATGTAAAAATATTTAAAACAAAGCGAAAGAGAAAAAATATAAAGGAAAGAAAAATAGAGGAATAAAATGAAAAAACGAAATATTTCTGCTTCAATTTTTGTAAAAAGAATGAATCACACAGTTTAACTTTTCATTTGTTTTTGGATATACGGAAGAATATTTTTTAATAAACACAAAAGAAAACTTTAATTCAAAATTTCTCTGGAAAGTAAAGAAAATTGCTTTTTATTTTTTCCCTATAAAGTAACAGAAACATCTCTGGTAAAAAGAAATAATATATATATAATTGTGTGTGTGTGATTTTCTCTGATACTTTTTTTTTTTTTTTTAAATAATATAACCTTAGGTCTTCTTATTCGTTTAACGATTTTTACTTTTTCTTTTCCATATAACTATATGGTCAAGGAAGTATTGTTTTAGGGTAAAATTCTCAAAATTTAGTTCTTGTTATATTTACACGGTTTGAGGGCCTTCTGAATTCGAAAAAAATGTTTTTACGGGTGGTCTCTGGGTGAGTGTGTGTGTCTGTCTGTGTCTGTCTGTTATCAGTATATCTCAAAAACAAATAATAGCGGGAAGTGCAAATTCGGTATTATAAATAGATTTCAAAATTGGAAGCTATACAAAACTTTTCGTTGAGATCAAGTAAATGGCTCGTGTACAGGGACATCCAAGGGATTTCAAATACATTACACCAACAGGCGAAATTTAAGGTAGGTACAGTTTAATATCTACAGGCTGCACTTAACAAAATGAAATGAACATATATTTTTTAATATGCATAAAAGCAAATCTCGCATGGATTATGGTATGAAAATCATTCTGTATTCGTTAACAGAGCTATCCAAAGGAATTAGAATATAATGGACTATACATGGAAATTGGTGGAAGTACATTTCAGGTTGTGTTGTGTGTTATTAATATGATTATATTTAAGTTCACAATGTGACATAGACATATATATAGAAGATATAAAAGGCTACTAATAATAAAACGAAAACATTAATTTCTATTCAATTTTGAAGTATAAAATCATAAACATTTATAAAATAATGTATGTTTTAAGTATAAAATAATAAATGTTTATAAAATAATATATGTTTGAAGTATAAAATAATAAAGTATGTAAACTGCAATATATATATATATATATATATTAGTTAAATTTCCAGCGCTTGTTTTTTGTGTAATTCCGTATTTTGTTGTTCTCCGAATACGAAAGTGAAGTTTTTAACTGTTGTAATTTGTGTATGTATGTTATTTGAGTAACATAAAAACAAATAATTGCCTTTTGAATTCCATATGAAGTTGATACTTAAATGGTTTGATCAAGACTCATAAGTTTCAAGGTGCAGGTTGAAGTGGTTCGAATAATTTAGAACAGACTCTTAAATTTAATAACAGCCTTGAATTCTATATAAATATAGATAATATATTCAAATGGGGGGGTTAAGGAAGCCCCCCCCCCGTTTGATTTGACAAACTGAAATATATGTGAAATAAAACTGTTCCTTGACCTACTTTAAATTCTTTTTTAAGGTAAGTTTATAAACAATACTTGTTAACATACGCCTCAATCTGCAATCTGTTTTTATAGAATTAAAATCCAGAGTAAGAGAAAGTAGTGCGGGTGTTACACCAGATTTTTACAAGGAAATTGCATTTCATAGCTGTAACGTATCATTCATACAATGTAGAAAAATGTGAATTTAAACTGTTTTACTAGACACTGGGAATTAATGTGGCTAACTAATAATTAGATACAATAAAATATTTTTTATAACTACAATAAATAAATAATGCAGTTTCGTCATTTAATATCTGGAAAATTAATGCACGAAATATTTTCGTTTAAATTTAGAAGCGCGTCGTTATACCATCCACACCGAGATTTTCATAAATATTGATATTATAAGCGCTAGTTGATGAAGATTTATTGATTAACGAAGGCACGTTTTAAGTGGCACTCTTGATATTAATTTCAAAATTGAACTATAAGTACAAATATTGGAGTATAAATTAAAAAAAAAAAAAAAAGGAAAATAAATTATACTAATAAAATCAATAAATTAGAGTCAAAATTGAACTATAAACAAACATATACCACTAAATGGAACTTTTAAAAATTAGATTACAAATTTTGCACACTACAAAAATTGTAATACCTGCGTACAAATGTAAAAAAAGAAAAAAGAAATATAGCGAAAGTGCACCAGTGGTTACACTTTTAGAGCAACCTCTGATGAGCAACCTCTGATGTTTTTAATGTTCTAGTCATGAGAAAATATTTTTAGAAATCTTAAGTTAGTACATATGGCATGAAAGACATTCAGAACCACATATATGTTAAAATATATACATTTGATAACATTTTTTTTTTTTTTTTTTTTTTTTTTTTTTTATGAATTTTTATTTAACACCCACTCAATGTTCCAGTAATTGACACTGCCAGTTTTTTATTTTATCAGTTATTAGCACTCTACGCTCCAGTGTTTGACATAGAATGTTAAAATTCTTATATGTAAAATGTATGATTTTATTATTTTTCTTATTTATTAATTATTTCGGGATAGATGTCAATTCCTGGAGCATGGCAATCACTGGAGCACCTACCCTATGTACATCATAAAACAAAACTTTAATTGTTGTTTTAAAATTTTTATACGTACTGGCGACAAATGCAATCAACTTAAAATCAGATGTAATTAAATATGTCTTACAATCATAAAAAAATATATATATATAAATACAACTTTATTAGCTGAAATTCGAATCATTGCATAAAAAATTTTTTCGAATTTTTGAGAACTGGTTAGTTATAATATCTTCATTTGTTGGCATTATACCTATTGCTATCAGAAATACAATGTAACGAATTTACATTGTTATTATTAATTGCATATTTAATTGGCTTTTGTGAGATTGAATTGAAATTCAAAAGTAGGTTGGACATATTTAAGTTTATATTTAAGTTAAATTAATACCGTTAAACGAAAAACAATTCTTATTAAAACACATATGCACTATAAAGTAATCGTATGCACTGTAAAACTCACAAAAAAATGCGTACAATATATATATTATATATATATATATCCCCCACCCCCCAGAAAAAAAAAAGTATATGAATTGAAATTTGATATGAAACTTTCATGTTTCATAATTTCATACAAGGCATGCAAGTCTGTTACGTAAATAATATGCAATATAGAATTTCCAATATGCTACAGATTCTCCTTATAAAGAGGTTTGGGTTGGATTGTGGGTAATAAGGCCAATTTACTGCTCTAGGGTCCTGGACCTAAGGGAGAGTGTCCTCCGTGGGGACTTTCTATGGGGACCTAACCCGTATTTACGCAAGTTTCAGAGAAAACCATAGAAAACTCTGAACGGCTAGGCTGACGAGCGCGACCTGGGATCCAACCCGGCATCTCACGTTTACCAGCTCTAAGCGCAGAACCGCTCCTTATACAGAGATTTTCTCCCAAAAATTTTCAGAAACAAATTTCAAGTACCTAAAACATTTACTTTCTTAAACAACTGACAAAATTACTGAAAAATATTGAAAAATTATTAAACATTGAGATCATTTATTAGATCTTTTAAATGTCTGAGAGAAAAGAGAATACAAATAAAAGCTCGTAATGACTTCATCCCCGGTCTGAAGTCATTTTTATATTAACTTTTCCTTAACTTAATGAATAATTTGGAGAGCTTTATCACTCAGTTATAACTTAATCTATTTTAACTTGTCTATAATATTAATTCATCATAAGCTTGTGCTATTATCTGAATTCATTTATATTTAATAAAAAAAAAAAAAAAAAGCGTATTGCGCAATAACAATAGTTATAAACTGAGCTTGATGCTGATCATTGGTTTTATTAACTTACTAATATGGAGCTGGATCTGTATTTTTAAAGCATCATAAATCGAAAAAAAAAGTTGTTTTCATTTATTGATATTTTTTAGATTTTATAATTAAAGTACAACTAAATTTTCTAGTTTAAAAATTATTAAAAAGAGTAGCAAATCAACAAGTTTAATTTTTAATGTATTAAATTTTAAGTACATTTAATATATTAAAATTCAATAAAAAAAATATTGGTTATATTAACGAAATATACCCAATGGTTTCTAATGATTACTTACATAACATTCTACTCAACTTCTTTTTCTTCATATTATTTCATTTCTAAATTATAATGTAATTTTTAGTTTTCTCACATTTTAAAGAAAAAACCTATTTGTGGTGGAAATTTACTTTGACATATTGTAATGTAAAAAAAGTATTATAATACGTTAGCGAAATGAGCAAAGAATAAATTATTATTATTATTGTTGTTATTTTGCATCAAAATGTGTTTCATTAAATTAGTTAATAATTTTAAAGACCTTTTCATAGGATGAATGCTTTTTTTTCATTCGATCTTTTAAAAATGTAATAATAATAAATGTTATATTTATGGTCTAAGCTATCTTTAAGAATTGAAAAAAAATATAGAATTGTCTTTGGTTAGATTTCCTTTCGAAGAATATATATTATATATTAATCGTATTAAAAAAAATTATTTAGGACCAATTTTTGATTGGCACGCCTCATAAACTTAATAAATTAAAAGAAAAAAAAATCCGACAACAATTAAAAACATCAACAGAAATTATATAAATTCCAATACAATTATTTACAATTTTAAATTTCTTAAAACTTTAATAACAATCCATAATAATGTCCAATATCATAAAAAATTAGTTTTTACCCTTCTGTACAATTTTATTAAGCCAAAATTAAAATTTTTAATTTAAAACTCAATTATAAGTATACTCATCATTACAATTAAGTTTTAGATTAAAGAAAAAGAAAAGGAATATTTTAAACTCATTGACTTGAAACCTTACTTTGGATGTATATATTATTATTATTATTATTATTATTATTATTATTATTATATTTTAGTAAAATAAAAATAAAATACAATGTAGGCTTAAGGAACGTCTAGACGCAATTGATTTTCGATTTGAAATACTATTTATGCCGTAAAAGTAAGAAAATGTTGTAACATTTTTTTCAACAACAGCTTTGCTCAAAATAATCTAAATGTTAGCATCACTCCAGATGAAAGAGATAGATAAGATAAAAACTTAAGTTTTAATAACAAAATTAAAACTTATCGCCAGCATAAAAAACATGTTTTATATTAATGAAATAGGAATCTCTACACATTTTTTTTTTTTTTTCGTATAAGTTTGATAAAAATTACCTAGGTACGTAAGAAGATAAATTTTAATGTCTTCAACGTTATAAAACTGTAAAGATAATTCGATTATGTCTGAAAAATGTGGTGAAATTCTGACAAAATGAAAATACAATTTTATTTCATTTTACGAAAAATAAATCGATAAAGCAAAATAAAAATTCCTTTGTTTTTAGACTGTGTTTTTTCCGAATCCACAACAAATAGGCTGAAAGAATTAAGATAGGTAAACATAATGTAATGCCATCACAATAAGGTTTCATCGATGGTTAAGAGTAATTTTTGGCCAGTATTTTATTTTGATTGTTGGGGGAAAATTAATACCGTGACAAATACAAATAGTTCATAACAAACTGAATTCCTATAACATATTACAGATTTGGTTTAAATCAGAGAAAAATGCATTTTCAATAATTTTATTGAAGCTATGCCAAAAAATTATATTTTATATTTGTTCTGTGAATTCATTATTCTTGCAAAATTATTAACTCGCGTGATTAAAAATAAAAATGAAGTAAAATAAATTATAAGATAAAAAAAAAAAACTTTTTAAATACCATGTTTTAAATTTTCTGATGAATCCTAGAGCTCTTATGAATGTGCATAAAATTTTTGAATTGATAATGATGTCAATTTTTGAGAGATGCATCATTTAACTTTTTATAATTTTTTAACGTTCACGTTTAGTTAAATGTATTTATTTTCATGTCGAAAGAATATGAACTCGTAAATTTTTTTTTGGCAACAATTAAATTATAGCTAATATTTTAATGGCTATTGTAACGCTATTAGGATGTTATTATTTTCATATATTAATTAATTATAAGAAAATTAATCAAAAATTCAAAAATCGGACTTCGAAGTATTGTGTTGTCACCGGGTTCTGAGCTACTGTGAAAGTTTCAAATGTCTAGCTAGTAGGGAAGTTAGTTAAAATTCGATTGCAAGATTTGTACCGGACAAACAAACAAACAAACAAGTAAACAAACAAGCAAACAAACAAACAAGAATAGAAGTTAATGAAAACATGGTAAAAAGATAAACTAGTTGGCATAGGTGGACTCTGCTCAGTTCCCCATCATATTTATGTTCTCATAAATTTCTAGTGCGAGACATATTATAATCATGTTAAAAGAAATAAATTTGACCAAAGATTGATACAGTGACAGAATGAAATCTTCGCCTAATAGGCTATCCACCGTTCACTTCGATATATTTATCTTATTCTAAACTATTAATTTATTTTATCAGGGTCGATTCTGTTGTTTAGTTTTCATGCTACTATTTCCTATGCAATAATCCTCAAAATTCATATTTATAGGAAAAATTTACAATTTCGCTATGTTCATAAAATCGTAAATTACGAATAATTTACGAAATTTTCCTATTAGATTATTTGTATTCAATCATGTTCAAACAAATATCATAAATGTAATTTTAAAGTTGTCTAATGTATTTATGATCCTCAAAATGGAAATTTATGCTCAATTTTGCCTTATTCTGCCATTTTAAGTAACTCGTAAATTGCAAATAATTTACGAATTTTCTAAATTGGAAAAAACATAGTCTATGATATTCGTGCCAGTATCCAAAATAATATTAAAAAAGTGGTTTGATATCTTTACGATGAAAATATCCCTCAAGTTTGACGTTTATGTGAAATTTTGCTCTATTCTGCTATGTTAAGAAATTCGTAAATTTGTAATAGCTTACGAAATTTTTATATTGGCAAATTCAAAGTGATTAATATTCGTGCCGGTGTCTTAAATAACATTTTAAAAGTAGTCTGACATCCTTACGATGAAAATATCTCTCAAAATTGACGTTTATGTGAAATTTTGCCCTATTCTGCCATGTTAAGAAATTCGTAAATTTCCAATAACTTGCGAAATTTTCAAAGTAGCATATGTATAGTTACTGATGTTCATTCCGGCATCAAAACTGATATTTTAAAACTGGTCTGACATTTTCACAGTGAAAAGTTTCCATTTAATGCACATTAAAGTGAAATTTTGCCCTACTCTCCTATGTTAAGAAAATCGTAAATTCCTAATAACTTCTGAAGTTTTTTAATTCGAATGTTGCAAATGAATAGGGTTCTTGCCAGTATGGAAAGTAATGTTTTAAAACTGATTTGACCTCTCTGCGATCATTTGTTTGTAAGATATCGTGTACACAGACTAACACTTTAACCCACTAACAGACACCCTACAGACAGACACCATAGAAATTTTGTCATTTTCGGATTCCTCACACCTGAAAACGTGTAAAAAAGTCAAAAAACCGAGGTCGAAAATTTTCACGATTAGCTAAGTTCCCCATACCTATAGTATGATGGGGAACTAACATGAAGAATATTATTCAAGCTCATTAAGAGATAAAAATTGCCGAACGTCCTAAATATTTGCCCTTTAAGAACAGCAAACGTACTCCTGGTTGCACTTTTTATAAAAAGATTTTATCACTATTAATCAAATTAGAAACAATATTAGAAAGAAAATTTAATCAATTCAAAAGCTGTAAATATCACATATGAAGGTACATGAAACGAATAATTTGAAAGAAATTTAAGATAAAAACACAAAAGAAGCGATTAAATAAATAAACAAACAAATAAAAGTTTGTTTCTTTAGAGCATTTGTTTGCAAAATTTTAATTCTTTATGCTATGCAGATCATAAGAAACAAATTTTGCATTACAGAAACCAGAAAATAAATTTGTTGTTTACCAACATTTTGAAACTCTTTACCATGATTAAAGATAAAATTAAATTTGTTTTACATGAAAAACTTTAAGCAAAACTTTACTATTCTTGTTCTACAATAAACCATATTAAAATAACCGAAAGCATCAAGAAATTATTCTAAACACGCTTCTTCGATGGTTAGTCGTAATCCATTTCCAATTCGACGCGTGATTCTGCTCAGTAATTGCCCTACTTAAAACTAATAGGGTTTAACAGAAACATATGCTCAGCACGTAAAATTTATTTTTTTGCATTAATTTTCTATCTGTGAATATCATCTAATTCCTTACGAAGAGCTAATCAGAGGTCGAAATTTTTTGATGCTGAAAAAATTAAAATTTATGTTTTTCGTAAAAAGAAACTAATAGTACAGTTGTATTTTTATAATGTTTTTTATGTATAGCAATGCAAATGTTTTACAGAATTATGATATTTTTTTAATTCATGCAAATAACTTCACAAATGAAAAATAGTTCGATTTGTTAAAATTTATAAAACACTCAAAAGGCAATATATTCATATTATTTCGCTATAATATATATATAGTATATGTGTGTTAGAATTAAAAATTTTTTAATTGTAATATTACCATCTGCTGAAGAAGTTAATACTGAATTTATTGAATTTTTGGCTTCATTTAGTTTTTTGTTTATTAACATTCTTTCTGTTCATTATGTTAACATATTACTCTATCATTTTTACATAATTCATCATTAATTAATTTAAATTTATACATACTTGTATATATAATAAAATTTAACAATAATTAAAGTTATCAAATCATATAATAATATTTTTAAAAGTCTAATAAACTGTTGTGTTTTGTATACTTATAAAACAATTATATAATTATAACGTTACTTTTTTTTTTTTTTTTTTTAATGAAATAATTAAGAATTTGAAAAGAGCACATTTAAAAATGTCTGAAAATAAACAATAAAATCAATATCTCCAACACAGAGTAAAAATTATCTTTTTTTAGTCTCCAAAAATGTACATTTGAGAGATATCGTATTGATTTTAAGTCCATGATTTTAAGTCCATATATATTTAAAAAAAAAAAAAAAAAAAAAAAAAAAAAAAGTTTACGTTCAAGTTGACGAACGTCATTTCTAATGGAAACTAAGTTTAACATATAGAACATTAAGAATATGTGACATTGAGTTATATAATAATTATACGGTAACAGTTTACGTGTTTTGAATATCAGCTGTTCGAAAATGTTTTAAGAAATGTTTTTCATTTTGCTGAGAAATCGAACTGTTCGGAAATTGCGTCTTTTCAACTTGATAACCCAATCTGAGCCAAAATTTTCATTCAGAAAACTTTTACCTTTCTTTATATTGAAGTGAGGGTGTATGATATTGAAGTGAGAGTGCTTTCGAACGAAATTTCGCATGCTGTTTTTGCCACCTAGCGTCAAAGATTTCATCTAACGTTTGATTTTTTTTTTTTTTTTTTTAAGTCTGAAAATAACAATGCCGCCAGTTGGCAGAAGCAATGTGTCAAACTTTGCCTTCATGTTGGAACCTGACTTTATACGCTTTTCAAGTTTTCGTGTTCAACCGGGAGTTGAAGTTATTGGTGAATACAGCCGTTAGTGTGTGCATTTTGCTAATAGACTTAAGAAAAGGACACAAGCACTGAAAACTGTAGTTAACTTTTATAGTCACTAAAAACTAAATAAAGTTTTTTTTTTTTAGTAGTTTCAGTTTTTTTTAATTTCAGTTTTCATTTCATACAAGTTTATTTCAGTGTTTTTAATAGTTAGAATACAAGTTTTATGTATTTTTATAACATTTGCCCTTAACACCCCATTCTGGGGACAAAAGATATAATTTCGTGTTTTTGAAAACAACAGCATTGTTCATTTGTTTTCTAGTAATATCATTGCATATTTGTGATTAGAAAACTGTAAAGTGTTCTAGAAATATTTGCAGTTCTCCCTATTGACCCTTTTTAATTTTTAAGACATATTTTCAGCTTAATACCCTGGGTTTTCCTACATCTTTAATGATGAATGGTAACAATTTTCGACAAATACATTTGAGGATACCCTCGCCTTAATATAACCTCTCTTTCTCCCAATCTATTCACGCTTTATAGATAAATGTGGGAATGTGAACATAGATTTTTTTTTTTTTTCATTTTAGATAGTTTATTTTGTATCATTAAAGATCTATGTAGAATGTTGAATATCGAGCGATTAGCATTTATAATTCAAGTTTATATGAAGTTCTACTAACTCCTAAGCTAATTACAAGTTGTAATTATCTGAGGAGAACTTCATTAGAAGAGTCGTAATTTAGAACCCTTGTTAACATATATCTTGATGACCAATTTATCGGCCCACAAATCTTTCACATTTGTACTTAGAACATATAAATTGATCTCACACGATGTTCTTTAAATTTTTTTCTCATATAATCACAACACTCACCATAGTCCAATGTTTTCCGGTATTTTGAGAATGTATTTAGTCCATTTAAATTACCCGTCAGTTATCCCAATAATCGCAATAACTCTCCTGCGGCTTTATATTCAAGTTATGGTTAATTTTAATTTAGTTGGGTATATTTTGTTTATTTTTTCATTATTTTCCTAATAATGTCTAATGTGAAAGATTTTCCCACTAGATTGGCTACAGAGTCTCAAAACACTATTTTTTGCAAGCATTATATACACGTCTTTTATTGATTAATTATTTAAAAAAAATATATATATTAGCACTCTCCTTAATATTTTTTTAATCAGAAGAACGTGTTGTTTATATAATCACTAGATAATGATACTTCATAATATCCAGAGAAGAAAAAAAAAAATCACATGATCAAAAATTTCGCGTAATATCGAACATAAAAAAGAGAAAAATATTGAATACATAACACATAACACCTAAAAAATGCATCCAAAACTCTAGAAAGTTACTCATCGGGGGCGATAATCAGAAAAGTTAAAACTGCATATTTCGAAACATAGCAGCTATTTAAGCTATAGAGTAAGCCGCCACCTAATCTTATGTATTAAATGTGATGAAACTAAGAAAAAGAAATATACATAACTATGAATTCAAGATGAATTTTTAACTTATTGTTGAATTACCTCATATGTTTATACTTAACAGATAATATAAAACAAATTTTTTTTAGCTTAAAAAAAAAAGAAAAAAAAAAAAAAAATCAGTAAAAAATATTTCTTTTCATAAGAAATATTTCTTTTCATCAAAAGCAAATTAAACAATTTAAACTGAAGTGGAATATTGATTTGTTTCTAATGGAATTGAGTCATTAATCAACTTAAATCCAGACATTTTAGCTCCACCAAAATAATTTTTATAAAAAGCACGAATCGATATAAGTGCTTTCCGATAATCCCTTTTTTACAAGCAAAGAAACGCCTGGACATCATGCATCTCCCCCCCCCCCTTTTTTTTTCCCTTCATATACTCTCGAAACAAGAAAGCCGCTTTTTGACGTATCGATCAGAATGGACAAATAAGATCACGTCAAAACATCAGAAGACTGGAATGAAAGAACGACAGCGAACTTTGAATATTAATGAATTCGCGTTACATAAGTTATTATTATTTTGAGATTCTATTTTTAGTAGGAATTCTATTTAAATCCTATCGAACAGATGTATGGATTTTTTCTTTTTTTTTTTTTTTTTTTTTTTTTTTAATTCAGAATAAATAAAGAACGTTTCGAAATTAAATTAAATAGATCTAAAAGATGATTTAATTTTCAAAGTTCTGATTTTAAACTTAGGTTCGATATGCCTGTAAAATTGCAAGTAAAAAAAAAAAAAAAAAATCTTTTTTTATATATTTTAAAAGTTGCCACTTTGAATTAATGAAAAATTTCCACTTATTAATTGAGTAATATTGACAATTATTTCATTTTCATTTTTCTTTTAAATTTGAGTTTTCGTATATTTATTTATTTATTCAGATTGTCTAAGTTTAGCAAACCAACAGATTTTTTGCATTACATTTTTTAGACATTTGTTTTAATTAAATCATTTTATTTTGATAAAGAGAGTAAAAAAACGCTAAATTGAAAAGTTTATTTTAAATTACGTATATTTGAAAAAAAGAAAAAAAAAATCTGGTGTGTAACATTACCCACAGCTACACATATTATGTACTCTTATAAACTGATCAACTACTACTACGAAAGAACATCTAAAATGGTGTTTATACTGCAAATTAGAAGAAAATCGTTAAACTGTTTCCGAAATACTGACTTCTGGTTTTCAAATTTCTACCAAAAGTTGACGAAATTGTCTGTACACTGGGGCCTGTTTTTATTCTGAAGTTCCGTCGTTTTATTTTTATTTGTTTTAGAGATATGATGGTCAGAATATTCCCCTTCCCCACACGCATTTACATACATATTACATATTAATTGCAAAAAAAAAAACCATTCATTTGGACTCAGTAAACATCAAAGGTGATTGTGAATTCATGGAAAAATACATGAAATTTGAGCGAGAAAAAGTTCTTGTGTCAGGGAGAGAGCATATATAATTTATTGCAGGGGGGTCAATCCATTAGAAATCACCCAGGCCATGTTGCTCAACATTTTTTATTTTTCTTATTTTTTTACTAGTTTATCCCCGTTATTAGGTGAGTTCAAAACTGTCGAAAAAAATTTTTTTAGGCTCATACTTTTTTTTGACGGCCATTTTGAATTTGCATCGTAACTGTTTTTAGGACAAAAACAAGGTTTGCATAAAAGTATCTAACTCAGTTAATTTTATAGATATCAAGACAAAATAAAAACCAAAATTATCAGAATGACCTCCTAGATGTTTTTTACATGCATAATATTTCCTACGTCATGAGGAAGGTGAAGAAACAAATTCACAACTATAGATGGAAAATTAACTTAAAACGGTAATTTTAGTGCTGCAAAACTACTTAAAAAATGAAAGACTCATCAATAATTTTTTTTTCCTGCGCAGATTTGTTACAGGACTAATTACTGTAGAAGTTTCCAGCTTGAGAGTTTTATCCTTTTTTTTATATAATTTTTCAAAAATGCCCAAAATTGCATTTTGACAATATTTAAAGTTGAATATCTTAAAAGGGACTGAGTGAAAAATTATGAAATTAATACAGATAATATCTCTTTATGACATAAACATATGATAAAAACTTGATGACTGAGACTCAACTGGTTCCAAAGTTATAGTACAACAAAATTGGCCAAAACTTGCATTTTAGGCATACAGAATTTTGAGGAAAATTTATGGTAAAAATCAACATTGTAACTTAAAATACAAAATTTTATTCAAACTGTTGATGTACATTTTATCAGTTAGCATAGTAATTTTATAATTTCTTCAAAGTATTGAAGAGTGTTGAAATTCCGTTGCATAGCTTTTTTGATATGTTATGGGTTCTGCCCGAAACCGTTGTTAGTTCGATAGGGGTAATTTTCCTCACAACCTTGTTTACTGGAACACACACCATGTCATTTATAGATATTTGGAAGGCAGTCTTTGGGCCATATGGATGGAAAATAGATCTAATAGATCAATATTTTGATCGGTCTTGTCTTTGACTATGCCTATCTACCAATGATATTCGTAAATGTATGCAACATAGTCCATATTTGTAAGCGAAGATGTGTTAACAGTGTTAACACTATCAAAGTTTTGTGCTCATCAAATTTCTTATTTATTGATGTAGTGTAACATCTGATTTGATTATTACTTATAGGAACAAATCTATGATATTCTTTTATTCATGTCACAGGCAAGCAAAATTCAAATCTTTTTGTTAGTTTAGCTTCAGTTTGTTTAATTTCATTGGCAGAGACAAAAATGTATTCTATTCTGGTTATTTTTTCGTTTCAGTATTTGAAGTCTTGTGGAGTAAGAATTTAGTTATTCTAAAGTCTTTGCATGCTGGCTCTAGTTACTTCCCTTTTAGTGGTACCCTCCCCCCGCCCCTATACCATCACACAAGTTTTTCCCATGAGATGTAGCTAAAAAATTCCATTCAGCTATCAAGCTAAAATCATTCTCATGTTGGCGCAGATTAATAAAGTTTTTCTTTTTTTTGTATTGGCTGCTGGCACCATCGCTGAAGTAAATCATCATCTTCGCTTCGGGTGAAAAATTCTTCATTTCATTGGTGAGATTCTTTTGAAATTCATCAGCTGTAAAGGTATCCTGAATAAGATAATCATTTATCATACAAATGCTTTTACAGCAAATTTCATTTAAAATAATAATAATAATAAATGGATGTAATGTAACTCGGCTGTTGGACCAGTGGTAGTTCTGAATTTCATCCTGAACGCAAAATGTAAAGTTTTCTGAAAAATCACTAATGACTAAATATTCACTGTTTTTGAGATTATTTTTAAGTTCTTTGAAATGATTAGACTGAACTGTTGAAATGAAATGGTGAGATTTTAGTTTTACTCTATCTTCCACAAGAAGATTTAGAAATTCATCATTTGGTACCCCTGCTTAAAAGCTACTTCCTCTGGTAAATTGCCAATTTCTTTCATTGGAGAAGACCTTCAGATCCTGGATATTCTGAACATTTGTCCAGCATGCAACTTTCATTCTCAATGTTACACACAAGTAATTCTATCAGTTCCCTGTAATTTATTTTGAGCCTTGCTCCTTCAATCAAGAGCTTTACGTTCTGGTGGTATTTGCAGACACATACACTATGTGTGCCAGATGATCCTGGGTGGACACAGCACTTCGGTCACATAGCACAGAACACTGACCGTCTAATTTTGTAGTTAGGGTATTTCTGTTTGAAAAAGTTAAATAGCTCATTTTAAGTTATTAGAGTTTATATATATATATATACACACACACACACACACACACACACACACATATATATGTATAGCAATTATAATATGCAGGAAAATGTATTTTTAAAATAAATTTTCGTGAAATACTGTGTGCGTAAAATGCAATTTGGGGCCAATTTTGATGTACTATAACTCTGGAACCAGTTGAGTCTCAGTCACCAAATTTTTATCGTATGTTTATATCATAAATAGATGATATCTGTATTAATTTCATAATTTTTCACTCAGTCCCTTTTGAGATATTCAACTTTAAATATTGCCAAAATGCAATTTTGGGCATTTTTGAAAAATTATATAAAAAAAAGGATAAAACTCTCAAGCTGGAAACTTCTACAGTAACTAGTCCTGTAACAAATCTGCGCAGGAAAAAAAAATTATTGATGAGTCTTTCATTTTTTAAGTAGTTTTGCAGCACTAAAATTACCGTTTTAAGTTAATTTTCCATCTATAGTTGTGAATTTTTTTCTTCACTTTCCTCATGACGTAGGAAATATTATGCATGTAAAAAACATCTAGGAGGTCATTCTGATAATTTTGGTTTTTATTTTGTCTTGATATCTAGAAAATTAACTGAGTTAGATACTTTTATGCAGACCTTGTTTTTGTTCTAAAAGCAGTTACGATGCAAATTCAAAATGGCCGTCAAAAAAAAAGTATGAGCCTAAAAAAATTTTTTTCGACAGTTTTGAACTCATCTAATAACGGGGAAAAACTGGTAAAAAAAATAAGAAAAATAAAAAATGTTGAGCAACAAATTTTATTCTTTTTGGGTGATTTCAAATGGGGACCCAGGGACGTTCAATCCTCTTATTTAAAAAAAAAAAAAAAAAAAAAAAAAAAATCATTAATTTTAATTAGGTTTAGCGCTTACATGAAATAGATATATTATTTTTATTTTATGAATTTAACTATTAGAAAAACTAGAATTTTGGTACTGAAAACGTAATAAATACATGAAATCAGGTAAATTACCTGAACACAATCACTCCTGAAACATGTAGATCAGGTGACACCTGGATGTCGAAATTTTTTACCGAATACAATACTTCCATTACCATCAGTAGTGGGGCTATGGAAGTAAAAAAGTAAAAGATAATGTCTCACTCTATTTTTAAACCAGATCCTTTTTTTAAAGTAACCTTATGGATGGACATCCTTATTTGTTTTACGGTTTTGGGGGGATACTGTTCCAGTAAGTACTTTTTTCTTTTCCCATATCTTTATAAAAATTAATACTTGTTATTTTTATTTTTATGCTTTTATTTTATTTATATATATGTTTGTTATTGTGTATTATGGTGTTACTTTATTATCTGTTTTCTTGCATTCCACAATTTTTTTAATATATATTCCACCAAAGCCCCTGAAGACGTATTGATGTTGCATGCTTTCTTTGTAAGGATTTTCAATATTTTTTTTTCTCAATTTTCCTGTTCTTCATGTGATATATCATTATTTTATTTCTTTTCGTGGAATGGAATGATAGGAAAAGTATTTATAATCATGAAAAACGGAGTTTTTCTAGTGACGCAAGCGCAAAAACAAACGAACGCCACGACACTCAGCGGAAACGAAAAAACGAACGAAAACTGCGACACTTATATATACAGGAATTTTAAGATCAAAGAAACCGCTGAAAGCCGACACTTAATATCTCAGGAAATATGGGAGGTTATGTTCTGATATTTTCAAAATAGACTTTCACCTTCTGTCTGATCCTACCCTGAAATCGCTACATTTCTGCGTGCAATATATTTCGAGATATGAATTGGCTCATTTAAGTTATAAATGGACGGACTATATGTGTAAGAATTTTTTCTCGAATATAGCTCGAGCGAATTTAGTTTAATTTATATATGATATTAATCGCTTTTATCTGATGTGCCTGACATCTCCCTTTTCCCTAGGAAAACTCTTGTTTTTTTTATAACTCAGTTTAAAAATCGAACTATTTTTTACTCCGAAAATACCGTGATGCGGCAGTTTCGCGGACGAATTTCTTCTCTTCCATCTGAAATACTGAATATCAAATAATCGTTTTGGCTCCATCTATCGGGAAGCGTCAAAAAAAAAAAAAAATATTTTTCTTTTTTTAATATATATATTAAATGAGTTATTTATTTAGGTACTTGTATTTTATATGACATTTGTTTATCAAAAATATTCTTTGTATTTACATTGTTTTCATGCTGATACGTTGTTAACTTTCAAAATTGGTTCTATTTTAAAAGGTGATTGCAACAACAAAAAATTTTTCCTTTATTTTCATAAAAATGACAAATAATATGATAATCATATGCAAATATTTGTAATTTTTTCAAAATTAGGTGATAAATCACTTAAACTACGGATTGAAAAAATTCTTAAAACAGAATTTGAAAATAATTAATTTGCTCATTAAGTTTCTAGTATATATAATATATAAATTACAAAATGTTAAGCTATAATAAAATTTTGAATAGATTAAGATTTTTTTTAAATTAAATTCATAACAAACTATACTACTTAAATATTTACCAGTATAAAATTTTCACTTTTTAAAGATTTTTCTATTATTATTTATTTTTCTCTTTTAAATCAAATCTATACCTAAAAAATTATAATAAGAAATAAATATAAATAAGAAATTTTTGTCATTTTTAAAATGTACTATTATGCCTTTGTAATGTTGCATGTTTCCATCTTTTTTATCACTTTTTATAAAATTTTGAAATTTTATTTAGTTTGTTATTTTGTTCGAGTATGACCTATAAAACAACACTTTTAATACAGTGTTATAACTCATTACCATGCTCCTTTAATTTTACGTTTTGATCATTAACCCCTAAAAAGTAATGATATCAATACAAAAAACCCTTAACGGGTTAAAAGTTTGTGACGCAGCACTGTACTTTATGGCTATAAGAATTAGAAATACGGGTCTTAAAAATAATGATATCAAATTTTCAGTGACGCTTTGATATTAATTAAATTATACATAGATTTTCTTATTTGAATTTGCTTTTTCCTTTTATTTATATTTACAGTGTAAACGTTATTTTCAACATAAAATAATATATAGCATTTACTCATTGATACCTTTCCATTCACATCTCTTATACTATGAAAGCATGTGTTTTAAAAGAAATTATATGAAATTCCAGTAACGCAGTGGTGTTACATTAAGTGATTTGTTTTTAAATTTCTCTGCAATTATTTTGTTTTGCATATTAAAGTATATGTGCACATTGAAATATTGCTTTTAATTTTCAAATACGCTGTCAAATATATCACTTTCATTAAGCTTATATTATGTACTGAAATATATTTATTTCAATGAATTATTCTATCTTTTGCGTCACGCCATCCAAAACTGTAAGTAAAATATATGGAAATGTTTACTTTGTGTCATTTCATCCAAATAAATTGAAAATGCATGCAGATATCGTGATGCAAAGAAAAAAACTGTGAAGTTTTTTTCAGTTTTGGATGGCGTGACGCAAAAGATAGAATAATTCATTGAAATAAATATATTTCAGTACATAATATAAGCTTAATGAAAGTGATATATTTGACAGCGTATTTGAAAATTAAAAGCAATATTTCAATGTGCACATATACTTTAATATGCAAAACAAAATAATTGCAGAGAAATTTAAAAACAAATCACTTAATGTAACACCACTGCGTTACTGGAATTTCATATAATTTCTTTTAAAACACATGCTTTCATAGTATAAGAGATGTGAATGGAAAGGTATCAATGAGTAAATGCTATATATTATTTTATGTTGAAAATAACGTTTACACTGTAAATATAAATAAAAGGAAAAAGCAAATTCAAATAAGAAAATCTATGTATAATTTAATTAATATCAAAGCGTCACTGAAAATTTGATATCATTATTTTTAAGACCCGTATTTCTAATTCTTATAGCCATAAAGTACAGTGCTGCGTCACAAACTTTTAACCCGTTAAGGGTTTTTTGTATTGATATATATATACACACATACATACAGTCGGCAGCAAATTTATTGAAGCACACATCCACATTTTCATATATATATATATACATATATATATATATTAGTTTGATCGCTAAATTTACCATCAACTTTTATAAACAGCATAAGACTAAGATCATGATTCTCGAGAAATATTTATTTAACAAAACAATATTTAAATAGGTTTTATTGTTAGCGCTTCAATAATTTTGCTACCGAATGGTATGGTGTCATTACAATAGCATATTGAAAATGTTCAAAACTGAAATTAAAAGCTACAAAGAAAAAAAATGAGAATTCATTTATGGTTTCATGCAGTTTAGTTGTTTTAAAAAAAGGGCAGAACTTGCGCTAAAATACATTGAAATAACTATCAAAAATCGACACCGTGCGTAAAATTTCGAAACACATTGAATTTGAAAGCAAGACTTTTCCCCAATTCGGATTAGCCAAAGAAAGAAAAAAAAAAATGTAATATTTAGAAACAAACATGCAATTAATGTCGTATCGAACGCACGCATACATTAAAATAAATAAAAACAAATAAATAAATGAATAGTTTTAAAGTGTTCCTGATTTTTCCAGAAAGCATTTTTATGTCAAATGAGGTCTAAGTAAACTTTTCTGTCAAAGCGACACGCAAAACAACAGACGGAGCTACAAAGGACACGCCAACAGAAGATCTCTCCAGTGCTTGTTATATATCGAGTAACAGTTTAGTATATATATATATATATATATATGTATATTTTAATATTTAGGTAATCAAATATATGCTTATTACAATGTAATAAGTAAAAACAAATCCTGCCTTTTTAAAGTAAATTTATATGGAAATTTGAAACTTGGGATTCAAAGATTTAAAGATGATTCAAAGATAAACAGTTTATCTTATTTGTTTTAAATTTCTCATTTTAAGACTTGATCGTAATTTCCTTTTTGTGTGAGTTTCAAATTAGGTTTTTATTATGTTATGATATCTACCTAGAAACAGGTACTCTGATGGAATACATATATGGAGAAAACAAAAAATATTGTTAACTAAAACATGTTTGCATTATAGTTAACTAAAAAAATATGTTTGCATAGAGAAAAATTCACGGGGCTACATAACATTTAAAAAGAAATATAAATATTCTACAGAAGATTTATATAGTTTTTTATAATAAGAACGTTTTAAAATATTTATTTAAATGTTCCTAAAGAAGTGTTATTTTTATTAAAGCGATTCCCTAACTTTCTATTGTGAACATAATTACATAAGAATTGCATAAGAATATATGTATATATATAAACATAAAGAATATGTTTTAAAAAATTTCCCCAAAAATATATAATTTGAGGTATAGTAAGAATTATATGTAATTTATTTTCATTAACATAGAAGAACTCTTTATTGATTTAATTGTAACCCAAACCGATGTAATATTTTAAATAATGCAGTACTCTACAAGTCATAAGTGACTAGTTTGACTTTTTATTATTATTATTATTATTTAAGTCGGTCATTGATATTAATTTTACATAAAAATTTTTATTTAGAAAGATTTTTTGAAGTATATTGTGATAATGTTAAATTTGTCATTTCACATGCATGCATATATATATATATATATACCAATTTTACTCCTAAAAAAAAAAAAAAAAGGAAAATGTTTTAATTTAATTAATTAATTCATTTTTATTCTTAGGAACTACTTCTTTAAACTATATTTGTCATAGATTATCTCTTTCTTATTCATTGAATATTCCTATAAAAACTAAACATATTGGTCTAAAATGACTTGAAATAGCAAAATTAAAAAGAAAGGAAAATAATATTCTTTGGATTTATACTTCTTGAAATACATACCAAGAGATACGCAGCGCCGAAGCAGTATAGATAACATAAATTATTGGCGTGAAATTGAGGGAAAATAAACTCAAAAAATTATTTAACTTTTATTAAATGGTATGTTAAAAGTATTTTAAAAGTATTTCTTAAAATAAATAAATAAAATTCCAATAAATTTATATTTAATATATGTATAGCTACTAAAGACCTATAAATATATCTTTCATACTACTTTTGTTTTTTAATAAATTTTAGTGATATGTAAATTAATAAACTTTGATTTCACGTGACAAATAAATTATTAAAAATTCATTAAAAAAAAAATCATACCTATGGCTGCAAAATTCATTTTTCTTGATAACAGATATTTATACTTAATGAATCTTCTACCGATTTACAGAAAGTGTAAATACATAACCACTTACCTAAAAGATAAAAGAATACTAATAAGCATAAAACGTTAATAAATTATGACTAGTAATTTCTTTCAAAATTTTAAATTATACAACTATATTTAAATTAGTTGCATACTTTAAAATACGTAGAATTTACAATTAAAAATTTAAATTACACAACTACAACTATAAAATTTTTAAATTAAACAACTATTGAAAAACTACAGTTGTTTTATAGTTATTATAAAACAAAAACACTTACGCATTTATTTATTTTTTTACAGGGTCCTGTGTATTACGAAAAATTCCCAAGTTCTTACGAAAAAATACTATTATCAACATTTACATACTCCCAATTTTATTTTCTTGCTTGTATTTTAAAAGAATCGGCGTTATAAATATTAAAATTAAAATAATTTTGTTTTCCAGCCTTATCTTTTGTAATAAAATAATTCATTTATTTTATCAAAATTTCCGCCGTCAAAAATGTTTTTTTTTTTTTTTTTTTTTTTTTTTTCCTTTTTTCCTGAGTTCTAAACATGTTTTTAATATTAAGAGTAATTATCTACAATAAGGGGAGCTTTGAGGGTCCACCTTTATTGGTTAAATTTTTGTATATGGATAACATTTCCAAATATATCGCTCACAATTAATATTCATCTCAACACCTAGTCAAAGTTTATATTTACAGTAAATGCAGCATTTCAAATCAGAAAAATATAGAATTGTTTTTATTTTATAAAACTAGAAATAATGCACTTTCAAAAAACTTTCAAAACAACAAAAGTGCAATAGAAGTACACTGTAAAAAAAATCCTGTTATTTCACACAAAATTCCTGGCAGCAAAGTTTCCAGAACGCATTTATATGCTATGGAAAATTTACATTCAAAATAGTTTTCTGTAACTAAACAATACAAATATATTCGTGAACAATATTTTTTTCTCCTAGGGTAATCTTAAAAAGTTTCTCATTAAATAAAAAAAAACCTCACTTCCAGGATCGAATCAGAATCCACCGCATAGCAGGCAACGATGTTACATTGCAGGCACGGAAGCACTCAGCACGGATGTTAATCAGCACTTCTAAATCCTGCTATGTATGATACTAATTTCTACGTATGCAAAACAGGAAAAAATACATAACTATCGGATAAAATCTGTGACAATGGTTGGTTAATGATTTTATCTGGTTACAAGAAGAGAGAGAGAAAAAAAGAAAAAAGAAAGAAAAAGAAAAATATTTCTTTTGACAGATTGAGTGTAATTTTACAGTAAATCTATGTAGTTTTAAAAAACTTTATGTATTTTTTCTGAAATTTCTGCGGGAAATTTTCAAAAATTTTCTATTATTTAAGTGTTTATTTATTTTTATTTTTTATTTTTTTATTTTTTTACAGTGTATGGAATATTAAGCAGAATATTGTATAAATTGACATCCTTGATTTTTGTAGCTGTTTAAAATAAACAGAATCGATGCAACCATACTGATTCATTGAACTTTATAACTGAAAATGCTTTTTCATAAAACTATATCAAAATATCGATGATGAATCCATCGATATTAGATAAAATAGCACATTCAGAATAATTCTATTGCAATTTAAAAAAAAAAAAAAAAAAAAAAAAAGATAAAAAGCGCAATTAAATGATAATGATACGGAAAATTTTCATGAAAAAAAAATAAGGAATATTATTAGTAAAGTTCTTAGGTATTTTTTTTTCAATATACTTATTTAAATATCACGTTAGTTATAAAAGAATTTTCTTAGCACGATCAACACAGTATAATTTTTAAGGTACCTGAGATTGCGACATAGAACCGTGCCCTCTCTGCCAAAAGCTGTTTCCCCAATAATTTGTTGGAAAGACTTCTGAACGGAAAAATTTCAAATTTTGAAATCTATTACCTTAAAAACATTTTAAGTCAATACAGGCACTAAGGTCAAAATGTGACATTTTAACTTTTAAATTATAAAACTCTTTTGGTCTTACCATTTATATTTAGGAAAATCAACATTATAAAAACCCACCCACCTCCTCCCGAAAAAATAAATAGTAATAATAATGACCGAAATTTTTGTGTTATGAGTAAAAGCTTTTTAAAAAAAAAGTTCCTTTCACGCGCTTAAAAATATCTCATTCCAAAGTAAAGAGCCTCTTAAAAAATGTGATTATAGAATAAAAAATCTTTTCTTGACAAAAGAAACACTATCTGTTTCACAGTTTTGAACGTCTTATGAATAATCATAATTTTCATGTTGACTTACAATTTTAAGGTTGATTTTGAAGTTGAAATTGTTCGAACATATTTATAGTTTCAGTGATTCTTTTTTTATTAACCTCTATTCCTCAACACAAAAAAGTTCTCCAACTTCAAGCAGTTATGAGTGGGGAAATTTTGATTCTCTAAAAAATGCATTTTGTATTTCTTAAATGTTGCAACTTTTATAAGAAATCATTTACTGGCATAAAGCATTTATGTATCACCACATTCATAAAAAGTGAATCATTTGCAGTATGGAATATACTTCTGGAATGGATGATTGCGGAAATCTCCATTGTGTACAATCAGCAAGCACTAACACTGTATATAAGCAAATATATTTTAATTCTATCTATTGTTTCTTGTTATTCTTAATGCGCTGTTTAATGATTTTTTTTTTTCAAACTTAACTTTTTATTCTCTAATAATACATTGTTAAAAATTTCAACGGAGAAACTACTGTAAATTATTTATCTTCAGTTTACAACGAAAAGTAAACAGAGACATTAAAAAATATATTTTATACATACAATTTTATGGCAAATATTATTTAATTATCTTCGGAAATACACTGCTGGAAAAAAAATCCCAACACCAAGAAAAATTTATTGTACAGAAATGAAATTTCAGCAATACATTTGTCTAGGTAACATATTTAATTGATTAAAGTTTCAAGATCACAGGTAGAGCCATTGGCGAGAAGAGCCATTTCAAATGTGAAATGTTGGTACATTAGTAACCGGTGTAACCGCCAGAATTTTGAATGCAAGCATGAAAACGTGCATGCATTGTGTCGTACAGGTGTCGGATATCAGTTTGTGGGATGGAGTTCCATGCCTGTTGCACTTGGGCGGTCAATGCAGGGACGGTTAATGCTGGTTGTGGATGACGCCGGAGTTGACGTCCAATGATGTCCCATACGTGCTCGATTGGAGAAAGATCTGGTGATCTAACAGGCCAAGGCAACATGTCGACACTCTGTAGAGCATGTTGGGTTACAATAGCGGTATGAGGGCGAGCGTTATCCTGATGGAAAACACCCCCTTGAATGCTGTTCATGAATGGCAGCACAACAGGTTGTATCACTAGACTGGCGTACAAATTTGCAGTCAGGGTGCGTGGGATAACCACGAGAGTGCTCCTGCTGTCATACGAAATTGCTCCTCAAACCATAACTCCAGGAGTAGGCCCTGTGTGTCTAGGCCGCAGACAGGTCGCTAGCAGGCGTTCACCTGGCCTCCTTCTAACCAACACAGGGCTATCACTGCGACCAAGGCAGAACCGGCTTTCATCAGAAAACACAACAGATCTCCACTCCGTCCTCCAATGAGCTCTAGCTTGACACCACTCACGTGGCAAACGGCAGTGGTTTGGAGTCAGTGGAATGCACGCTACAGGGCGTCTGGCTCGGAGCTGTCCTTGAAGTAACCGATTTGTAACAGTTCGTTGTGTCACTGTGGTGCCAACTGCAGCTCGAATGTCAGCTGCAGACGCAGTACGATTAGCCACAGCCATACGCCGAACACGGCGGTCTTCCCTCTCAGTATTGCCACGTGGCCGCCCGGAACCCGGTCTTCTTGAGGCAGTACCTTCCCTTGACCACTGCTGTCAACACTCATGCACAGTGGATACATTCCTGCCAAGTCTTTCTGCAATATCGCGGAAAGAAAACCCACCTTCTCGTAGCCCTACTACACGACCTCGTTCAAACTCAGTGAGCTGTTGATAATGGCTTCTTCGTCTTCTTAGAGGCATCCTTGACTAACATTAACCCACTACGTCAGATCTCAACTGTCAATAACGATCACGAACCTTACAGCGCTGATTTAAAGCAAACCTCATTTGCAGGTTCATAGAGTCGCTACTAGCGCCACACTTATGCGCGTAGCTCGAAATTTGAATCGACGTCATCTTTCAGATGTATAAACACGCCTACCAAATTTCGTTTATCTAGCACAGCTCCTTCCTGGTGTTGGGATTTTTTTCCCATCAGTGTATAATGGTGATTTAGGATACTTTTTTTGAAGTAGACATATTCATTTCACTTTTCATTTATTTATTTTATAAATAAAACAATCCAATAAAAATTCAGAATATAGACCGAAAATCTCGATCACTTGCTTTTAAGTAAAAACTGTTGTACATTGACGGACTCCTCACAAACATTTCAGCAAATTTTACAAATATTTTTTTATTGCGTGTATGCAAAGCAGTTCCATTTTTCAATACAAAGTTTACAAGTATTATTCTGTAGTGACGTCTGAAGATTTATGTGACATTTTCTTTACACACCACGTCAAAAAAGCTACGAGACCACCATGGGCTCACGTCTCAAAAATATATGCTTACGTTTGTTTGAAAACCAGAGCGGAACGCTTCTATGCCTAAGAAAAAGATATAAAGAAAAAGAAGAAGCAACAACAACAAAAAGTAGAAATCTACACCCTAAAAAACGTGGAGACAGATCGCTGAAAGGACATAAAAAAACTTCTTTTCATCCTCTCTTTACCAGTTGAATACGAAATAAAATGCACAAATGTCGGAGAGGGAGGGAATCCAATGTTAGTGGTGGGAAAGAATTTCAAACGAAAATGAAATAAAAATGAATGGCTAAATGGCCCCTATTCAATTCATGGGAAAAGGAAACTATTTCTCTGAAAACCGTCATCTCCATTTCATTAAAGAGAGAAAAAGAAACAGAAATAAAATATAATAAAAAGGGTTATTTGGGTATCAGAATTCCATCCATATTCTTTTCTGTTCGGAGGAATCACATAATTATGGTTTCAATAACGAGAAAAACTTTAATCGTAGTAAAAAGGATTTTTTTTTTTCTTTTTTATGAATATGTAAGAAGAAGCTTGGAATAGAATATGTACGGCTGTTCTAAAGTTCCACTATGAACGAGTGCAATACATATAGAACTTTACTAAAAATAAGGGTTTATAGATGTTTATTTGATATATATATTGTATTTATATGGCGTGTGAAAGTGGTGTTTCACTTACATTTCTCAAACAAAATTAAAAATAAATAAAAATAAAAGGCTAGTACGACACTTGAGGATTTAATAGAAGCTTTAAATAAATGAATGTATAAAAGAAATTTGAAGAAAATGTAACGGAAAAAAAATGGAAATAATAGGACAAGTGTTTTCTTATTAACTGATATATTTATTCACTACACTTAAATATTTCATTCACGCACTGAATTTAAATAAAAATTTTAGTTACTATTAATCAATTAAGATGAATAATTTCCGTTTTTATATTTTACATTTTTTTAGTACGATTTCTATGTTTAATACTTTTAGCAAATGATTTTTTGTATTTTAAAAAAGCTCTGAAAATTTTAGCTATAAAATTAATCGTTACTCTGATTTATAAATGAATGCAATAAAAATTATCAAAAGTAAAAGAAGAGTTCAAATACTGTGGAGGTCATCCTATCGTGACCAACGTAACATTTACAATAAGTGAGAGCAATTCTTCGTTAATGTTATTTTAGCTATTAGAAAAGTAACCTTCTATCTACCACATTATCAAACAGACAAAAATATATATTTGAAACATATATTTTTAGTTACTTAAGAATATTTCCTAAAGATATATGCAATAATAAAAATTATGCATATCAAATAACCCTAGTAATTAATGAGGATTTTGTGAGGTGATACTTTAGCATACCACTGGTACATAGAGGCCGAAAAAGGATATTTAGACTTTAAAAAAGTGTAAAAACGTATTTACTTTTTATGTTTCTTAGATACAGGGAGTTCCAAGAATCCCACACACCCCTCCTAACTCACTCGAAAATGAATCGGAATTGTGAAAATTGGCGAAGCACGTGTTCAATGAATTCGAGAGGGGCCTCTTTTTGTGAAAAAAAGTTTGGGTCCGGGGAAGAGGGGGGGGGGAGTTCCAACTTTAAACTTTCAAAGAGGAAAGTATGTCTTGCGATGCATCCCTGGAAACGTCTCTTCAAGACAATGAATTTAATATAAATAGTTTTGTTGCAACGATTATTAAAGGGGATATATAAGTATAAAATCCACATAAGTCTAAAATCTCAAGTATCCCCTTTAATAATCATCGTAGGGCGAAACTATTTATATCAAATTCATCATTTTGAAAAGCCGTTTCCAAGGATGTATCACAAGACATACCTTCCAATTTGAAATTTTAAAGTTACCCTCCCTAGCGGCCCCCCCACCCCCTACCCCCAAACTTTTTACACCAAAAGGGGTCCCTCTTGAATTCATTGAACACGTGTTTCGCCATTTTTCCCAATTCCGATTCATTTTCGAGTTAGAAGGGAACGGGATGGGGACTTTTGGAACACTCTGTATATATATTAAGATTGATGGGAGATTCTTGAGGTTATATAGGAATTAATTATAACACATGTGAAGATCGTGAAAAATGGCAATCAAAAACAGCAATAGACTTTCTGGAACAAAAACGGCTACAGGTAGCGTCTAGTGCCTTGCAGTGAAGTTAAAATGAAGTATACACGTTCTACTCTTATAAATACCCCTTTGACATTTCTTCCATCAATTCTATTTTATATGCTTTTCAAAGAAATAGCGCTTTAAAGTACCGTCGGTAGAAAAGGATTAAAAAAGCTACTTATAGGAAGAGCTTTTCTATTTCATTACATTATAATACGTTCAAAAATTATAATTGTATCTTGAATAATTACATTATAAATTAATTTTCCTTCTTTCTTTCTTTTTTTTTTTTTTTTTTTTTTTTTTTTTTCTTGGACAGAATAAAGATTTGTGATAAACATTGAAGTTGAAAATCTGGAGAAATAAAAGTTACGTTGCTACAAAAATTTTTATTTATCAAAAACAATTAGAAACTAATTCACAATCTTTAATATTTACGCTACTTTTTATGATTTCTGAACGTATAATAACATTACAAGAAAAAAAAAAAAGGAGGGTACTTTCAATAAGTAGCTTTTAATGTTATAATAAGCAAAATAATTACTCCAGCTTAATTTTCAGTACGACAGGACTATTGCTTTCAAACAGCGATTTTAACACAGTAGAAATTTGCAGTAGGTCACCTTGAATCAAGCACAAGGAAGCACACACATAGAAAATTACGATAGAGAAGGGTCAAACTCAAATGTAATAAAGTAAGTAGATTGATAAAGATCTAAATAAGACAAAAAAAAAAAAAAAAAAAAAAAAATTAATCGAAACATGCAAATTTTAGGGGAAGAAACTATATGTAACTGATATAACTGCTCATGAAACACGAGACAGGACTTATAAATTTCATGTTACTGAAAATCAACGGTATTGTCAAACAATATCAGTGTACCTTACTTGTAGTAGATATTTAGATTTTTGACTTAGAGATTCTATAAAAGAAATCGCAATATTAATTTAACAAATAAATAAATAAATACATTCGTAGTATTACCTTTTTAATGTGATTTTATTTTAAATACAATTTTGAAGAAACATAGATTAAAAATAAATAAGTAGACACAGAAAGGAAGAAAGGAAAAACAATTGTCGTCACATTTAATTTAATGTAAATAAATTTATTTTGAAAGAAAAAAAAATATTAACAACACAGCAACTGACTGTACAAAACAGACTCTAAAGGAAAATAAAAATAGAGAATAGGGGATAATGACTGCATTTACATCAGTTTCAATTGCCGAAAATTTATCCAAGCACATGTTTCAAATCTTATTTTATCTTTAGTACTAGCTTATCTAAAGAAAATATTCTTCCTGGCGCTTATATTCTGCGAAATTTTTATTTCGAAATTTGCGATATTTCAATGGAAATGTCAAATGGTGTTAATTTTATAACTTTCTTCAGAATAATCATGAGCGACGGGTAGAGGTGCAAATCACGGCTTAATAAATAGACAAAATATAAATTAATTGCAAGTCACAAACTCGACAAATTAGAAACACATTTTGAAAGCCGCAGTTTTATTTCTATTTATCTTCAAATTTATTTTATTTTATCTATTTAATCTTCTTTTTCTGTGTGAATTTGCAGATTTGAAACGGAGAAGTGAATGTATTCATTTGACACAACATGAAAGTTTTTCAACTTTTTCTCAGTTTAAAAAGTTTTATATTATCTGTAGTACTAGCTATATAATCGATTGCCTAAATCGCATTCGTAGCTTTATAATTTGCTTTCCAGATTTTCTTTTTCTTTTCGTTAACGTAATATAACTTATGTTAA
Organism: Salticus scenicus; assembly: GCA_963930645.1. Taxonomy (NCBI): domain Eukaryota; kingdom Metazoa; phylum Arthropoda; class Arachnida; order Araneae; family Salticidae; genus Salticus; species Salticus scenicus. The sequence goes on along the minus strand of OZ005654.1, from coordinate 33,446,947 downwards.
AAAGACTAAACTGTGTCAATACAAAAAAGATACCATACGTAAGTACACTTACGTAGGTAAATTTTCATCTATAAACATGACATTATATGAACGAGGCTATAAGTAAAAAGAAAAAAAAAAAAAAAAAAAAACCTTTTACGTGAGTGTAGAAATTTTTAAAGAGCTTTCATGAGAGGATGAGGGAGATAAAATTATATAATGTTTAAATTTTGAAACTATTTCACCTACAAAAAAAAAAAAAAAAAAAATAAATAAAAATAAAAATCACGATTTATAAATAATGTTTATATTTTTTCTTAACAAATAGAAAATTTCTGAACAACCCAATATTAGAATATTTGAATTCTTCAAAGGTTTAAAATGTACGTCAAAAGTATGTATAATTTCTCATTGTATTTTAGAAATCTAACAAAATAATATGAATATTACTAGATTTAGTAAATGCAGTTTTACATATGGAAATAGTTTTTCGCTGTAGTTAAATCTTTCGTCTGAAAAGGCGTTCGCATATGAAAAGGTGTTAACATTCTTTCCCTATAATTGTTTTCTTTCAATGAAATTTTAAGCATCTTTCTTATGATTAAATACGTATTTAAATTTTTATTATAATAAAATAAGCATTTGTAATGTTTTATAATTCATAGATTTATATCGTAAATAAAGTGAGTGTTCTCTGATTATTATACTGCTAACATTACGTTTCTTGTTTAATAATGTTAATGATTCGCGGAGTTTTAAATTAAGAATTTACTAGTCGGTGATGTTGAAAAGGTTGAACAAAGGTTCTAACAAAATCCAAAGATAAAAATCTTTCCCTAAAAAAAAAACTAAAAGGAAAAATTTTAAAAGACTATATTATTTAATATATATATTCCAAAAATTGTGCAAGAAGTGGGTTTCAGAATAGTCTCCTTATACAACAGAAACTAGTATGTTGTGACCACCACAAGACTTTCTTCTATATTTTCTTATACAAATTCACCCAGTAACAATATTAAAAAAAAAAAAAAAAAAAAAAAAAAATTACGAGTTTATAAAGTTTTTTTTCGTTAAAAGTAAAAAAAATCGATAACTTTGTTTTAAATTATCACAGATGTATAGTTCAACCATTCCTTTTAAAGATATTGATAAGACCTTTCGAAAGATACCCATCTTGAAAATTTACTCCCCCCGGGGGGGAGGGGGCACTCCCCCCCAGGGGGGAACCGATGCCCCCACATGCACAATTTTTTTTCCTAGTTAACTATTACTATTATCAATAATTCATATTAATTTTACAATCACAAGTTTAAAATAACTCTCATTATGCACATTTATGCGAAATTTTGTCCTATACTGCCATGTTAGAAGTTTACAATAGTTAGTTGCGATCACAGCGCCACCTGTTGAGCGATTGATCCCCAAATCTAATCAGCACCAGTTCATGTCAGGGTGCAACTAAATAACAAGTTTGGTTAAATTTCATTCATTGGTTCGTGAGATACAGAGGACACAAAATTCGTGATACACACACACAGACAGACATTTTCTAAAAACTATCAATTCGTGTTCAGGACATCCCAAAACGTGTAAATCCATCAAAAAACGGAGGTCGAAAATGTTCACGAACCCAATTCTTTGTCTATATTACATGTAGAAGAAAGTAAAAATGATTTACTGATAACAAAATTTTGTTTGACAAATTTTGTTAACTGATAACAAAATTTTTGACAAAAGTCGTAGCACAGAAGAGGCACAGGAGTATTCGAGAGAATTTTCTTCCAGCAATTAATTTCGGACGAATCAAGTTATAAGAATTTTATAACTTGATTTTATAAGCGTTTTATCGTATATGGAATATAACAAGTAGAAAAATGTGAAAGACTTAACAAATGAAAGGGGGGGGGGGAAGCTTTAAACTATGATCATTTGTTATTATTAATAATACAAAAATTTAAAAGGGAAAATGAATAAATTAACCATTGATATTTAAAGCAAATTTAGATTTTAAAACTCTTTTTTTTTTTGTATTTTTCAATTTAAAAAAAGCTATTCTGTTAAATTTTATTAAAATTCTGTTTAAAAAAATTCTTTCTTAAGCAGAATTGAATTTATTACCCAATGCTACATTTGACTCTACTCTGCAGTTGTAAAACTCTTGTAGACTTAAACAGACTATTTCTTATTATGAAAAATTCAAGATAGTTTACATGAAATGGTGACACAACGCTTTTACCCGTCTGAAAGAAATGAGACTCTTTTCCTAAAATTATAATAGTTAGTATCGATTATTTACATAAATAAATACTTCTTAATTCTGAAATCCTTAATAAGAACTAATTCAAAAAGGCATGGAAACATTTCGAATATGCTTAAGTGATGTTGAAATATTTTCAAGAAGTTAATATTTATAAACTAAACAGAGACAAGAAAGATTTTTATTGAAAATAAGACACTCTAAGTGAAAATGTTACAATATTACATAATGTCATGCTCAAGTAACTAAATGATCAAAGGTAAAATCTAATTTATTGCAAGATACAAAACATTAATATATAATGCGCTTATAAAATTTACTCGAAAATACCGAAACGATATTATTTCTAAAGAAATTGGAAAATGCATTACTTGAAATAAATAATAAAATTTTTAAATCTATGAACACAGACAATATAAATAGTTACTATAAGATAAGAAAACTGACAAATACCATTGTTCTCAAAATTTTCTGTAGATTATTTTTACAAAAAGAAAATTATTACAACTGAAATATTCAGGATGCAAAATTTTCACTACTTTAAATGAATAAATTTTCTAATTGTAAAAAAAAAAAAAAAAAAAAAAAAAATGTTCCGTTTTATCTGAATGAAATGCGAACTATATGCAATATTACAAAGAATAACTGATATATTTAAGGAACGTTATAAGAATATTTAAAAATACGTCTGCTCGAAAATTCAGTAACAAAATTGTCGAGTTTCATTATGTCGAGATTGTGATCAAAATGCATGTGAATTTCAATAGTTATCATTTTAATAAAGATTAGTAAAAACCAAAATCTCATATTATTATCAAATTTGAATTTGTTTATAGACATAAACTATTATTATTTTTCCAATAATCAACTAGACGTTAATAAAGGAGGGGGAAAATCTAAATTTTATTTTCCATTATTTATAAGATGAATTCAAAAATAAATGTAAAAATTCAGCAAATTACTGATAATATATAAATATCTTTTAAAATAATTTAAATAATTAAATAAAATTAAAATAAGGTAACAGAACTACTATAATATTTTAAAAATATGTCTACAACTGGTTTTTCATGTACAAAAAAGCTCACTGTTTTAATTAAACAGAAGTTAATTGAAAAATACTATATATGAAAAGTGAATGAAAAAAAAAAAAAAAAAATCTGATGTGTAACAACCACACATTTTCTGTTACCCAATATAACATGCATTGTATGAACTTTTTTGAGATAATGTAGTCAGAAGTTATAAAAATGACCTAAAAATTTTCCTCTGAGAGAAAACTGATACTTGTGTAAACAGAGTTTACATAGCGAGTAGGTAGAAAAAGTCGGTAAAGTTGTTTTTTGAAACACCCATTTAAGAGATCGAAAACTGACCTAATAACCATGTAATACATGCAAAAGGATATCTGAAAAGAGATTTATATCGCAATTTTCAAGGAAATTGTTAGAGCCATTTTTGAAATACCGACTTTCACCAAAATTTGGCAAACTAAATTATTGACCTGAAAATAACAATTACATACGAAAGGATATATAAAAGAGAATTAATATAGAAAGTTTGAAGAAAAATTTGTACAGCCGTTTTTAAAGGAAAGCACTTGCGGGGCCTACTTATACAAATAGCATGTCAATTATCTTGAACTAACCAACTACTACACACGATAGAACATCTAACAGAGTGTTTATATACCAACTATTACACACGATGGAACATCTAACAGAGTGTTTATATAGCAACTTTGAAGAAAAGCGTTAGAGCCATTTTTGAGATACACACACATGGTCCTATTTCATGTTTCATATGTCCCGTTTCCAGTTTTCCCATTTTCACCAAAAGTGAAAACATTCATCTGCACACCAGACCTAACTCAATTCTGAAGTTTCGTCGTTCTACATTTATTAGGTTCGGAGATATGATATTCAGAAGATTCTTTAAATACATACACGGTCATACTGACTAATTGCCACAAACTAATTTTTTGAACTCAGGAGACCTTAAAACATGTAAATCAGGTGAAAACTTGATATCGAATTTTCGGACCGAATACATGGAAATAAAAATAGAGAGAGAAAATTGGTGTACTTCCTGGACTAACATAGTGTATGTTCAAATTTTACTACAAATATTCCCTCTTTGCGAATTAAATATTATAAAAATAAATCTGAAAATGATTGAAAAAAAAAAAAGATCAATTTTTGGATCGATCTAATAATTACTTTTAGCATTATGATACTGCTCCTCCTTTTTTTTTTAGATTTATCTATAGATTTAGTGAATGATTCGCTATTTATTTGGTACTTTTTTTCATCATACCATTTTTTATATTTTCCTAACCGAATTAAAGAGACACATAAATGCTTTTTAAAATAGAAATATTTTACCAAAAGTATTTATTCCTTTAGAAAACTATATGAATTCAAGCCCAATTTTATTCGAAGATAATAAAATAATGCATTTACTTTTGTTCTTGAAAATATAAAATATAAAATTCATCCCGTATTAGAAAGGAAAAATCAACGATATTTTCTGTTAAAGTATTTTGAAAATAAAAACTGTAAAAGAGAAAAAAAAAAAAAAAAATACTAAACTTTAATATTCACACGTAAGAAACTCTTCTCATATTAATGGAGGAAAATTTGAAAGGAAAGTTAGGATTTTTTAAATCGGACCATTTCTTTCAATTCAGTTAAGAGAAAGCTAAGAAATACGAGGTGCGGGTGATCGATTGCGAATAAAACGAACTTTTGCTGGCGTGCAAATTTTTCAGAATGCATCTTTTTCTATTTCTTTATTCAATTCCTACTAATAGTTCACACTCTCCCTATATATATCTTGTACAAATCTTGCAATCGATTTTTGACTAGCCAGAAATTTGAAACTTTCAGGATTGCTCAGAGCACGGTGACAACACAATACTTCGAAGTTATTAGTTTTCTTATAATTAATTAAAATATGAAAATAATAACATCCTAATAGCGTTAAAATAGCCATTAAAATATTAGCTATAATTTAATTGTTGCCAAAAAAAAATAATTTACGAGTTCATTTTCTTTCGACATATTTTTTTCTTTCTTTCTTTTTTTTTTTTTTTTTTTTTTTTTTTTTCAATCTTATAATTATTTTATTTCATTTTGCACGCGCGCTTTTTATTTCCTAATTTAAAATGATAAAAAAAAAAAAAACTTTTTCGATAGTGTTTGTACGTAGGAATCGACTTTAAAATTTTTTCTTTTATATTACTTGTTTCTCTTATTTCTTAAAAGAATACTCGAGAACACGAATCTTTAAGTAGCGAGAATTAATTTAAAATAATTTACGCAATTTTAATCTAGAGTACAATTAATAACTATCGCGATTAATTGAAAATGAAGATGAAAAACAACCCTCAATTAATAAAATAGTTATAAATATTCAATGACTATTTTGCTCATTTCTGGTTTTAACGTCCATAGGCATGAAAACCATCAAACTGAGCTTCCACATCGATGCTCTCGACTCGATAAATACTGACGTTTAAAAGTCGGTATTAAAAAAAAGCACAAAATCAAGGTAAAACATTTATAAAAATCAGAAATGCACAAAACAATACTTAAAGAATTAGGGGGTTCCTTCTTCTTCCCTTACGAGCTACGCTTGCCAATTCGCGCTCGTTTACTACGGATCTTAAACGTTAATGTATTGTTTTGCAAAGGAAGATAGAGGAAATGAAAATGAAAACTGCAAATATTTAGTTGCATTAGTCACAATTTCGCCTAATCTCCAAAAAAGACACTCTTTTCATTACTCAATTATTCTACTTTAGAGAATAGATTCTATTCAAAATATTCAGCTTTAATCCATGGTCCAGCAACTGCTTTTATGGTGAACGAAGAAACGAACCTTCCCTTAAAAATAACAATAAAGGAAAATAATAAATTCAATAAATTAAAATATTTTGATAAAATGAGTCTTAAACCTAGGTGTAAAATATGATTTTTTAGATTTTTTAAAAATTTTTAGAGAGTTATTTTAAGTAAATTTTTAAATCAAAGAATTTTAAAATAAAACTTTTCTTGACACGACTTACATATTTCTCCGGTTAAAAAAAAAAAAAAGAGAAAAGAGCACAAAAATAAAGAAAATGTTTGTCAAGTTCAAAAAGAGATACTTCGTGGTGTAATACACTGAAGCATACGCTAAGAATATAGATTTAATTTGCTATGTTTGATATTTTATTCTATAAAACTTTTGTAACGGAAATGTTTTAGATGAATTGAACATAAATTACCGCCTAAAACAATTTAGAAAGTTACGAATGGTTTCTTTTAGCATGCTTACTGTGTATTTATATACGTAGCTGTATTGTTTATATGAAAGAGGATTAGCCGTATAAACCAATAAAGCAACAAAAACACAATATTTTAAAGAACGACACAGGCAGTGATAGTAACTATTTTCGTTTGAATAGCTATATTTTAAAATTACGTTCTCTCTTCAATAATTTAAAATTATTATTTTTGAAATTGCATTTAAATAATTTGTTTTTAATATAGATGCAGAGCACAGGAAAAGGGAAAATAAGTATAATTAATATTGCAACAATTTGTTGCTCGCTTTTTATAGTTGTCGTACACAATTGTTATCTCATATTCTCTTTTTAGGTTAATTTCTTTCGAAATAGACGTATTACAATCACATTATATATCTTTCTATATATAATGGAAAATTCTTGAAAATAATGATTTCCGATGTACAGCTTTAGTATAGGATTCCCTAGGCGACTTTTAAATTTTGGCGATGAATTAAAACAGCTATCGCAATTGCGTAAGTAAAGACCTTGGCAAGAAACTCCAAGCTGCTTTGGTGCCAAATTTCAAATTTAGCCCAGGTGGTCCTATACTAAAGCTGTTCCATTTTCTAAATACTGAATCCGCTCGAACCAAAATTGGACAATAGACATATTTTAGAAATATCTTGGATGAATTCGTTGGCTAAATTGATCCACCACCTTGTTTCAAAACCGCAGTCATTTGAAAATTTCAAATTCGTGTAAACAATAAAGTATTTATGAACCGATTTGTTTGAAACTCGGTACATACATAGCCCATATTAAACTGTCAGCTAAATTTATAAAACAATACTATCCGTCTCCTCATGCTTCCAAATGTGAGCAAAGAATGAATAAATAAACCTACTCTTCCGACAGAGCCACTGAGGGTTATTTGTATTTATTAAAGAAGAAAGCATAATCTATAATACTTGAGATAACTATGCTTGAAATTAATTATATTTGTTGTCATTTTTATATATTGGTTTTCATGCCTTACTTAACGGCCCTCTTCACTTACCGTCGCCGGAAGCACGAGCCAATGTTATTCTACGGGGAAAATTTCTTTACAAATAACTTATTAACTAATACATGTTTTTAAATACTGTTTTCACATTCAGAAAATTCCCAACTGTTAAATGGACGGACCTTTTTTAAAAATATATTTTTTTAATTTTTAATATTTTATTTTGAAATTGCAAAATGAAAAAATTTCACATATTGAAAATTCGTATTTTGTAGCTTCAAAATAAAATATAAAAAATTAAAAAAATATTTTTTTAAAAAAGGTTCGTCCATTTAACAGCTGGGAATTTTCAGAATGTGAAAACAGAATTTAAAAATATGTATTAGTTAATAAGTTATTTGTAAAGAAAAATTTCCCATAGAATAACATTAGCTTCGGCTTCCGGCGGCGGTGAGTGAAGAGGGCCCTTGGCCAAAGTCCTGTGATAAAGTAAATATATATGTATATATTAAGCAACAATGATTTAATATCCCTTCGATGCGCCGCTTTTAGCATTTTAAATATGAATCTAATGAAGCATGCCTTAAGTACGATTTTAAGTATTTCTTGTAAGATAATTTAAAGTTTTCGATACTTTGCGAAATGATAACTCCATATTCAGTGAAACAAATTATCGCATCGGGAAATATAACTTGGCTTAATGGTTATCGTCGTATCGTTAGTATCGTATCTTAATCTCTCCGTTACAGAAAAAATAATAAAGTAGGTAAATTTACAACTATGTTCAACGTCGAAACTTGAAAAGAGAAGATTTTGTTCATTGCGTAATTAAGGTATAGTGTTTTTATAACAGTACGAATGTATCAATGCCTTAATTTCTAACTGTATGTGTTACATTTTAAATAATTAATTATTCAACTATTAAATTTGGTTTAATCTTAATGTTTTATAATGTTCGACTACGGTATATAACAATTAAGAAATTATAATCGCATATGAACAGTCTTTTTTTTTTTTTTTTTTTTTTTTTTTTTTTTAAGTACGATGGACTATTAGTCTCAGTCTACGGATAAAACGTTGTCACCTGTTTTACGGGCACTTATCGAAATCGAAAATTTATTGAAATTGTAACTGAATAATTTGAAAGCGATGTTATAATTAAAATAATAATAATAATAATAATAATAAAAGTCCTCCGTACTAAACTATATTCTGCTTTTGACAGAATTTCATCAAAATCTTTTTTTTTTTTTTTTTATCAGTATCGAAACGGACAGTATCGAAAAGGTTGAAAAAGGCCTTTTTTAGACAAAAATACATAATTTATTTATTTTAATTTTTAATTGTTGCCAAAATTTTTTTTAACAAAATAAAATTTTATGTGACATGCTGGCCTGTAAAATTATGTAAAATAAATGACTGAAGAAATATTTTATAATTTTTCTTTTTTGTTGATTAACGAGGAAACTAGAAAAAGATTCGGGTCCACACGGCACGGAAAAAAAATTCATTCAGGAGACCCGACCAGACAACAAATTTAAAAAATCGGCCTGAAGGTCAGGCCGTAAACCCGGCCCGTGCAGACCTCTAAGATTATCAACGTCCACCATCCCCTTAAATATACTAGCAGGCTTTTCCAACTTCGCTAATCGCTTTATTTAAAAGAATTTAAAAAAAAAGAGAGAGAAAGAGAGAGAGAGAGAGAGAGAGAGAGAGAAAAAAGAAATCATTACACTTTATATCACTTTATAAAGGGTTAGTTTCATTTGTAAGGATCTAGACATCAGGCAGATTTCTTGTCTAATTTTAAATACTAAATATCAATTTATCTTAATGAATTATGGTGTGCTACGTCTTACTTATAAAAATACAAAACTTTTAGCACAAGAAAAATAATTTATTCTTAATAAGGTAAACATGTAGCGTCACAGACATGACAAATTTTCAGTGATTTATCTGTATCGCTTAATAGCTCAAAATGGAGACACATTTAAAGTTAAGAAATTATAATGCACAAAAACAGGATTTTCATCTAATATGTAACTAAAAAAAGTTATAAAATTTAAATAAATAAATGCATACAAAATTATTTAATAGCATGACAGACAGGACAAGTGTAATTCCAAATTACTTTTTCTTTACGTATTTTTAAATTTAAATTTTCCTTTTCATTACTAATGTACAAAATATATATATTTTTTTATATAATGTATTATATTATTTCCTAAATGTGATATGTTTTCTATCAAGAAAAATCTAAAATAATTGAGCTAGTTAAGAGGTAATAATTATAAGATAAAATACTTTTAAAATTTCTGTTGAATCATAGCTATAGAACTATATTAGCACTTTATCAATGCGTATAAAGTCTTTAAAGTGATAATGACTTCCATTTTTGTGAGATGCATGATTTAACTTTTTACAATTTTTTAACGTTCACGTTTAATTAAATGTATTTATTTTTATGTCGAAAAAAAATGAACTCGTACAAATTTTTTGGCAACAATTAAATTATACACTGTAAAAAAAAAAAAAAAATACGGTAGATTTACAGCATAATATGCTGGCAATATGGGTGCATGGGGGGGGGGGGAAAGTAAAAAAGTAGTTATTTACAGCAGAAACAGTCGTAAAAGATTGTTTTTTTACAGATGTTTCCGCTGTAAATTGCCTTATTTAACAGCAGAATGTGCTGGCAATATGGGTGCCAGCACATTTTGCTGTAAAAGCTTCCGTTTTTTTTTTTTTTTTTTTTCTTCTTTTTTTTACAGTGTAGCTAATATTTTAATGGCTATTTTTAAAGATATTATGACGTTATTATTTTTATATTTCAATTAATTAAAAGAAAACTAATCAAAAATTCGAATATCGGGCTTTGAAATATTGTGTTGTCATCGGACTTTGATGTCTAATTTGAGAAATATTAACCATTAATTTTTTTTTTTTGTAAAAAAATAGCACATACTGGTATTTTAAAATAACTTTACGCTTTTATTTTAAAATATTTAACAAATAAATTAAAAATGTCTTTAAATTAAAAGTTTAATTCATGCAAAACAAATATATTTTGCTACAAAATCAGTATTTTATAAAGCCATTATTCGAAAAGAAACAGACGAACTCAGTTACGAAATGTTTCTTAAATGAATTAAAAATGAATTAATAGACAAATAACTCTTCTCAGACCTTCATTTTTATTCTATTAAGTTCAATAGAAACAAAACTAATAAATGCTTCTGTAAAACAAAAGGAATAAAAAGTAACAAAATAAACGTTTCTCATATTTGATGTTCGAGTAAAAACGAATTTTTTTCCTTTGCTTTACCTTCAGCTTTTATTAAAACATATTTCAATTCAGTTTAAGCAGTTCCTTAAACTCTGCATTTTTCTCTTCTTTTCATTTTCCGTGATTGTTTTTCGATTCCTAAAATTCTGTTCGGAGCATCCGGCTTTTCCGGGATTTATAAAAGAGATTTTTCTCGGATTCTGTTCTCGTTGTTGCTTTTCTTTCATAACTTTCTAAAAACAGGAGCAAGTGTGGAAAATATTTTAGCTGGGATTTTCTTAAACTTCCCGTATTTACTTATTGATTATTCTGTAATGTTTCATTCGGTTGAGGGAAAAAAATAGAAATTTCCCCCAGATAAACAGCAAAAGTCCCTGCTTCTCTTAACAAAAAGAAGAAATAAAGAGAAATAGACAAGTAAGATTTTCCTTTTTTTTTTTTTTTTTTTTTTTTTTTTTTTTCAACATAGACATCATATCTTTGTTTATAATGTATAATAATAATAAAAAAATATAATCTGGTGTGTCACTCACACGACACTCTTTTACCCTGAAATTTAATACTATAAATACAAGTAAGAGATTAACGAGTACTGTTATGTAAACCTATGTTAAAACCATGGTAATAGAATATAGCTTCATGGTTAAAACAATTTAAATTAGTCTTCGGAACAGTTTTATTTGACAAATAATTCTGTGTGAAGTGGGCTGCCGCCACCTCAAGCCTCTGTTTCGTTATTGTGCTTACATTTATATTAAATTCAAATCTGTTATTAAATTCAAAAGTTCATTTAAAATTATTCATGAAAGTTATCAATCTTGATCAAAATTTTCTAATAACAAACGTATTAACTTTAAAATACAACATTTTGATTGCCTAAAATTATTTGTTTTTAAATTACTCTAAGTGACACAGACAAAGATCGAGCGTTAAAAACTTGACTTCGGTATTGAGGAAGGCTCAAAACGTGTTAATATACAAAAAAACAAGAAATGAAAAAAATTTATTATTAACCATATGTCCATTAAGAATTAATTTCAATTACTGAGTAGCTTTCCTGGACATAGTAAAATATTATATTAAAGCACTTCCACTAACAATAAAACTGAATGTTATGGCTTAAACATTGGTAGCCGTGTATATCTTCTGAGGATTATGCACACACCACATGGTGCACCTAAATATAATCCTATATTAATAACACACAGCACAACCTGAAATACACTTCTATCAATTTTCAAGTATTGTCGCACTAAAATATAGTTCTTTTGTGTAGCCTGTAAACGAACAGTGAATGATTCCCATACCATATTCTACATGAAACACGTTCGTTTTTATGAAAATATATATTTAAATATATGAATATATATATTTATGAAAATATATATTTAAAAAATATATATTCGTTTCATGTCGTTTAATACCGTCTATAGATGTTTAAACTCTACTTACCTGCAATTTCCCTCGTAGACGTAATGTATTTGAATCCTCTTGGGTGTCTCTGTACACGAACCATTTTCTTCATCTCAACAAAAAGTTTAGTTTAGCCTACTTATATGATACACATTTAGAATAACAAGTTTGGATTTTCTCATATTATTTTTTCTTGGGATATGCTTAAAACAGACACACACACACACACACAGAGAGAGAGAGACAGAAAGAGAAACAGCCACATAGACCAACCGCTAAAAACATGATTTTCGGATTCAGGGGACCTCAAAACGTGTAAATATAACAAAAACTCGATGTCGAAAATTTGACCTAAAAACAATACTTTCTCTACCATTTACATGGGTAAAAAGAAAGAAAAGAAAAGAGAATAGTACAACTAAAATTTAGTCAGAACAACATACGTGTATAAAGAGTTCTTTTGGCTTCAAAAATATGTCGTTTTATAATTAATGAATGTGACAAACTTTAAAGAGAAGTAAAACGGAATGTTTAAAACCTATTTTACTATAAAACAAATAAAATTATCTGGTGTACAATTTACACTACTTTCATCCTACATTAATATAAACACAGATTATTTTACAGATAAAAAAGTATTACATTTGGATTTTTATGGCGTACTTTAAAAACAGATGAAGATAGTTTAAAAAATAGTTTTTTTTTTAAACACATTTCTGTTTCAGGAAATCTACCTCCACCCTCAACCGCCTTCTTGAATATTTATCTACATTCATAGAACACTTAAGGCTGTTATTAAATTAAAAATAAATAAATAAATAAATTTATTAAGAGAATTTTCGGATGAACAATATTTTGACACTTTTCGACTCATTTTCAGAAAACATATGCATTATTTTTAAATTGTATACGCATCAATTTATGTACTTATTTAACACAGTACAAAATTTTACAAATGTACGTCGAGCCATTTGGAATGGAATCACTTTACTATATTTTATCATGTCCAAGAAAACTGCTCAGGAATGAAATTAATTTCTCATACTCATAAGTTAAATATTTTTTTTTTTAAGTTTAATTTTCAATGTTTGATTTTTGTATGATTACGCTTTTTGAAGCACACTGAATACTAAAGTCAAGTATTATAACGTTTGATCACGTGTGTTATAAACGTAACTTCAAATAACTTAACAATCTTCAATTCTAAATAAATGCTTCAATTCTAAATATATTTAAGCAAGAGGCTAATCCCCCCCCCCTCCCCCTTACATAAAATTATGTTAGTATACATTTCTTGTTATCTTACGCATTAATCTACAATATGACTTTATAATATTGAAATGGTAAGAAAAAGGGTAAAGAAAACGTCGTGTGAGTGCCACACAATATTACTATTATTATTTATTTATTTATTTATTTTCAAGTGAATGCAGCGTAATAATTTTTTTTAAACAAAATAAGACTACTTTTTTTTTCAAATTGATTTCTAACTACCATAAAAACTAACCACAAAAAGTTTTGCCAAGACTGAATCGCTTTTAAGGCGTCTAAAAACAACACATTTGAAAATACTTGAAACCAGTTTTTTCGAAAATAATATCCCGAGAAATTCCTTTCTGCATTTAAAACCTTTTTCTATGGCTCTTACTGAAACACTTAAAACTCTTTCGGAACGCCTCACATGTATATTTCGACATATTTTCATGAGATCTGAAAGATTGACTTTTAGACCCTATCAAAGTTGTTCTAAACAATAACGTAAGTGCATGTTAAAGAATATGATTCGTTTAACAATATAAGGCCTAAAATTATACATTAATTTTGTGATTAAATGCTTCGCATACACCGTAGTGTATCTTAATTATTTTTTTCATTTTCCACACAGATATCAGCATTCTTATAATTTTATATCATTTTTAATAGGAAACAAACTATAATAACCTGATTAACTTACACTGCAATTCAAGTAATTTCTTCTTAAATTTCATAACACTTTCTAATATATTTATATAATAAACAAATATCCTAAACTAGTATTTAACTTTTAATAACATAAACCAATTATTAAAGTTGAACTTACCCTATCTTATACGAAATATGCTTTTAGCATCTGGTTGGCTGGGTTTAACTTTGCACTACTACTGCACAATAGGAAATTGGCGATTTTAACATCTGGATATTACATATTTTGATATGTTTTAGGTAGTATAAAAATATGTTTAAAAGAATTTCTTGACAAAGAATTTCTTACAAGTGTACAATTCATTCACTAAAATTTCTCGAAAACAAGAAAGTTTCTCTACAGTAATAATACAAAACTATTATGATGGGGACATCACAAAACTTTCTTCTATATTTTAGTATAGAAAATCATTTAGTACAATATGATTTATTTATTAAAATTATTTTCTATAGTGAATGCAAATTTTTTCTTTCTCTCTCTTTTTTTTTAATAATACAAAAGTATAACATTAAATGCCCAGTTTTTATAATCTACTACGTAATTTTAAAAAATGAGCCTTTTTTGTAAGTTTATTTTTATTTATTTATTCTTTGTTTGTTTGTTTGTTTAAAAAAATCGGCAACTTTGCTTTAAATTATCCCAGATCAACGGTTTAGCCATTCATCTTAAAGATTTTCCCGAGTTATTTTACAAGATAATTTATTGAAAATTTGCCTCCAGGCGATATTTACCAAAATTTGGTAGGCACTAATTTATGTCAATGTGAAAGTACATATCAATTTGTATGACATTCTGTGCATTAGTTTCTGAGATACAGTTGCCACAAAATTTTTGGTACGCACACAAAGACAGGCATTTTCTAAAAAATTGTGTTCTAGACATTTCAAAACACGTAAATCCATCGAAAACCTGAATACAAAATTTTTAAGAAGAGTAAAAATATTATTTAGTTAGTTAAATATACAAAGTATTTTATTTTAAAAAATCTAAATAAAATAAAAACCATTTTACTTTTCGAAAAATTACTTCCATGCCATTAGATGCCTTTAAATAATTTCTCTACGGAATGAGTCCCCCTCCGCCTCAGAACAACTTTGATCACAATGCTTGAGTGGTTACAGAACGAAGTGCTTCTACGCACAATAAATCTTTGCGAAAAATTTATTCACAGAATTACGTTCTGTAATGAAATGTTTGAGTTTTCGCCATAATTCAAAAGGTATAAAATTATACTCGCAAAATATAAAGTGTATTACTCGAGAGATTCAGCAAACAGAAATAACTCACAATTTAAATGCCAGAGCTAAAAGGGTTATGAGCAGTTGAAGTTAAAAATCTCGTAATTTATAATTTCTGCTGCAATTAAAACTTACAACGTAAGATTCCTGCGCTTATGTTTAATTCAAGAAACATATTTATCACATCTAAAAAATCTTAAAATAAGAAAAATACTGAAAATGCAGCGCCAAGTGTTTCAAGCTGCCTTTATGCATTCCTGTAAAACAGTACATTATTAAAGGAGAGAGAGAGAGAGAGAGAGAGAGAAAAAAAAGATTTTGCATTTTCACATTTAATCTTTTAAATATTGTCGCCGTATATATATATGTGCCACAGTCATTTACCGTATGTATTTCTGGGTATGTATAAAATTAAACAGTTCAAACTCGGATATTTAAAACATTTTTTTTTCTGCTTATCACTATTCTTTGTATCTCTTGTTTTTAAATTAAACTACAGTCTTCTGTCCTAGCTGTGTTCCAGGCCTGTCTCGGGACTATTTTAGAAGTATGGTAGACTGGCTTTTAATTTTAAAAAAATCTGATGTGGGCACCACATGACTTCCTTATACACTTTTAGAAATATACATAATGTTAAAAAACATTGTCACTGGAGCCGAAACATTTGGCTAAAAATATTTTTAAAAAATGCATGCATACGTAAAAGAAAATAAAAAATAAAATTGTGTCTTGAGGGGACTCATGTCAAAGTTGTGCCTTGGGGGGGGGACTCATGTCAAAGTTGTGCCTTGGGGGGGACTCATATCAAAGTTGTACCTTGGGGGGGACTCATGTCAAAGTCGTGCCTTGGGGAGGGGACTCATGTCAAAGTTGTGCCTTGGGGGGGACTCATGTCAAAGTTGTGTCTTAGGGGGGGGACTCATGTCAAAGTTGTGTCTTAGGGGGGGACTCATGTCAAAGTTGTGCCTTGGGGGGGACTCATGTGCCTTGGGGGGACTCATGTCAAAGTTGTACTTTGGGGGAGACTCATGTCAAAGCTGTGCCTTTGGGGAGTCTCATGTGCCTTGGGGGGACTCATGTCAAAGTTGTACCTTGGGGAGGGGACTCATGTCAAAGTTGTGCATTGGGGGGACTCATGTCAAAGTTGTGCGTTGGGGGGACTCATGTCAAAGTTGTGCCTTGGAGGGACTCATGTCAAAGTTGTGCCTTGGGGGGACTCATGTCAAAGTTGTACCTTGGGGGGACTCATGTCAAAGTTGTGCCTTGGGGGGGACTCATGTTAAAGTTGTGCCTTGGGGGGGACTCATGTCAAAGTTGTGTCTTGGGGGGACTCATGTCAAAGTTGTACCTTGGGGGGGACTCCTGTCAAAGTTGTGCATTGGGGGACTCATGTCAAAGTTGTACCTTGGGGGGGACTCATGTCAAAGTTGTGCCTTGGGGAGACTCATGTCAAAGTTGTACCTTGGCGGGGACTCATGTCAAAGTTGTGCCTTGGGGCCGGGACTCATGTCAAAGTTGTACCTTGGGGGGGACTCATGTCAAAGTTGTGCCTTGAGGGGGACTCGTGTGCCTTGGGGGGGACTCATGTCAAAGTTGTGCCTTGGGGGGGACTCATGTCAAAGTCGTGCCTTGGGGAGGGGACTCATGTCAAAGTTGTGCCTTGGGGGGGACTCATGTCAAAGTTGTGCCTTGGGGGGGGACTCATGTCAACGTGTTCTGAACTTTTCTGAAAGTTTCAAATGTCTAGCTAGTCGAGAAGTCAGTTAAATTGCAAGATTTGTCCAAACCGTTTTTGAGCTATTACCGTTTTTTGATACATTTTGCCCATTATGAACCAAATTTTCCTAAATATCTCCAAAACGGAAAATTATATAAAGTCCAAAAAGGGAGGTGCACAACTAGATGTTATAACAAACCTATGTACCAATTCGCAACTTTCTACGTTCAACCGTTTTTGAGTTATGCGACATACACCCCCCCCCACACACACACACATACATACAGACGTCACGAAAAATCGTGCAAAGTCCCTTATATCTCTAAAACGAGAGCTCGTGTTAAGACGAAACTTGCAGGTGTGCAACTAGACATCATGACTGTCACACGTATAAATTAGCAACATTCAGCGATCATTCGTTTCCGAGCAATGTGAAATACAAAATCCATTTCACAAATCGGGATTACTATACTTCCTTATACTTTGTATAAGGAAGTAAAAATGCATTGTCAACGTGTTCTGTGCTTTTCTGAAAGTTTCAAATGTCTAACTAGTCGGGAAGTCAGTTAAATTGCAAGATTTGTCCAAACCGCTTTTGAGTTATTACCGTTTTTTAATACATTATGGCCAAAATTATGTATTTTTGGTCATTTTGAACCTAATTTTCCTAAATATCTCCAAAACGGAAAATCATACAAAGTCCAAAAAGGGAGGTGCACAACTAGATGTTATAACAAACCTATGTACCAATTCGCAACTTTCTACGTCCAACCGTTTTTGAGTTATGCGACATACACACACACACAGACACACACACATACATACAGACGTCACGAAAAATCGTGTAAAATCCCTTATATCTCTAAAACGAGAGCTCGTGTTAAGACGACACTTGCAGGTGTGGAACTAGACATCATGACAGTCACACGTATAAATTGGCAACATTTAGCGATCATTCGTTTTCGAGCAATGTGAAATACAAAATCCATTTTGCAAATCGCGATTACTATACTTCCTTATACTTTGTATAAGAAAGTAAAAAAATAAATAAAAAATAAAATTGTGCCTTGAGGGGACTCGTTTTAAAGTTGTGCCTTGGGGGGGGGGACTCATGTAAAAGTTGTGCCTTGGGGGGACTCATGTAAAAGTTGTGCCTTGCGGGGACTCATGTCAAAGTTGTGCCTTGGGGGGACTCATGTCAAAGTTGTACCTTGAGGGGGGGACTCATGTCAAAGTTGGGCCTTGGGGGGACTCATGTCAAAGTTGGGCCTTGAGGGGACTCATTTCAAAGTTGCGCGTTGGGGGGACTCATGTCAAAGTGGTGCCTTGGGGGGGACTCATGTCAAAGTTGTACCTTGAGCGGGACTCATGTGCTTTGGGGGGGACTCATGTCAAAGTTGTGCCTTGGGGGGACTCATGTCAAAGTTGTGCCTTGGGGAAGGGACTCATGTCAAAGTTGCGCTTTGGGGGGGACTCATGTCAAAGTTGTGCCTTGGGGGGGACTCATGTCAACGTTGTATCTTGGGGGGACTCATGTCAAAGTTGGGGGGACATGTTAAAGTTGGGCCTTGGGGGGGGACTTCGGATCCGAAACAATTGGATAAAAGTGTTAAAAAATGCATTTTCACCGTGTTTCTGAACTATTCCGGAAGTTTAATATCTCTAACTAGTCGGGAAGTTAGTTAAATAATTTTTCTGTTGAATCATATAAACGCTGCTGAAGGCAGCAGTGACACGAAGCAATTGCCTAAAAATATTTAAAAAATGCATTGTCACCGTGTTCTGAGCTTTTCTGGAAGTTTCAAATGTCTAGCTAGTCGGGAAGTTAGTTAAAAATCGATTGCAAGATTTGTACTGGTAACGCTGCCGAAGGCAGCAGGAATTGGAAACAGTTGGCCAAAAATATTTAAAAAACGCATTGTCAACGTGTTCTGGGCTTTTCTGAAAGTTTCAAATGTCTAGCTAGTCGGGAAGTCAGTTAAATTGCAAGATTTGTCCAAACCGTTTTTGAGTTATTACGGTTTTTTATACATTATGGCCAAAACCAATGTATTTTTGGTCATTATGAACCTAATTTTCCTAAATATCTCCAAAATGAAAAATCATACAAAGTCCAAAAAGGGAGGTGCAGAACTATATGTTATAACAAACCTATGTACCAATTCGCAACTTTCTACGTTCAACCGTTTTTGAGTTATTACCGTTTTTTGATACATTATGGCCAAAACCTATGTATTTTTGTCATTATGAACCTAATTTTCCTAAATATCTCCAAAACGGAAAATCATACAAAGTCCAAAAAGGGAGGTGCACAACTAGATGTTCTAACAAACCTATGTACCAATTCGCAACTTTCTACGTCCAACCGTTTTTGAGTTATGCGACATACACACACACACACACAGACACACACACACACACACATACAGACGTCACGAAAAATCGTGTAAAATCGCTTATATCTCTAAAACGAGAGCTCGTGTTCAGACGACACTTGCAGGTGTACAACTATACATCATGACAGTCACACGTATAAATTGGCAACATTCAGCGATCATTCGTTTTCGAGCAATGTGAAATACAAAATCCATTTTGCAAATCGGGATTACTATACATCCTTATACTATGTATAAGGAAGTAAAAAGGAAGTAATTTAACTTTAAATTGAATGTTTGAACCGTAGATCTGAGATAATTTAAAATAAAGCTGTCTTTTTTTTTTTTTTTTTTTTTTTCCCTTCTCTCTCTCTCTCTCTCTCTTACACATACACACACTTTTCTTTTCTTTTTTCTTTCTTTTTTCTTTCTTTTTTTTTTTTTTTTTTAAGGATTTCCTCAAATGCCATCTATAGGGAACAAAGTTGACCTTCTTTCAACAATTAGTGTCATACTTCTCTGAGAAGAATATCGTCTGCATTCATGGTGGAAAATAATTTTAATAAATAATACTTTTAACAAGAAATTTGCACTGCGTGAATTTGTATAGGAAAGTCTTGTTATGGCAATGGCTACACTACAACATACTAGTTTTTCTGTTCTAGTAAGGTGACGATCTAAATATTTTAAACAGAGGTTTTTTCTTAATAAAACATCATTTAAATTTTATTTTTCGTGAGGATAAAACTACGAAAGCTCTAAAGTTTCAGGCGAACTTTCAATCCATTATTTATGCACATTTATACAAAATTTTGTCCTATATCACCATGTTAAAAATTTAGAAAAAGAGGGATGGCAACGCAACCTGTAAGACAATTTTTACCAAAAGTTGATAGGCACTCATTTATGTCAAGGTGCAACTACATACCAATTTGTATGAAATTCTGTGCAGTAGTTCCTGAGATACAGTTGCCACAAAATTTTGTCACACACACACAGACAGACATTTTCTAAAAATGGTCAAATCGTGTTCTACAGCTCTCAAAACGTGTAAATCCATCAAAAACCAGAGGTCGAAAATTTTTACAAATCCAATACTTTATTCTATTGAATATAGAAGAAAGTAAAAATATCATCCGGTAATTACTTTAGACATTGCAATATGCAAAATTATACACCATTAATTAAAACAAAACATGGATTACTGTCTTATTAAATAGCTCAAACTTTTTTCATCAGAGAAATGAAAGTATTTATACATACAGTATGAAGTGATAACAATTCAGTCTAATATTTTTTAAGAACTCGAGAAACATCTGAACATCACGTTTTTTATTATTTATGAAATCTCGAATGGCAAAATTCATATTTTCTTTGACATATTGATAAGAATGGACAAGAAAGGTTACGTCAAAACGTCAAGAACAGGAGTAAGGAAACGTTCCCCATACAGGCATTAAATATTAATACAGAAAGATAAAGAGGGATACGTAATTTTGTTCTTTTGCTTTGTCAGAATTTTCGACTGTTATAATAAAATGTGGATGTTTTTCTCCCTGGAAAATATATTATTTTTCGTATGAAACTATGCATTCTTTAATACGTTATATATACGGGGTGCTCACTAATGTCTGTTTCCATTCTTTAAACCCCGCTCCTGCTATGGTCATAAAAAGGGTGTCTAGGTATAGTAAACTGGCTATGTGTTGATAGATGCGATTGCTTAAATGGTCACCTCGTAGAAAACGACACAGTTAACGTTCTAATCTAAAAGCGCGCACAAGAAAGAAGTAAAAAGTGAATTACAAAATTGTAGCGTATGTAATATTATATACAAAGCTACAATACACATCTGGACTATTGTTTGAACTATATATAGCACACGTGTCACCCGCTACACTACAACGTGTACAATGTGAAGTTCACACGAAGGTTCAAATATGGATTGCAGCTCACGAAGATAAGTTTGAACTTTGAAAATAAAATTATCTTGTGATGACTGTTTTTTCTTTTCTTTCTAAGATTGTTCCGGTACATCACAATATAGAGAATAGCGAACAAATAAATGCACGTTTTTAACATTCTGTGTTCATCATCTCTGTCTACTAGCTACTTTTTTGTAGTAAACTAATGATATAGTCTGTAACTTTCTAAAACATTTTCCCTCTATCTCATGCCGATTTTAGATAAGAATGATAACTTCGAAAATTTCCACGAAGTGGCGTCGTAAGCGGACTTATCTTAAAAAACCCTATAAGAGGATAATCTAGTAATATAGAATCTCTATCGTATAACTTTACCATACCTAGACACTACTTTTATAAGTATAACTGAAGCCGCTCAGCAGTTAAAAGTATGGAAACGGACATTAGTGAACACGACGATATTTGACGAAATCTCCACTTTAAACACAAAAAAATTAAAGGAAAAATTAAACAAAAGTTTTCAAACTGACATAGTAATAAAAATCATCATAATAATATATGATATTATGATTTTAAAAAAGCTTTATCTGTGTACGTTGATTCAAGCAGTCCAATGTGTGTGTGTGTGTGTTTTTTTTTTTTCCTAACTTCTTTTCTTGTTTAACGTTGATCTGCTGTGAACCATAAAAACTGAATAAGGTTGCGTATTGTTCAATCAATAAAATATAAGCAGATAATCGAAGTTAAATTATATTTATTTTAGTTTTGCCAAAAAATTTAGTAAAAGTTTTGAAACGACGCGATACAATAGACAATAGAGACTTACGACCGTTTCTAGTTTAAATAATGAAATTTTTTACTAGCGTCAAAGAAAAAGAAAGGGGAAAAAAAAAACACTATCCAAATAATTAGCAATAATTAGCTCAAAAATGCTACATTCTCTTATATGTTCTGCTTATATAGTTATCTGTTTTGTTCCGTTTCTATTTTAAATTTCAACGTTTGATATGTCCTATCACTGACTTAAATAAGTTCTTTATTAAGGTATAATAGATATGAATAGATTTTTGTGCTCTTCAATAACAATTACAAGGAATAATCACAATGTCTTTCAACTGCAAAATTCAAGGCTATATAGAAATTTTATAACAAAGTTACTATGCAAATAAACATTTTGATTTTAAAAGTAATTTATTTTTTCTTCTTCTTCTTTAGACTATAATTTTATTGCAAATCTGACAACATTTTTAAAAGAAATTATATAATAACTTTCATAGATTTATTGAAGGGAAGCGTACAGATCCTTTTCTAAATGTTAGAAACTTCCTATATAACAGAAGGTTTTTTACACTTTACGAAACGCATGGGTGAAAATGACCTGTATTGTTTCATCAAAACCTAACTTCTAATTCCTCAAAAGGTGGAAAACCTATGTATTTTTACATCTTGGAGAGTGAATGGGATGCTTCCATTGATAAACTACATTAAATAATTATTTTTGAATGCAAAACTGTTTAGCAGTAATTCTCTTACTTCTTGCATCTGATATTCAAGAATTATACTAAATATTCATTTTACAAAATAATAAAAAATATTTTTAACCCTAGAACACTAGTGTAACGTAAAATTTACGTATACGTAAATTTTACGCTCGGTCTTCCTTTATTGGTAAACATTTTTATAGTATTCAAATATATTTTTAAATACAAATAATTACTCATTTAATGGAAAGTTAGTAATATTGGGTAAAACAGCAAATAACTAAATATATTTAAAACCAACATTAATGTAATATGAGCAAATAAAACGAATTTTACATGGGCACGTAAATTTTGCGTATCTCTAGTGATAACGGCAGATATGAATACGCTGGGCCCGCTTCACTTACCGTTGCCGGAAGCCGAAGCTAATGTTATTCTATGGGAAATTTTCTTTATTTATAACTAATTATCTAATACATATTTTTAAATTCTGTTTTCAGAGTCAGAAAATTCCCAATTGTTAAATTGACGCTCCTTTTCAAAAAAGTTTTTTTTTTTTAATTTTTAATATTTTATTTTGAAGTTGTAAAATGCGAATTTTCAATATGTGAAATTTTTCATTTTGCAATTTCAAAATAAAATATTAGAAATTAAAAAATGCGTTTTTAAAAAAGGGGCGTCAATTTAACAGTTAAGAATGTTATGAATGTGAAAACAGAATTTAAAAATATGTATTAGTTAATCAGTTATAAGTAAAGAAAATGTTCCATAGAATAACATTACCTCGTGTTTCCGACGATGGTAAGTGAGGAGGACCGTTAACAAGCAATTATCAATACGCACGATCATTAAAATGTGTATTAAGTGTGTATGAATAAATTTAAAATTTTCTTACCCATGCTGTTTAAATCCACATCAGTTGATTAAAAGAAACTGCTAACAATAGAAAAACATGCTTACCTAAAAAAAGAAAAAAGAAGAAATGTAAACTAAATAATGCCCAATAATTAAAAATAAAAATTGATTTATTAAATACAAATTAATTTGCTGATGCATTTAGATACCACGCAAAATTCATACGATTACGATGTATTGCATTTTGTTAAAGATAAATAATTTATCATTTAAATTTTAATTCATTCCGTTGTGTTTTAGTTTAACAAATAATTACAGTAATTTCTATTAATACACTACAAGTATTATTAAATCTATTTTCTTCTTAAAATATTTCGATTCCAGTTTCGTTCTAAAATCTATATAAGAACAAGACAAAATGCCTTAAAATATTTATATCTATTCTCTTATCAAAAAGAATTTTAATACATTGACACCGTGGTATTTTCTCATTTTAAGTAATAATCCCCCCATTTTGGCGTTCTTCTAAAGAACTGCATTATTTTATTAACATATTTTACATATTTTTGTTTAAATCATTTAAATTTTATCATCAGCAATAGTTGCGGTAAACGACACTGGCACAAATACAAACCGATAGCACTCGAGGAGTTATACACGAATATGCATTTTTATTTGTTTATTTATTTATTGATTTTTTTAATGTATTGCTCTAAAGCAGGCCTGTCCAACTCAAAGCACTTGGTGGGCCGCATTGGAAATCTATTTTATTCCCGCGGGCCGCACCTTATGTGCATATTTGTATGTGTACAAATGTTTGTGAGAGTATGAATCATGTATGTATATTCTTTCTTCGGGACAGAGCAGGGTGAAGATTCTGAGTAGTATACATTAACTTTCATTTTTTTCATTCATAAATTAACAATAGTGCTATAAAAAATTTATGACATCTATATATTAATAGGCAAGCATAAAATTTGTAGTCCCTTTTTAACATATTAATTATGGGAGTAGAGGGTTGAAAATGGTATCATTCGAAAGGTATGGTTAGCCGGAAGGTGCGAATACAAATATTATTTTCTTACGATGTCAAGAAGGTATTTAAAAATACATTTACTTTTTATGCATTTTCCCCCATTTTTCCCTTTTATACACGTATTCCTTTACATTAAAAAATACCTAAAAGTAGAAAGTTGTTAAATCTGGCAATTTCATAAAGCTCAAATAGACACGGTAATTTGTATAATGTAGCATCACTATACGCAAGCGAAGTGATGACGTCACTGTCTGTCCATGGAGCCATGAAAAAGATTTTCTATGTTAATCGTCCATTGGATTTTTTGTAAAAAATTATTAAAAAATAACGGAAATTATCTGCCGATTTTAATTCCGATATTTGGGTATAGTTATATATAAGTTACTGTCTACATGTGTTTCATTCAGTTATTTTTTCTGTAAAATTGATAAAATTTTAATTTAAAATCACAAAACTCCAGAAAAAAAAAAAAAAAAAAAAAAAAAAAATGGCAAACTTCCAGTTTCGAATGTAAACATAAACATTTCATTTCAAAGGGTGATATTTAAACAATAAATATTCAACTTATATACTAAATAAAAGGAAAATGGATTTGTTACTAACTGCTGCATGTAAAAGTAGACGATACGGAAAAAATTCCGATTTCCGTTTTTTGCTGAATTTACATGTTTTGAGCTTTCTTTACGTTTCAATTAACTGAAATTGGCTACTTATTTTTTTAAAAAGTGTCTTTATTGCTAGCTTTTATGGGTAGAAGAAGCAAGTAGAAGATACATAAAAACTTTTGATTTCCGGTTTTCGATGAATTTACACGTTTTGAGATTTCCTTGCATTTCAATTAAGTGAAATTGACTACTTATTTTTATTTTTTAAAAAGTGGATTTATTATTCTTTCCTCTGCATATATAAGTAGAAAATATAAGATTCAGAAAAGTTTTAGATTTTCGGTTTTCAATAAAGTTACACGTTTTGAAATTTCCCGAACTCAATTCGACCATTTTTGAAAAATATCTTTTTTTTTTTTTTTTTTTTTTTTGTGTGTTCAAACACTGTACTTTATGAACCAATCGAATTAATTTAACAGAATTTGATACTTGGTTGGGCCTTGGTTTGACATGGTACCTGTTAGCTTCTGGGCTGTATCACACAACAAGGGGCGTTTTCACGTTGCGATTTTCTCTCATTTCAGGAAAGGCTAACATCTACAGAGAGAAATAGTTATATTAAGTAAAACTCTGCTGATTCAGTTAGAGTGAATATCGGCAAACAATTGCCGCAGCTGTGTTGCAATTGCATTCCGTTTAGGACAAGGCAATAACTTTGCTTTGCCTCGCTTTGCAAAAAAAAAAAAAAAAAAAAAAAAAAAGGTCGAGTTTCGACCACTGGGCGATACTAGTATACATTAATAACTATAATAAAAAGAATGGTTAATGGATCTAATGATATTTCAGTTACAACAATGTGATTCTTTAGCCACCATAATCGTTGAAAGATATTTTCACTTTGAAAAGTCAGAGCGGATTTATTAATTTTTAATGTGTTGACCAAAGTTGGCAAACTTTAAATATCATTAGTCTCCTCGCGGGCCGCGGGTTGGCCACCCCTGCTTCAGAGAAACGCTTGAAGTCCGGACGGCTTCTCCATAAGTTTGTAATTCTTATGAATTTTTGTTTCCCACCAGCAATATGTTAAATTACAATTAAATTACAAAAGATTTTAATTCGTATACACAAAAATAGTTAATATTATTGAAATTTAATAATTTTAATTTTAAGAATGTATACAACTTTTTAACAAGCATTAATCTATCGAACAAATCTGTTTTACTACATTTTTTTTTAATAGAAAAAAACTTCATTTTGATTTGAGAAAGCCTTCTAAAATACATAAAGATACTGCGTTGCATTTTCAAAATAATCACTACAGCAGAATTAAATTTTAATTAGCAGTTATTCAGATTACATAAAATGAGATGTTTCTTTGCAAAAGTTACGTTCATTTTAGCCCGCGGCGGCTCGTGGACCGAAAATAGGCGAAGAAGCACTTCACCTAATATTTTACATTGTATTCATTTATAGAGTATAAATTTACATTTAAATAAAATGAGTACTTTTAGCTAATTTTTAGTTGAAATTGTGCTTAGTAAAAATTATGCATTAAAACTACTTAAATGTTATTTTTCAGCTCTTCACTTCTTTTCGGTTCACGAGCAGCCGCTACATTTTACGAGTTAAAACAATGTTTTAGACTCTTTTTTGATCCCTCTATTTGTTTTATCTCCCTGAAAAATCAAATTTAAGTCACCAGCTAGCTTTTATATTGGTATTGACGATATGTAAATTTTGCCTGTGTTAAAATGAAATTTTAACAGTTGTGTTTTTCTATTGTTTAAACTAATAAAATAGCTTATTTGTAATTTCTTATTTTCTTGTTAAAGGGAAATATTGTGGTTATTAATGTGTGTCAGTCTTTTTTCCCCTCCTAAATTCTTTCACATTTTCAAAATCGTACCTCTTTTCAGAGCAAACCCTTTTTCCGGCAAGGAATTTGTCCTCAACTATTATTTAGTTTGACCTCTGGTCGGAGTACGTGTTTCTTGGTCCGTCTTGACCTTCAGGGCATCCCCTGCGCTCATGAAGGTCAGTTCCTCTTCCCGCACAATTGCACTTGACCGTGTTCGGTTCTGAATCGATTATTATAGGTTAGGGTTCAGCTCCTCCATCGACAGCGCAGTTGCGACCTCTGATTGGCCGAGCTGTTTCTCTCCCGGAATTTTCATGCCGTAAATTGGCAACGGTAAGTTAGCGTCCTTTAGATGAGCGCGAAAATTTTTAATTGAGGCGGTAGATATCAACTACGTAGCATGTGAAGAAAAATTCTTCTCGTAAAGAGGGGCTTTTGCCCTGTGTTAGCTCCTTGGATCTTCTCCTTTTAGAAAATATGTTCTTCGAATCAGAGTCCAGGTTTAATTTTTGTGGCGTTGTGTCGTAAAGAAATTACGCATCCGGCAAGATTATGGTTTTAAGAGACCATTGTTCCCGTTGGACTTTCCCGAGAAATTTTTCGGCTAAAGCATTTTTGCTAGGAAGCCTTGCTTTGCTTATTCTCATGGAGATAAAATTGCCGTGTCTGTAGCCCTATTCGGATTTATGTGGAGACCTAAGTACAGTTTGTGCGAAGACCTAATCGAAGTGATATTCAACTTTTTAAACAAAAGTTTCTGTAGAAGGTCGAGTTGTCGTGGTTTGTGTCTATATGAGGCCTGATATCCGAGCGTTAAAGTCCTGTGGCATGATCAGATCGTCACGCTCCTTTCTATTATGGGGAAGAATCTGTGTTCCGAGCCCAACCAAGAATCTCGTAAAATTCCTCAGCTTGGGGATTAGCCTACTGCAACCTGAGACCACCTCCAGGTGATCGAAAGCCATCGAGATAATCAAAGTCGGTAACCAACTTTATTTTTATTGTTTATTGATCTTGTCTATATATATATATACTTTCAGTTTTATGGTGGAGTTAATGAGTCAAAAAGCAAAAAAAAAAAAAAAAATGAGAAAAGACTCTTATAAATTGTTTTTAGTTCAAGAAGTACCTGATAAATTTAGAAAAGCACTTAACTATTTTATTCAATCACTTGTCTAAGTTGTTAATATCTCCTCCTATAAATGTAAATAAAGTGAACTTTGTAAAATAAGTAACATATATTGCTAATGAACTTATGTGTTGGTCATTATAGTGCTATTTAGGACAGCAATGCACTAGAAGTACTCCCCTCTGATTAACTGTAAAAAGTTAAGGGTGAAGTAAATTTTGATACGGTAAAAGTTTTTCTTTAAAAAATGATTTTATTGTGATAATATGGATTAATATATTAGGTGTAATTGTTTGATGTAACCAGAAAAACAAAAAAGGAAATTATGTGTTGTTATAATGATGTATTTAGCTTTGAGGATCCTCTTATATTTTTTTATGCTTTAATTAATCATTAAAATTTGTGAATTTTCCTTTGAAATATGTCTTACGTGTGCTTATTTTATTTATGAAAAAAAAAAAAAAAATATTATTGTGTTTTATTTTTGGGGTTTTAAATATGAGTTATGCCTATTTCAAACCTTTTTTTTTAGCCACTGAGTCTCCTGTTGTAAAATTGTAGTTGTTAAGGAAGGCATTAAAATCTTAAGAAATAACAGTAAAGTTTACTGGTAGAGAAGACCAGAAATTTTAGAAAAATATTTGGAGGTAGTGATTGAATTTACCAGTTGGTTGAACTCCTTTTTACAGCAGGAAACATTGTTTTTGCCAATTTAATTTCTTTTTTGGTTTGTTTATTGTGGGGGGTGGAAGTGGCTCATCGAATGTTATTTTTTTTTTATTTACTTATCATTTTATAAATATTAGTTTAGAATGAATTAATCATATGTTACATTTTAAGTGCTTAACAAAATGAATGCAAGTCTTATGGTAGTTTCTGTTGTAACCATTAAATTGCTGATAATTTTAATCAACTTAAATATTTAATGTTTTGGTTTTTTAACAGAAACTGCCATAAGTCATCAGGGCCTTAAACTACATTTATTTATATTTGTCAAGATTTTTTGTGTAACAGAGTCCAAGGCATTCTTCCAATGAGGTTTCGACCTCCTTTTAACATTCATTTTAAATCCTGGGTAAATTCAGCTTTGCGGGCAATGTACTCTAAGTCTATACGATCAAAAGTTGGAATTTCAAAATTTAAGTTATGTAGTAAAATTAATGAAATGGACC
The DNA here is from genome assembly GCA_963930645.1 of Salticus scenicus. Lineage (NCBI taxonomy): Eukaryota > Metazoa > Arthropoda > Arachnida > Araneae > Salticidae > Salticus > Salticus scenicus. The sequence continues at coordinate 33,417,382 of OZ005654.1, read as the reverse complement.
CCACCATGGATAAATTCACAACACCTGATTAAAAGCTATTCATTTCTAAACTGATTCCTACACTGTAAAAATTATTTCCTATCTGGTGCCAGAAATTCTCTGTAATTTGAGAAAATATGCTTAATCTAAGAAAAAATTACGTTGTCAAAACGTATTTTCTCAAATGACACAGAATTTCTGGCAGCAGATAGGACATATTTTTTACAGTCTAACTCTAACTTCAAATGATAGTAATTACGCTACCTTGGTATATCTAATTTATTTTTATACTTGTGTTTTCTCTTACTTTGGATTCCTAGGCGCTACGGATTGGCTACAATATGAAATTTTGTTTCCATTATCTTATATGAAAAGACGTTAAATATAAATCTAAGGAACTCTACATAAAAGAAACAATTTGAATGTTCACATATTTCTACCGAAAATTTCCATAATTGCAACACGGAGTAAAAATAGTTAAAATATTCTGTGCTAAATATACACATAATAATGCAATTCAACTTAGAAAGAGTAAAATGTAGAAAAAAAAATGCTCAAAGATATTCATTTATTAGCATATCACTGCAATATGCTTTCACTTGAAGAGATGGGAGAAAAAAAAATTGCCAGGAGGAAAAAAGCATCAAAACCAAAACTTCTAAAAATGCGCATAAAGCATTTTGAAAGAAAATTTTCTTTTTTCTCTTTCTATCTCCCCCACCCCTTCCATGAATATGAAATAGCATGCAAAGTTGTTAGTACGTAAGAACTAAAAAGGGAGAAATGGTAAAATAAAAGGCATATGAAAATATGTAACTAATTAGGTATCGTTCAATTGACGAATATACATATGTATTCTATGCGCAACTCATTTTTCCTTAAGAAAGAAAATACGTCAAAATGAAAAGTTTGCTTAGTATAGTTTTTCATTTTCATGAATCGTAAAATATTTAAAAAAAAAAAAAAAAAAAAAGGCAAAGAAGAGAATTATCAGCAAATTTAGACATGCCTAGATTTAAAAAATTGCGTAATTATACATAGGCAAAAAATTAATTATAGCTATTCATGGATAAGGTTGCGTAATAACTACACTACACATTTTTACATAAGTTGAAATACACTAAATTTAATTTTAAGATGCATGTAATAAAATAAAATTTATATTAATTCATATATATGTTTCTCCAAAAAATATACATAATTTTAATCCTATGTATAAAATATATGCATATTTATGAAAGTTTGAATTCTGGTTCATTTAAATTTTTTTACAAAATTCTTATAGAGAAATATGTTTTAAAGTTAAAAAAAAAAAAAAAAAAAAAAAAAACATCTACGCATTATGCTTTTGCTATTGAAATCTATAAAATCAGACTAATTGCACCTTCTAAATCTTTCAAATAAACCCTTAAAATAATATATATATATATATAAAAAAAAAAAAAAAAAAAGAAGAAGAAGAAGAAGGTTGCAATGTTGAATAAGCTTAGGCAGCAAATCTCTAATGATTAGATGCAACTTCTCAACTGACGTTAAAAAAAAAAAAAAAAAAAAAAAATCAGAAAAATATTCATAAAAAGCAAATGTTTTGAATCTCTTTTCCTTCATTTCAGAGTAAGCGAGTGAAGTTGGAGAGGAAAAGAGGATGTGGAGCAAACTTGATCGATAGGAGAATGAAATCGCATTTCTGACGACGACGTGCAAATTTTTCAAAAGCCGTCTACTCCATTCTGCAAATTCTTCAGCTGCAACGGAATTTCTTCCAGGAATCAAATTCGCAAGAAGTACAGTTCATTCCGGGTTTTGGAAAATTTTTCATCATTTACGTTTCAGTATAAAGAGGGGATCAATGTTATGGGTAATGAAGCATTTTTTTTTTTTTTTTTTTTTTTTTTTTCCAATGAATGCAAAATTTTACTTACATTAAATTAAATAAAAAATTCACTACTCTTACGAAATGTTTTAGAGCTTTACTCGTTTGGATGATAGGAATATGGGAGAGCAAATTAGTTCCACTTATATTTACTAAATAATTTTTTACGTTCTGGAAAGGGAGGATTAAAGAAATAAAAAAATAATAATTATAAGAAAAAAAAAAATTTTTATATACCATGTTTTAAATTTTCTGATGAATCATAGAGCTCTTATCAATGTGCATAAAACTTTTAAACTGGTAATGGCGTCCATTTTTGTGAGATGCATCATTTGACTTTTTATAATTTTTTAACCTTCACGTTTAATTAAATGTATTTATTTTTATGTCGAAAGAAAATGAACACGTAAAGTTTTTTTGGAAACAATTAAATTATAGCTAATATTTTAATAGCTATTTTAAAGCTATTAGGGTTATTATTTTCATATTTTAATTAATTATAAGAAAATTAATCAAAAATTCGAAAATCGGACTTCGAAGTATTGTGTTGTCACCGGGTTGTGAGATATTGTGAAAGTTTCAAATGTCTAGCTAGTAGGGAAGTTACTTTAAATTCGATTGCAAGATTTGTACCGGACAAACAAACATACAAACAAACAAACAAGAATAGAAAATAATAAGAACATGGTAAAATGCCAATTTATATTTCCGCATTTACAGCACTTTATTTATATGTTTGATAATTGTAAAATAAGATCTTTTCCTAATTTTGCATAACGTTCTAATTTCATTCGTTTTATTTTATTTATATATTTATTTATTGTCAAAATTTTTTGTCGAGAATTTCTAAATTAAATCACGTTCTTGCATTAGAAAAAAAAAAAAAAAAAAAAAAAAAAAAAAACTTTTTTTTCCCTGAGTATGCAGGGAAGAGGATATTTTCTACAGACCTTTTTTACGATTTTTTTTCTAATAATATCTCTTAGTAGTTGCATTATACAATACATAGTAAAGCGAAACAAATATTATACAATGAATATATGACTAATGAAAACTTTCTCACTTAAAATAACTGCGAATGAATACTTTGTGCTGCTAATTCAAAAAAAAAAAAAAAAAAAAAGTAAAAATATATAACATAATAAAAAGAGTTAATACATAAAGCTTTTAATAAGTTCCGATCCACAGTCAGTCAACTGAATTTTTTCTCCGTAAAAATGACGGCTATTTTCAGCATTTTTTATGGCATCATCCAAATTTTATACAAAACAAGATAGGTTTGAATTGACATATTGAAACAATGATAATGTATCTTCATTATTGCTAAAAATAATATGAACTAAATAAATGCGAAATAAATCTGGTTTATATGCGTAGCATATATACGTAAGTTAAAGGAAATTATCGCATATAACAGATGAGTGGCTTGCAACAAATATATCAACCAATTTATTATCCTTTAACATCAAAAACAGACATCGATTAGACTCGAGGAATAGAAACGACATGGACTCTACAGATAAATAACAAACAAACAAAAAAGAACTTAAAATACTCCAGAGACAATCCCAAATACTTATGACACTCATTAATTAGCCTGTAGCAATAACAGAGCAAATATATTTTCCCTTGCTTGGACATGTGGATACAAAAGTATTAACCGTAAAACCAAAAATATTTCTGTAATAAACGATGATAAATGAAAAAGACTAAGTGCTTCTATTTAATAACTTACGTGTTGTCGGGATTTTATTTAAGGAGAAAATATTTCGAAAACGAATGAATAAAATAAAAAATAACATTTTAAAAGGAAATTTTCAGATTATAAATACTGTTTTTTAAGTCTGCCATTTTACTGAGATGGACGAGGTAACTCATTTTCCAAGATTATTCGCTGTGTGCTAAGGACGAAATAATTCGTCCCCTATAAAATGATATATATATATATATATATATATATATATATATATTTTTTTTTTTTTTTTTTTTTTTGTGTGTGTGTGTGTGTGTGTGTGTGTGGCTGCAGTGTGTCAAACGGCTTATTATAAGTTTTTAAGCGTATTCTAGCCCACATTATTGTGTTTCATAATTTTTCTACAAGATAGTGCTAATCGCGGAACTTTTAGGGATTTGGCAGAATTTTCAAAACCGTACAACTAATTACATTTGTCGAAAAAGTTTAAAACTTGTGAAAATGAAAGTGGTGATTCCCAAATATCTTCAACAACATTCAAATGGCGTAATGTTGGAACAAATTACATACCTTCTAACGATATTATTTTTGAGGTAGCATAGGCATAATGCATCCTTTTGTTTTAACTTTATTCCTAAAGAGGGAATAGGACGAAGTCACGCCAATGGCCCGACGAAAGTGTTAAGCCTTTTTACCATTGGGATATAAAATCCTCATCATAAATAATAGCAATGATACAGTAAAACAAAATGTTTTTTTTATTGAAAATTCCGTAAGAAGAGAAATTTTGCAAATGCAACAGATATATCCAAACTTCAATACTCACGTAAATATTTGATATTACGATATGATTATATACTGTAAATTTTGATATGACTGATCAAAGGCATAACATTATGATAATACCATGAACTACATATTGCATTTTCATATTCAAATTTTTAATACCTTCAGTATTTTAATGGAAATTGCGAGCAGCACATATACCTCCAACATCTGCGTTGCTTCTGCTATTAGTAAATTTCTTCTGTCATTTGCGCTTAAAAAAGGAAGAGAATGTCCCCCTTTCTTTTTCTTTTTGTTTTGAATCCATTGTATACAAGTTATCTTTTTCTTTAGATTAGTTACGTTCTTGTAGTGCTCCAGAACTCCGTGATTTTCCCTTTTCACTGGAACGGTGCACTGTAAAAAATATGATGTCGTATTTGCTGCCAGAAATTCTCTGTAATTTGAGAAAACACGTTCTGACACAATAAATTTTTTCGTAAATTACGCGTATTTTCTCAAATTACAGAGAATTTATGGCAGCAAATAGGACATAATTTAACAGTGTGTGTTGCAATACATACGTCTTAAATCAATATTCCTTATGCAGAAACCGGACAGGACACTGTAACATTTTTTTTAAAAATATTGTATAATGCAATGAAAAAAAAAAAAAAAAAAAAAAAAAAACGTTTCGGCATCACATTACGAAAATTCTATCTTCCAATCTTTTAACTTCGTGATTCTTGTATAGCATTACATTTAAATTATCGTTGAAAACGAAAGCAAATTACATTCCTGTTTCAAAATTAAAAATTTCAGAAACAAAGCTCGATATAAAAGTGGAACAAACGGCGTGTTTATTGTGTAAACTGTAAAATTTCAACACAGAATTCTTACAAAAACGTATAGCATTTTATGAGTTTATTAATTTACTTCCTACATAAAATACATCTTTATTACGTCTTAATAAATTGTTTATAGCTTATCTATAATATATTTTTGAAATTGGTTAATAATAATGCAAACACATTTCCCATAACTGTAAATGATATTTCTTTTTACCTTTACATAGCAAAGGTATTAAGTCTTCATTTTTCAAGCGATATTTTTTATAATTATTTGTCCAAAAATTTTTTATAATTGTTTCAACTTATTGAATCGTCAAAAAATATCTGTGCCATATTCCTTTAAAAAAGTATTGGTGTTAAATGTGATTAAAAATTAGAAAGGTTAGCAGCTATGATATAGAAATTAACCGACAATATATATATATATATATATATATATATATATATATATATAAATAGAAAATGGGTTTATGATAATTTATATATAAATATATATTCAAATATTCTAGAGAATATTAAAACCTTTTTCAGTTTGAATTTAAACACTTCTTTATTTTCTCTACAAAAAATGAATAGAATTCTACTCGGCTATAAGAAAAATAATATGGGTCTTAAAATTAAATTTCTGTGGAAAACATGATGCGAAAATGAATCAGTTAGGATGATTATTTACATAAAATTTCTCCTTGGTGGTCCGATCATCTAGTCATTCCCTTACCTTAAACTAACAATTAGTTTCGAATCGTAGTTCCATAAAATTTCTCCGTGGTTATTCAGCGTGAGTAATTTAGAACTACAGAAATATTCACATTCAAATAGATATAGTTTGATATACATGTGTTGTATATCATGCATATAATGATTGTATGTGAATGAGAAGTACAATATAATGAAGTTTTGATAGTTTTGCACAGGAAAAAAAATGTCCGAAAATTTAGGAAATTTTTTATTTCTTTGAATATTTTACGTCTTTCAAAACTCTGAGAAATAATTTATCAAATAAACAATAAAGAGAAAATGCAAATAAATAGCCCTTTACTTCCAGTCTTCACGGAAGCTGATTTCTCTTCGAAGAAAATTTCGGATTCGCCGCAATTTTAATGAGTTTCCCCATCTCAACCCTAGCACGCGCAAAAATACCTTGAAAGAGGATATTTACCTGGAGACATCATCGTAGCACATTATGAGGGGAGGGGGGGGGGCATATATTTAACTCTTAATGATCTGTCAACCCCCCTTTACTCTACAGTTTATGGCATTTTACAATTGAAGATAAAGAGGAGGCGGGTTGAAACTTCAAAGGATAATTTTCTTGCAGTGAAAACGGATTTTGATGATACAGAAATGAGATCTTTTGTTAGTTCATAATTCACGGTAAGTTTACCGGAAAAAGAGTGAATGACGCCATTGACTTGAAAGTTATTTTTATTTCAAAGTTGGAAATTTAATAAAGAAAACTCGTTTTACGAAAATAACTCCTTTAAAGAAAGCGCATTGGATGGCTCGGCGATTTAATCAATAACCGTGAGGATAAAAGAAATATAAATTAAATTGTATTGCAGACTCAAAATTCCATAATGGTCTTTAAAAACGAAAAGTAGTAAATTTAATCGCAAAAAAGTTCATACCTCATTTATGCTGCATTTGTTTTATCTATTTTATTTATCGTATATTATTTTATTATTATTATTTTGGGGAGGAAGAGGAGGGGATGAATGTTTCTATCCGTTTTAAGCACTGAATTCGAAAATCCGTAGCCTGAATCCTTTCACTATATTTTTTTTTTTCATTCTTAAAACAAAATATTTCAAAAAATAGAAAACTCCGCAATTTTTATAAATAAAAATTTGAATATTCCATTACCTATTTTCAGTGTTTTCATTACATAGTAATGTATATAAATATGCTGGATAAAAATATTTCGTCCCTTAAGCCTGTAATTAGACAAACATATTAACCCATTTGAAAGAAGTCGAATTAAACCTAATTTGCCAGATTACTATGTTCCAGCAATATATTTATTTCAGTTTCAATAAATTTAAATTATATTATCATCAGTATCACAAATATTTAAAAAACCCATTCTGTTATTACATTGATTTATGCAAAAATAACATCCTGACTATATATTTCAATATTATCTTGATATAATAAATAAATAAATACAAAAGTAGTTATTTATGGTTTACATCCGATAAAGAAAAAAGTTAAAATCTCAAATCACTATAAATGACAAAAAAATATTACAGCGATATAAACTATTTTCATATATTCGGCAATTCAGTAATAAATAAATATAAATAAGCTGTCGGCAAAGACTAATGTTAGGCATTATTATAATAATATAAACTAGATTGTAAAGCGTAAATTATAGTAAGCTATATTAAAAATGCTTTTGAACAAAATTTATCACTGGTGTCCTATTAGTATCAAATAACAGCAGTCGAAATCACTGAAGCCAATCTATTAAAATATACTCACAAGATTTCATAATGAGCTACCAGCATTTAATTCTTATTTACAGTAAATTACTTGCTATTATACACCCATTTTTATCCCTCCTCCACCCCCTCTACAGATTAAAGAGATACGAGAAATTTAAACTTTATTACGAGTTATCACGGACTCAGAACCTTAATTAAGGATTGAAATGGAGTTCAGTTCTTTTTGACCACCTAGTCTAAAAAAAAAAAAAAAAAAAATACGAGATAAGAAAGGTGAACTGATTAGTCTATGACATATTTGAATTAATAAATGAGTGGCAAATTCTAATGATTTATAGATTAATTAAAAAAATAACGAAGATAATTGACTTTTAAATTTTTTCAGTTATTTGTATTAGCGTTTTATAATTTTCTAACATTTTATTGCCCAACTGATTGAGGGATAGTTAGCGCTTCGGCCTTCAATTCCTGGAGACGACTCAAATCACGATAACGGACATAGCTCTGACGAATGAAATTTAATGTACAAAAATGGACACAGAGCAGCAGACGAACCAACCAACCAAACTAACATTTTATTTTCACCTAGAAATGTCAAAACCCCAGGGGCGAAGCGTGGTTCAGAAACTCCTGGAAGCGCTGAAGAGACACGCTTCCAAAAACAGAGGGAGAACCAATTCAGCTTTTCGCCATCGCGAGATTAGATCTGGTAAAAGAGAAACCGAAAATAATATTTCATTTTTCCTATCTAAAATAATGAAATTATTGTTTTAAAACTTAAATAAGGGAAGCGCCGCTTCCATCGCTTCCATGGACGCTTCGCCACTACGAAAACCCATAAGTCGTTTTCGTAAAAAATACTCTATTGCTAATCCAATATAGTAGCTCTGCGCAATAACACTTTTCAACTACAACGTTGTGGCCACCCCATGACTTTCCTCTATGCAAATCCAGTCAATAAAAATAATGAAAATAAAAATCCAGTCAATAAAAATATCGTGTGGCTGTGTGAAACAGCCACACGACTTCCATTACCCACTATTACACGTATCGTATGCATTTTTTGAAGACAATGTAATGAGAAGACATAAAAGTGACCTAAAGAAGTAGTAAGAACCTAAAAGTTTTCCAGTAAGCGAAACTTTATACACATGCAAAGACATATAAAACGAAGCTTACATATAGCTAGGTAAAAAATACGAAAAAATAAATAAATAACTAAAAATAAAAATGGTAGAGTTATTTCATGAAACACCAAGTTCCGAGATCTAAAACTGACCTACATAAGCAGGATGACTGTTAATTTTTCCCTATAATAACCACGTAATACATGAGAAGGGAATGGGTTTATATAACAATTTTCAGGAAAATCGTTAGAGTCGTTTTTGAGGTACCAACTTTTACCAAAACGCAATTATTGACTGGAAAACAATAATTACATACAAAAGGATATCTAAAATTCAGTTAATATGGCGAGTTTGAAAAAAATCCGCACAGCCGTTTTTAAAGGAACGCGCTTCTGAGACCTGAAATTGAGCTATTTATACAGGATGCCTATCAATTTTCGTGAATTAACCAACTATATCATTCGAAAGGACATCTAACAGAGTGTTTATACAGCAAATTTGAAGAAAGTCGTTTGAGCCGTTTCTGAGATACGGACTTGTCTATGGACACTAAATATCCAAAAAAAAAAAAGTTCATTTTACTCTCGATATACCCCCGAGGGGGAGACGATGCTCCTACATATACAGAAAAAAATTTCCCAGTTGACTATCGCTATTATAAATAATTCTTGTAAATTTCATAATGATTATTAAAAAATAATTCTCTTTATGCACATTTATACAAAATTTTGTCCTCCACCATGTTAAAAATTTAGAAAAAGCGGGATGGCAACGCAACCTGTAAGACAATTTTTTACCAAAAGTTGATAGGTTGATAGGTCAAGGTATAACTACATACCAATTTCTATGAAAATCTGTGCAGTAGTTCCTGAGATACAGTTGCCAGAAAATTTTGTCACATACACACAGAGACAGACAGACATTTTCTAAAAATGATCAAATCGTGCTCTACAGCTCTCAAAACGTGTAAATCCATCAAAAACCCGAGGTCGAAAAATTTTGCGAATCCAATACTTTCTTTTATTGAATATAGAAGAATGTAAAAATATATTAGATTATAAAAAGCTTATTTTCTCTTAAAAGCAATAAAAAAAAAAATACAATTTTTAAAGATAATAAAATAATAAGGACAAGGAAAAAAAAAAGAGAAAAGACTATAAATAAATAAATATTGCACTCTTCTGAACAGAATGGAGTCACGGGAATAAACTACTTTGACGATATCGAATTTATGGGATTAAAAAAAAAAAAAAAAAAAGAATGACACATCTCTTTCGTCCACGTTCGCCGATACCCAAGAGAGAGAAACAAGGGAAAAACTAAAGAAAGAATAAAATTGAATGTTTGAATTCGAATCGCCTTTCTCCCCTCTGTATTCTATGTCATCCTATGGGAGAAAAAAGTGTGGACGTGATGAATGGTTGAATGGCTCAATTTGTTCAAATTTCAGTCCTTGCTTGGATTTTTCCATCCGATGGTGGCAGTTCATCTTCAGAAATCGCATACCAAAGAAAACCTTTCTTTTCTTTTCTTGTTTTTTTTTTTTTTTACAAGAATGAATCGCTTTTAGAAAAAGAAATTAATAATATATTCATATTTGTTTAGATCTTAAAAATATACGTATATCCTCCGTAAAAACACAATATGAAGAAATAGGTATGAGCTGTTAGCACATATGAAATTTTATTAAACTGATTGTAATTAATTTTTCAACTTTTGTATTAAAGAAACCTTTATAGTCTCTATGCACTAAATATTTATCGAAGTTCTGAGACGACAAATACTGCAATCTACTGCATTTTTCAGAGAGTTGAATAAAGAGAAATAAAATAGAAATACACTAAAGAGAGGGAAAAAAAAAAAAAAAAAAAAACTGGTACAGGCGTGCATATGCAAATAACAGAGGTATGTAGCCAGTCATAGTAATGCGATGAGGTCGGGAGTCTTATAGCAGATAACAGATATTTGTAAAAATTGTTAGTCGATTACTTCTGCTACAATGGCAGGTTATCAAGAACTAAGCGACTTGGCATTATAACTGTTGCACGAAAGAGGGGTTATAACATCTCTGAGATAGCAATGAAATTTAGATTTTCGCGTACGATCATTTCACGAGTGTACCGTGAATATCGGGAATCCGGTAAAACATAAAACCTCCGACTTCGCTGTGGCCAGAAAAAGGTCGTGAAAGAAGAGGCTAGTGACAAATAAAGAAAATGGTTAAACATGACTAACGCGCAGCCCTTCTTCCTCAAATTGCTGCAGATTTGAATGCTAATGCATCAAATAGTGCCTGCGTGCGATCTATTCAATAGATGATATGGCTTTTGAAATCGAAAGCTCAGTCATATACCGTTGTTGACAGCACGACACAAAGCTTTACGCCTCGCCTGGGCCCGCCAACACCGTCATTGGACTGTTGATAACTGGTAACACGTTGCCTGGTCTGACGAATCTCCTTTCCCATTATACTGGCCGTTTGTATTGGATGTGTAAGAGTATGGAGATAACCTCGTGAATCCATGAACCCTTCATGTCACCAGGGGACTGTTCAAGCTGGCGGAGGCTCTGTCATGTGCATGTATTGTTGGTGTGATATGGAACCCCTGATATGTCTATATACGATTTTGACAAGCGACAGATATATAAACATCCTGTCCGATCACCTTCAAAGCTTCATGTCATTTGTGCCTTCCGATGGATTTGAATAATTCCAGCAGAACAATGCGACACCCCCACAGATCGAGATTTGCTTCCGAGTGGCTCAAGGAACCCTTTTCTAACTTTACTATATCCATTGGCCACTTAAGTCCGCATACATGAACATTTTTTAGCATATGTGGCATGGGATGTCTTGAAACGTGCTGTCCAGAAGAGATCTTGCACCCCCTCGCAATCCTATAAAGTTGTTGATTGCTCCTGCAGCATTTATGGTGTAAATTACGTACAGCTTACTTTCAGAAATTAGCCGATTCCATGCCACGTCAATAAATAAATAAATAAATAAAAGTAAGACCAGATTTTACATGTTTTCGAAAGTTAGAAGTCTCTAAGGGGTTTTACCATATGCCGCGTATTTAATTTGGAGTTCTAATAATTTCAGCCACATTGCGAAAAAACATTTTTATTAAAAATCCTTTATGAACACACAAATCTTAGTAAATTAATAAAATTATATTAGGTTTACAAGCACACGAGGAGTTTTCCATATATCGTCGCTACCAGAATCAGCAAAAAATCTGTTGTAATCGTAAACTCAAAATTAGCGCCCGGCAAAAATATATATCGCTCGGCCTAACTTTGTATGTTCCCGGTGCTGTTAAGTTGCTAAGTAAGTGCATTTATCCTATGCATTCTATGTATCATTCTAAAAGAAAGCGCAAGATGTCGAATATGAAGAAAGCATTTTTGTACATTCGACAGTTTGACATGGTAACGACGATAGCATGTGTTTAATTTAGAGATCCAATTATTTCATGAAAACTTAATTAACTGTTCTTTGAAAAACCTTTCCTATATACTTGTAACTTAAAAAAAAAAAAAAAAAACATAAAATTCATTTTTTTTTTCTTCAAGATAATTTAATCTTTACTCTATTCAAATAAAATAATTCTTTAAAAGTTGCCCTATATATCTATCTAGACTTTAACCTATTTAATAACTAACGGCCATCTTGTGCATACACAGCAAAAATTTACTTCATACAAATACTCATCGATAATTAAATGAATGCATTTTATGTTTCAGAATGATGTTTATTTAATAAATTGTCAATTTTTCAGTAAGTTTCGTAAAGTTTTGTTAAAATACATGCTTGTTATAAACACACACACACACACAAAAAAAAAAAAAAAAAAAAAAAAAAGAGAGAGAGAGAGAGAGAAGTTGACAAAAAAAATTATCATTTTAGAAAAGAAAATATAGTTATAAATATTCGTACTATTCATGTAAATAAAAGTGTAAACAATGTGTTAAAATTACAAATCATCTGTAAATTTTTATGACACAGGATATTTAAAAGTATTTTTGTTTTTCAATTTTTGGTTGATCCTTCAATTGTACTCGTGACTAAACCATTAATGGAAAGTGTAAATTTAAGAAAGTTCTTTGCGTATGAATTTCAAAACTATTTTATTCACTATTGTTTTAGAAAACAGAAAAAAAAATTGCAATAATCTAATTATATGGTCACCCACGCTAAGCTAGGCACTTCCATATTAGGCGTTATATTTTACTGGTTGGAATCGAATACCTTCTCGTAACAGTAAAGATTATTTTTGATAAATTTAAAAATACTAACAACGATTACAGTCGCCAGCAAAATTATTGAACCACACATCCACATTTAAATTTTTCTTTTCTTAAGTTTGATAACTAATTTTTATCATCGATTTTTTTATATGCATATATATATATTTTTTTAAGATTAAATTTTATTACGTTATCTATTATTTATATATATATATATATATAATATAAAGCATATAAGACAGCATATAAGACTAAGATCATGGCTCGACAAATATTTACAAAACAGTATTAGGTGCACATCTTTTAAATAGGAATTATTGCTAGCGCTTCAATACTTTTGCAACCGACTGTATGACAGTTAAATTGTTCCATCACGTACCATTTTTTTATTAATGCATGAGGGGTCTTTGGACATACCATATTTTCCTGCGAATAATCCGCAGGTTAAATAACTCGGTTTCACAGCATAAAGTTTTATTTACAGACAAGGATGTATTTTTACGAGATAAAACTCATTTAAAAATAACTTTGTCTCTTAATTAAAATTTCTAGTGTCAAACTGGTTTAGCAGACCTGCGGATTATACTCAGGTAAATAAGGTAAAATAGTTTTCTGTGGTTGAAGTTTTTATTTTCATTCACCTAATTTTCTTTCCCTTTTTTGTGAAAAACAACTCCCATGCTATTCTGAAAAGTTATGTGCCCTTCTTTAATAGTCTTTCATCTGAATTAACACATGCGCACTGTGTTGCCAACACAAATTTTTTTTCCCCGCTAAAAGAACACATGAAAATCCACTAAAAATTCAGTTGCCCATAGCACATCTAGGTTCAATATTACAACAGTGCAATGTAATATTGAATCCGCTAAACCTTTATTTTTTTTTTCCGTAAATCGTGTCAAAAATCCACTAATTCCGCTAAATTGGCAACACTGCATGCGCAGTCTCAAAAGACAAACAAAAAAATTACTTTTTCGTGAAAGACTTTATTTGTTTCTGTAATAATCGAATGAAAAATTTTGATTTTCGTACATTGGATGCATTGTTTTTTATTCAATACCATGAGTTTTATTTATTTATTATTTATTTATAAAAATCGTGGTGCAAATTTTTTTTTCAAGTTTTCAAGTTTTCTCCGTTTGTAAGTTTCTCTTGAAAACAGAGCAATTTCGATGACTCATTTGGAATCAACAATGTGAAATTCATATAATTCATCATTTTTTTCCATGGATAAAAAAATTATTTATTTATTATTTGCCAACCAATGTTATTTTATGTACATTAAATAATAATAAAATAATAATAATTATCGATATTAAATTAAAAGTAGTTTTCATAGCAATAAACACATCAATGGAAAAATAGTACTGAAGATAGAAGAGGATTTCAATATAAAATCATAATAATAATGGTGGTTATTATTATTATTATTAGTAGTAGTAGTACTAGTAGTAAGACAGGACTGTTGTGTTCACTCAGACATTTCACGATCATTTGCTGTGTTTTATCTTGAATACGCAGGTTTTAGATCACTATACAAAGCCACGCCGTTCAACTAATCGCTAGGAATATTGATAAACTTATTAATCAGGCGAAAATCTAGCTAATCACGTATTTATTAGCTCAATCGGGTAATTGGTTCAATATATACTGAATAAAAACCCTATTATAGCTTTAAAATTATTATAAAGGAAAAACAAGTTGATGCCAAGTAAATAAATACATCAAAAAATTAGGAATGAAAAATTATTTTTTTACACATAAATAATAAATATGTTTCTTTTTATGTCGAATTAAAAAAAGAAAAAAAAAAAATGAACGTGGAACAATCTTTTACTTAGTTACTTTTTACGCTTTTTGTATTATGTAGTCCAATTAAAAATTGATTTTCATTCCACCCGTCACACATTAAGTTTATAAAACATGTATATTTAAAATAAATTTGAGAAAAATCGTGTCGAAGAAATGGAACAGCTTTAGTATCGGTTCCCCTTGGCGAAATTTGAAATTTGGCACCCAATTCCTGCCAAAGTCTTTATTCACGCAACTGCGATAGCATTTTAATTTATAGGCGAAATGGCAAAAACGATTTAAAAGCCGTTAAAGTGGATACCATACTAAACCTGTATCAAAGAAATTTTAAGAAATGCGTATAATAACTGTTGCTATGGAATGCAGCACTTTCGCGTGCTTTTATATTGAAGAATAGACTATAAAAAAAAAAAAGTCCTATCGTCTACGTTAAATTTGGTTTTGTACACAATTTTATATCTATTAATTAGAAAACAAAAATTGGCTTTTTTTTTTTTCTTTATTATTGTTGTTGTTGTTATTTTAAGTAATAATACAAAAGCAAAATTGATATAAAATATCTGGAAAAATCGCGAACTGAAATAAATTACAAATTAATATTCACTGATCTGAAAAAAATATTTAATTTTGAACGTGTGTAGAAAAATTGTCTATTTTCTAACAGTGATAAATTCCTTAATTCTAATTATTTTATTTTTGAAAAAAAAAATATATATATATATATATGTGTGTGTGTGTGTGTGTGTGTGTGTGTGTGTATGAATGTATGTATGTATCAATGAAGCAACTAGCAATGCAAAAAGTATCTTGCAATAATTAGTTATGCGAAATGAAAAAAAAAAAAAATATTTTATTTCAAACTTGTTTCTTATTCAAACATTTGAGTAAATGTTTTGATAAAAGCAACAGATGACTTCAGAGTTGATTTCTAAAATCTTTTTTAATTAATTTTCTAAAAAAATAAATAAAAGGCACTTTTTTTTTTTTTTTTTTTTTTACGCATAAATTTTTTACATTTATTAGCTTACGGGAATGAGCAAAATTTTAATACATAATATGTAGCTCTAGTTTTAGATTAATTAGAAGTACTAAATATTTCACAGATTTTTTTTTTTTTTTTAATTTTTTGAAAACGTGATTTATTCTCATTAGGAAAATATACGGGAAAAAAAAAAAAAAAAAAAAAAACGAAAGAAATGATATTTTAAAATTTTCTTTTCGCTTCATTAAATTACAGAATATTTATCAAAAAATTAATCACACTATAGGGAGGCGCAAAAATAAATCGATTTTTTGTGTTGCTAACTTTTTAAATCCTGCTTTTAAAAAGATTAATATTCAACTTAAAAGAAAAAAAAAAAAACACTTCTAATGAAAAATATACGTTCTTCAAAAGACAAGCATTGCCGATGGGTGAAAAGCTTTGTACAAGCAAAATAAATAATCCTGCTCGAAAAATAGCTTATCATCTTGTAATTACCATCTTTCTCCTTGTCAAAATATTGTAAAATAGAAACTTTTTACCAATGTAATTGGAAGGAAATTATGACTCGTGAAAAAGATAAGTGAAAAAAAAATAGTTCACATAGGTAGATTCTGCTTAATTCACTATCATATGTTTGTTTTAATAAGTTTATACTATAGCTCATACTATATGGTCACGATAAAAGAACTGAAATATCCTGATCACTCGATTTGTCGAAGAATTATATGTTCCACCCCTTCCTCATTTTTCATGCATTTTACCTTATCTTAAATTGTTATTTAATTTTATTAGGGTAAGTTTCAAATTTCAGTTGTCATAGTATTTTCAATAGAATTATAATTTATCATCCATAATTCAAGTTTATGTGAAATATTGCCTTAATTTGCCATGTTAAGAATAATAAAAATTTCTAATAATTCACAAAGTTTTCGAAGCAGAATGCCCATAATCAATCATGTTCAAGTTAGTATCATAAAGAATATTTTAAAACTTGTTTATTTTTTTTACGATCAAAATAATTCTCATTATATACGTTTATGTGAAATTGTAACCTATTCTCCCAAATTAAGAAAATCGTAAATTTTAAATAGTTCCATTTTTTTTTTTTTTTTTTCAAAATAAAATGTTCATCATAAAAATATAACAGTAGATTTGTTAATGTAACTGCTATTATTAAAAGAAAAGAAAAAAAAAAAAAAAAAAAAAAAAAAGCTGCTATGCCTGATGATCTTCTTATTGACTAAAGCAAACGCCGTATTGTAAGTTTTAGTAAATGCACTCATGTCCATAAATTAAGGATTATGCTAGCTGCGGCAAATAAAGGTTCAGAAGCAAAACAAACATGACTTGTTCATAAAGACCATTTATTAAACAAAAGATCAAGAACAAAAAAGATGGTTTATATAGGATTCCATTCATAAAGTCTACGATTTTTGCTCCCTGAGACAATTACAATAACTATTCGGTTGTGGAACTGAGCGGCTTACAGAACGCTTGTGAACAATTTTCCTTCTTTCCTACCATTCCTTATATACCCCTTTCTTACACTTTCGTCATTGTGATATCATATCGGCGTCATTTGATGGGCTTCCTACAATTTGCATATTATTCTTGAAAATGTTTGTGGCAATTCTACAGGTGAAATTTTTGCATTAAAGTTCCATTTCTGTGTGATTCTGAATTATCCTTAATTTATGGACATGAGTGTATTTACGTCTAACACTAAAAGAAAAGTGCAAAAGGTACAAATTCTATAATTTTTATGCGGGATATTAACAATTTTTTTCGTGTTTAAAGGACAAAGCCCGTAAATTTACGTTATACCCATTTTCCATCGCAGAATTTTCCCATTAAGTTTACGGTAAACTCCTTATTTAACGAAATAAGGACACAAATTTAGTAAACTTCCCTGGCATTTTTGTTGCCAAGGAAGTCCCTAGAATTAAGATTTAAAGGGGAAGGGGATTTCGGTTAAATTACAATTCTTTCTTTTATTAAATAATCACAGTCGCAATCTTATAATGTATGCATCTTTTTAGAAGCGAATGGTTACAAGTTACCATAAAAAAGAAATAATTATAGAAATAATATGTTATCACATATTTCCATGAAAGTGATCAATGAAAATTTTTGAAAAATAATACACTTATTTCAGTTTGAATAAATTAAAAAAGAAAAAGCGACTCCAGTAGGTTTATATCAAGCAGATAATAAAACTTGAAACTCATTAATACTCACTGAAATAGAAGAGACGCAATTAGCGAAAGACAAAGAATTAATTACAATAATAACTACAATAATAATAACATTAAAGATAAAATCATAAATTTTACCGAAGACGTAGCAGGAATTTGAATACACAAATTCAGCGATCGATCAGGTAACACTTAAGGTAAAAGAGACAAGGGGTAGGGAAGGGGTGTTCCTTGATGATAAAAGAGCGTAATTCATTTACTAAACGAAGAAAAATATGATGACGAAAGCAGGAATTACGGAAAAGCCTTTGCCGTCGCTAAAGAGGAAAAAATATATGTATGTATGCGACGTTAAAAATTAATGAAACGCGTAGAGATTAATCTTTAAAAAGACACTTTTCATCGGTCGGAAAGAAATGTTCAATGGAAAAAGAAGAGGAACGAGAAATCGTAGCGAGCGACCTAGAAGAGCAAGAGAAGAAAAAAAGCAAGAATTGTCTGCCGTTCAAATGTGGATGCCTTTTTATTTAAACAGAAAAGTTGTGATTTGTTTTACTATATATATATATATATATATATATATATATATATATATATATATTTCTTCTTTTTTTTTTTTTTTTTTTTTGCAGTAATTTTGTAAGTGATATGCTTTTTGCACGTTTGCCTTATATTGTCTTTTTAAACACAATTTGATTTTTTGACAATTTGATTTTTTGGCTAAGTTGTTGGGTTGTGAGGATTAAGACCGATTGACTGCACTAGGATCCTAGGCAGGAGGGGGAGTGCCCTCCGAGGCGTCTTTCTAAAGGGTCCTAATCCGTATTTACGCAAGTTTCGAAAAAAAAAAAAACCCACAGAAAACTCCGAACGGCTAGGTCGACGAGCGCGACCTGGGAACGAACCTAGCAACTCACGTCAACCAGCTTTGAGTGCAGAACTGCTCGGCCGCTGATGGCCCGACTACTAATGGGATAAATACATCCTACTCACAGATTTCAAAAATTGCTAGTAAGATATCATCTGCAATTTACTACAAAAATTTCTTGTTAGATATCATCCGCAGTTTTAAAACCACTTTACATAAAGATTCCCGATAAAATAATAGCCTTATTTAGGATTTATTCATTCCATTTAAAATGTAGGGAGTGAGCCAAAAAATTAAAATTACTAACCAGAGGGTTAACAAAGTTATAAAACGTTTGTGCCTTTAATTTGTCTGCGTTTGTGTCTTTTGCATATGTTTATCAAACAAAACACACTGCATCAGTAAGAGGTCATGCAATGAAATGTACTAAACACTAAGTTAACATTTGAGAGGGTTAATTTCCTTTGTCTAATCAAATATATTACCGTTGTTTTTGCAATTTATATAAAACAGAATTCCAGAGGCGAGCAGTGAAATCCCATTTACAACCTACCACTTTAGTAGTAAAATGGCTTAGCTGAGTAAACACCAAGAAGTCTGTTCAAACGACTTACGACACAAAATGTTGTTTGCACAGGCAACTGAAAAAAGAGTTTAGAGAAAAATATAACAAGTGTCTTTATGATGAAGATGAATTTCAAAGTTTTATATGTTTTTGTCTTAAGGGATACCTTGCAGATAGCGTGGATTTTTCGAAATACCTGCAAGTATTTGTAAGCTGAATGAAAATTATGAAATACTATCACATACGAATTTTAAATTATCGTTGCAATATTATATAAACCATCATGACTTTCTAAAATCTTTTATTTTAGACTATTATGCCAATAATATTAATACATTTGATGAAATATATTCATATATTAAGATAAAAAAAATCGTAAATTCAACAGAACAATATAAAAAATTCAAATGCTATTTTTTTGCTAAACTGTTGGTGCATACTTTTGAATGGATTCTTCTATGCATTTCCTTTAGTATTTTGTTGTTCTGTTATAATTTAAAACCACAGCTGTAATAAAACCAAGAGAGCTATTTTGCGCAAGAGAGATTGCGCTTGATTATAACAACAATTACATTGTTAATTGTAATTTTGCACTTAAAAAAATTGTTGTAAGGTATTTGTAAACAAATATTTTTGTATTGGGAGTGGATATTTCAATTCAATAATTAAAAAATAAGAAAAATAAAAGAGTTTAAAAAGAATTACAAAAAAATATTCAAAGAAAAATGTTAATGAAACCGGAAACCGAATAGTGCCAGATAAAGAATTGGAAAATAACATTAAGTTACTAAATAACACATTTAACTTAAAATTAGTACATTTCCTTTTCAATTTGAATGGTTTCTTGTATGCTGACCGAATCTCAAGTTGTCCACAATTATTGCACTTGTTGTTGTAAAAGGTGAATCTATGGTGCAGTCATCTTCCACAAGTTAACCTGCTCGAGACGGGTGTGTGTACAATGCATTTCCGAGCAAAAAAGCGAGAAGGACCTGGTCTCGCGCACTTTTAAGACTAGAATCTTCCCACCGTTTAATATTTATTAAAGTTGTTTTTTTTTTTTTTTCTCTCTCTCTCAAAATCTTCCGCACAAAAATCTTCAAAACACAAAACCCTAAATTTTACTTGGTTTGAAATCTTCTCTTTTTAACTCTAAAATCTTTACGTTTAATTATTCTATTTTACTGAAATTTGGACGTTTACAGTCCTTTAAAATAGAAGTTTAAGTAGGCTGATACTTTTTGCTTGCATTTAGTTTTATCGCTTCTATTTAAGCAGCCGAGAGCTGCACAAAACTTGAGCATCGTACTTGAAAGTATTGCAGACTAAACTGATATAAAATAATAATTAAATATTTTGCGATAAATTTCTTATAAACTAACATTCTCATTCTAGAGGTAAATCCCACCTCGTTCGCGTCACTTCTGAATAATGTACAATTTCAGATTCTGGGGACAGTCTCGAAAAAGATGCGCTATCTCGAATGAGTTGAACTAGTCCAATCATTTGTCGAAGTTATTTCCTGGTGCAGTTCTAGACATTCCACAAACTCATCCTCATTGGCTTGTCATTACTAATACGCTGCGAAATCTCTATTAGTATAGAATTTTATAAAATTCAATGCGCAAACTCTCCCATTTTGGTAGGAGAGAATATATATATATATATCGATATTTGAAAAACAAGATTGATTTGTCACGAATTTTCTGAATGTGAAAACAGAATTTAAAAATATATATTATATAATGAATAATATTATGTAATGAGGATTATTTTCCGATAGGCTTACATGGAGTTTGCAGGTCCTTGACACACTGTGATGCATTTTGTTAATAAGAAGTATGTACGTTTATGATGAAAACCCGATTTTTAAAAATATATGCGACCTTTTTTTAAATAGGAAAAAAAAAAGTCTTAATAATTCTACAAAAATCGTGCTATCACGAACGTATCCTAAAAATTTCTAGTAATGTTATAAAATTTCTAGAATTATTTTCCTAAAAATTCCCTTTGTGTAGTAATATCTGATAAAATTATATTTAACCTTAATACGCATATAATTCACCTTAGATATTTTTTATTTCACATCACAGACTTCATTTTTATACTACAATATATATATATATATATATATATATATATATTCTAAAATTCTAAAGCCATCTTCTCTCTGTTCTTGTTAACGTAATTTGAAAGTATATTGATAGGTATAAAATTGCTACACTATTTTTCATTCTTTTACAGGTTGAATTCAGATCCAGGTTTATCCTTGGTTTTGCATATTTTACGTTTCAATGTTTTAAATCAGGGATATTAGTCATTTAAATGGGGAATTTTTTTAAATAAAATTATTAATTGTCATTATTTATTATTAATATAATTAAATTATTAATATTAATATTATAAATTATTGATATATTGTCTAATTAATATTATCAAATTGTACGTCCTTTTTAATAATGAGTGCTATTTTAAATATACCAACTGGTTTCTAGAGGCATTGGATACTTTTCGTGTTTATATAACTTTTTAGTTGTGCTGTGTAAAAAAAATATATATATATATATGAATATAGTCATTTTATTATTTTCAGTGTATTTCCTGACTAATGATAGAAATGTAGCTACTACGTGTTACTTTTTTCAAGTCAATATTAATGAAATTTAATTTTTAAATAAATTCTTAATTTGATGTTCCTAACAGGGAACACCAGCCTGTAAATGGTAAAGACTAGAACTATGAACTGTAAAGAGAATACACAAAATATTGCAACAAAATTGCAAAACTTGCACAAAATATTACGCGTGAAATCTCATTCACCCATCACAAGAAAAGGTGGACTATAAAATGTGTCCACAAAAAACTAAAATAATAAATATTATCAGGATAACAGTAAAACGTAAAAATGAGAATCTCATCTAACCACTCCAACTAAGAAATTTCCGTTTGTGTTGATCGTGCAAGTAATTCGAAGTGTAGAAAATTGTTGTAAAAAAAATGTTTTATCAAATTTAGATTTCAAAATCAAATCTGAACTATTCTAAAATTCACATTTACTTTTTCTTAAAAATCAAAGAAATAAATATTCTTTGTACTTTTATTATAAAAAATAAATAAATAAATAAATAAATAAAACATATGTATGGGCGTATCACGTGACCATACTAAAACTAAGAAAACTGCATGTATACGTAATACCAATCGTGCTCATGGTTTGATATGCAGAAAATCAGTGACACATCGCTAAAATTAAACATTTCATATTTTTTATATTTCTAAATCCTGTCTAGAATGTTTTAATATCACATACAGCAGGTTTGAAAAAAAAAAAAAAAAAGAAAGAAAAGAAAGAAAAGAAAAGAAAAAAGAAAATTGTTATTTTGTAACATTTGTGTACACGGTTCATCAATTTCTTGACAGAAAAAAACAGAACTACACAAGAAACGGGTTATTCAGCCACAAGCTAGCACGCGCAAGTGAAAGGAAAATATATACTTGCATACATACACTATTAAAAAAAATAATAAAGAAATAATAATAATAAAGAAAGATTATCACATACGAGTTTACAAACAGCAAAGAACATTCGAGATTTTTTTTTTCCCCTTTTCCCCGCGAATATAATAACAACCTTTCACTGTCTGTTTATCGTTAAAGAAATTTTTTTACTGTTGCCATGTCATTGTTCTTCTAAAATAAGAAATTCTTAAATACAGTTGTGGTGCCTGGCATTGCATTTCGACATGCTATACAAAATAATGGATTGTATTCAAAAGGGGGGGGGGAGGGAGAATTGCAAGTACATAAAACAAACAACTAGTTTTAATACTAATAGTTTATCCCAGATTTATTTCAACTTAATAGCATACGAACATAAACCGTTAATTTTAAATGCATTTGAAGTAAAACTTCACTTCTGTTTAGCTTTCAGCAATCTTTCATAACATGATTCAACAAACTAATGCCAAAAACCTTGGTTTACACGGGGAAAGTTACTTTTCGCACATTTCGTAACTCAATAAATTAAAATTTATGTTTTCATAACGCACAAATTTCTTTACATATTTTGAAAAAATATATCATTCACGACTTAAAGGTGAGTACCTAAAAACTTCAATTTCAAGAGTACCTTTAATTAATACAGAAATAACTGCAGATGATTTTAATGAAGAGTTTTTATGACAGATTCATATTAATACGCTCAGTTATGTGCTAGATATTAATATATTCAAGTACATTAATTATAATTATAAAACCTAGATTATTCTAAAATTAACTTGATGTCAATTTGTATCACGCTATACAATTTATAAATTAATAGATATCAAAGTTACGTTTAAATTTTTACACTATTACATTTCTACAGAGGCAATTTAGTTGAAGAAAATATATAGTTTAAGCTTAAATTGTGTAAACTCTTATGTAACGTTGAGAAAATAGTTATGTTTAAAACTAATTTGATTTGTATTCTTTATGCATATTTAATTTACTCAAGCTTAGAATAATGATAAAACTGTAGTGTATATTTTATACAATGTATAGTCTTTTTTTTTTTTTTTTTTTTTGGTCAGCCAGTTACCACAAAAGCTATAGAAATAAATCCATTTTTTTAAACTAATTTCTGAAAAAAATTAAACTTTATGTGTACGGTAATCTTCCGCGTACAATCCGTAGATCAGATAAGTCAGTTTTGCACCAAAAATTTTAATTGACAAACAAAGTTATATTTGTATACGAGCTGTTTCTTCTAAAAAATATGGATACTTCTCTTAAATGAAACTTCTGGTGGAGGAATGGCATATCTTACCTATGCAGATTATATGATGAAAATTACGGTATATATGTACAGGATGATTATAATTTAAGTTCAACTATCAAAAAGTTGTAAAAAAAAAAAAAAAAAAAAGAAGCTCAGAATGACCTGAAATTTGAATTGAAGCAATAAATAGTACTTTTATCCGCACAATATGCAAAATAAAAGATGTGTCGAGCACTCAACATATTGCTATTGTAAAAACGCGAGGAGGTGGAATTTTCCTTATTTTACATTTGAGAAGCTCGTCATGACTCTCAATGAAAGATCGTGACCTGTTTTTTACAAGAACCATAACAGTGCGCAAGTAGCTCTGAAGAAGTTCCAAACAGTAAAGGGTTATAAAAATGGCTGTGGTCTGATGTCTGCCAAGAATCTGGAGAAAATTTGTAGGAAATTCGAAGAGATAGGTTTTTTTTTTTTTTTTTTTTTTGAAGTGAAGTGAAGTGAAGTATGGCAACGGGAGGAAACCTATTATCAGTAGATGTGGCTACAGCATTCCAGGAAGAGACGAATGGTGGTGTGCAAATGTATACTGCATGAAGAACTGTCCACACTTTGGACATATGCCTGTAAGCACGGTGCATAAAATTGACCGAAACATCTTGCATTGCTATCCTTACAAAATTTCCCATGTTCAGGAGTTGCTTCCTGCTGACTTCAAAGGAAGAGAAACTTCTGCTCTAATTTTTTTTTTTTCGCATGGAAATAGATAATGGTCATGGAATATTTTCATGAACAAAATAATTTCATTAATACTTTTTATGTAGTTTTTTTGGTCTCACGACAATCAAAAACCGATTTTTTCCGTCGAATGTGTTACGGCTTTGCAGTTGTGAATGAGTCTTAAATTAACAGTGGACTCGGAAGTTATATTTCTCAGAATGAAATCGATGCAGTCATGAACATTGAGCAGTGCAGTTGGTTTTAATGCAACACACGCCATAGCCATCGTATTGCATTTCAAATGTCACTTGTATCTGAATTCATTTACGTTATAACGCTTAAAGCACCCTATATTGCTAAAATTTTGAACTTTTTTTTTGCTCATGCAACATCATTTCCCTCATCTTAGAATATATTCAGTTGTTCAAATTTCAAGTAAATCTATGCAGTTTTTTTTTTTTTTTTTTACAGATTTTTGAAAATTGAAATTTAATTATAGCCATCCGGTATATACGAGGTCTGGCAGAAAATTAATGAGACTGACGATACTGCAAGCAATCTGGCAACCCTGCGCTGTTGTCCTTGAGAGAGCACATGTATCAGAACCCTCCCATAGCTCAACTCGAGTTTCTACTCCGTCCGTTAACTATGTGATTTTTGAGACTGCAATTAGTGAAGTTGTGTTTTCGTTGTGCGTCACGCAAAATGGAACAGCGGAATTTGCAACAACGTTGTGTCATTAAATTTTGTGTTAAGCTTGGAGAATCAGCTAGTGTGACGTTTAAAAAGTTAAAACAGGCCTATGGGGAATATTCTTTATCCCGAGCTCAAGCTTTTCGCTGGCACAAAGCGTTTTTGGAAGGCAGAGAAAATGTTGAAGATGAACAACGTTCAGGTAGGCCTTCAACTTCGAAAACCGACGAAGACATCGGACGTGTGAAAACTCTTGTGAGATCAGACCGTCGTTTAACAAACTGTTAACAATTTTTTTTATAAAGCCGTCCTTGAAAGGCTCAGAAAAGGGTCATTCACGTGAGACCAGACATTGCAGAGAAATGGTTGCTCCGTCATGACAACGCCTCATGTCACATTGCCCTCTCCATAACAGAATTTTTGACCTCAAAAGGCATTCCTGTGGTTCCCCATCCCCCTTATTTCCCTGACCTCAGTCCCTGTGACTTCTTCCTTTTTCCTAAACTGAAAAATGTCCTCAAAGGCCGTCATTTCGGGACTTTAGAAATCATCCAAAAGACTGTAACGGACATGCTGAAGACCATAACGGTTGAAGACTTCCAGCGCTGCTACGAACAGTGGGAACAACGTCTCCATCGGCGTGTAGCTGCCCAAGGGAACTACTTTGAAGGGAATAACATGGATGTTTGAAATAAATAAAAACTTTGTTAAGTAAAAAATCAGTCTCATTACTTTTCTGCCACACCTCGTATGCAAGATCGGATAATCAGTTTTCGGATTTTGTGAAAACAATAATTTACTCTTTAGTCATAGAATATCCTGTTTATTACAGAGAATGAGTACAGAAATTACATGAGCATAATGTTTTATACTTGATGCACAGAAAATTTTAGAATCATTTTGTTCAAACTATATAAAGAATTTAACATGATTACGTTCATAGATTGAAATATGATGTAAAGTAAATTTAAATAAATATTGCAGTAACTTTTGAAAAATATATATACCTGTAAACAAAATATTTTGCAATGAGATTCTACTTAAAATTTTTTAAGCATAAATAAAAGCACTAGAAATTATTTGATGAAACACAGAAACGCTGGAGGTTATAACAACCAGAAAATTATAAAATGCTTTAAGCACACAAAATAAAAATCTGTATATACTTTTAAAAGATATATAATATAATAAATAAAAATTACGAGACATTTAAAACTGTCAATATTATTTTTACATGTTCTTAAAAAGGGCGCATTCGAATTAGTATGTGAAGTATAAGCTGCTGCATTGTAAAAAAAAGTTGTAAAACATGTTAGAGCGATGGGAATAATGATATCTTTGTTCGAAGTAAGGCCATAAGGAAACAAAGAATTAAAAAAAAAGAACGACTTATTAACCTTAGACACTCTGGTGAACTAAATAAAGTTAGGATATCGGTCAGTTTTTACTTTCATTTTAAGAGTTAGGTTTATTTGTTTATTTTATTTTCCTACTAAACAAGCTGTTACCTCTCCAATAAATACTGTCTAATAGCACTCAGGGATCACAAACTTATTTCTGTATGATTCTGACGGATGTACTTGAAGCCGTCTGAATTCTACGAGAATGAGACATAATTTAAAAAGAAATTAATATACCTCTCTGTCTTAAAAAAAAAAAAATTCTACAAAGCATTGTTTTTTTTTTTTTTTTTTTTTTTTTTTTTTACAGTGATACGTAAAAATAAGCTTAGTTCTTTTTTTTTTTTTTTTTCTAAACAAGCATCCTATATATAAATTTATTAACATTCTATCCAGCAGGTGCTAAAATATAGTTATTATACAAAATGTTAAACATACTCTATAACAATGCTTCTTATAGAGCTATAAACACCAAAATCTAATCAGTATCAATTAATTTGAAAGTACATCTAGTCGTTAAGTTTCCCAGAATTTACGTATTAGTTCCTAGGTAAAAGACGTCCAGTAATTTTTGTAGTCAGATATTGGTCTAAAAATAGTCAAATAATGTTCAAGATAATTAATACGTTACATCTATGATTTTTTTTTTTTTTTTTTTTTCCTTTTACAAATAAGATTTTTTGTCTATAAAAAGTAATTGAAGTAAAAATAAATCTAGTCGTTAAAATCTGTTACTTTATTTAGCTCAGTTATTATTATTATTATTATTATTATTATTATTATTTTAATCCTGCTTCACGTATGACCTTATTTTTCGAATTTGCCACTGAATTATTATTTGTAACAAACGCCTGAAAAAAAAAATGTTTTTGTAAAGGAAATGCGAAGAATTTCCTTGTTGTTTATCCTAATACAGAATTGCATTTTAAGTGAATTCAAAACGGAAATCATTACAGAAAATAATAAAAATATTTTTTTTTTAAAAGATAGTAATAATATTTATAGTTAAAGTTAGTGTAAAGATAAACTTAATCGGTTGTAAATGACCTTAACCTATCTATATCTTAAAAGCAGTAGCGCTTCATGAATATTCAACACAATGAGTTAATGGTAATTGTAACTCTATACGTGTGTTGTTCATGAGGTAGTGAAATTTGAGAGCATTGAAGTATATTTTTTATTATTACGTTATTGATGTCTAATATTCAGTACAGTGTATGGTTTTTATCCGAAGTTTATTAAAATTTACATCTTTTTTTTAAAAAAAGGAAAAAATAATTCGAAAAAATAAAAATATCTTAGGAAAAAATCTTTTTTAAAAAAAGAGGGGGGAGGGGAGGAGGAGAGATTATAGGAAAAAAATGATTTTCAAAATCTTTTTCAATTCCTACCATTAGTTCACACTCTAACTCTTGTACAAATCTTGCAATCGGTTTTTAACTAACTTCCCGACTAGCTAGAAATTTTAAACTTTCACACGGTGACGACACAATACTTCAAAGTCCGATTTTCGAATTTTTGATTAGTTTTCTTATAATTAATTAAAATATGAAAATAATAACATCCTAATAGCGTTACAATAGCCATTAAAATATTAGCTATAATTTAATTGTTGCCAAAAAAAAAATTTACGAGTTCATTTTCTTTCGACATAAAAATAAATACATTTAATGAAACATGAACATTAAAAAATTATAAAAAGATAATTTATGCATCTCACAAAATTGCCGTCATTATCACTTTAAAAATTTTATGCGCATTGGTAAGAGATCTAGGATTCATCAGAAAATTTAAAACATGGTATATAAAAAGTTTTTTTTTTTTTTTTTATCTTATAATTATTTTTATTTCATTTTTCACTTTTTATTTCCTAATTCAAAATTATCAAAAAAAGAAAAAACTTTTTGATAGTGTTTGTAAGTCGGAATTGACTTAAAAATTTTTCTTTTTATATTTTATTGTTTAAAATAATTTTCAATAGCTTTGAAATTTTCGAAATGAGGACATTGTACATAAAAAATTAAAAATAAATAAATAAATAAATCAGTAAATTTACGTATTTGTCGTCAGCAAAAGTCCTGTCTAATATATACTTTCTAATTAAAGCTTTGATTCTAACCCGTAAAATTATAGTACATTGGAAAATACCAAGTCATATCATCTTATCGGTAAAAAACAATTTTGACAATACAAATTAAACGGGTGATAGCACATAAATTTATGTTTTTTTTTTTTTTTTTTTTTTTTTTTTTTTTTTTGTCTTATACTACGTATTTGCAAACATATAAACATTAAAACCTAATATGGTGCATCATCGCAGTCTGAATAACGCATAAATATTTTTTGTATTAGTCATTTTCGTTTAAAATCACACTTATAAATATACATGGATTTCCTACCTCAGCATCCATTAACTTCAAAAAAGCAATAGAATCCTTAAATATTGCATAAGATTTCTTTCTGTTCAGTCACTCTATTTCGTGTATTTAAAATAATAAATTTGTATACGCTCAAATAGAATGACACATCCCATAAGTAAAAACGAGAAGATATTTTACAATCGATCTGTGATGCACAAGACTATAATTCACTTATTTTATACTCTGTTTTTTAATGTATCGTGTTAATTAAGGGATTAGTACAACGTACAAGACAAACTATTTTTCGTTAAGGTTCGTTTTTATTGTTTTCGTGTTTATATTAGGGTTTCAAAATGAAATCCTTCAATAATAACACGATTTCTAAGGGAAATTCTACATCGAGAGCAATGCACTAAATGCTGATTCTTTCATGATGATCCAATGAAAATTTTGTAAACAAATACTGTAGGTTGCAAAACTCACAACAATAGTTACGTTTGCTTACAAAGTTTTCATTGATCCTAAATATTAGTATGTGTTAATTATCGAATTAATATGTGTTAGTATGTGTTAATTATCGAATTTGTTTAACCTTTAACTACACGCGCCTAATATTTTAACACGAGTACACGCGTGGTGTATTTTGTACACCACCAAAATATCAAATAATCCTAACAACACACTTGTGCACAGAACATCCTGAGGAGATCCATAGGATTTTCCTTTTATCCACAGGATATTCTGAGGATGCCTTTCGGAGAAGATGTGTTGTTAGGGAAAATAAATTAAATAAGAACAAACATGTATCCTACAGTTTTCAACAAAAGTTTCCGAGCACTAGCAATAATCCCTGTCTAAAAAAAGTACACATAATACTGCTTTGTTAAACAAATCCTTGTCGAGCCATGTTCCTAGTCAGTCTAAGAACATGATTCGACAATGATTTATTTAACAAAATAGTATTAAGAGTACTTTTTTGATATAAGAATTATTGGCTAGTGCTCGGATACTTTTGCTGCCGACTGTATAAGCATAGCTTCCTTAACTAGATGCCTGTCGCGTGGCTCATACACTTGGCAACAGTTGAAGCGGTAGACAGCGCTACCTGGTACAAATTGCGTGACTTTTTTATTCAACTATCACCAATAATTTTAAGAAGTGATATAGGATACATATAATCGATGTTTCTTCGATTCTATTCGCCTTTTATGTATATCATATCCCACTTTTAAAATTTTTTGGTGGCTGTTGAATAAAAAAGTCGCGCAATCTGTACCAGGTGGCGCCGTCTACCGTTTCAACTGTTGCCAAGCTTCCGAGCCACGCGACAGGCATCTAGTTTAGGAGGCTATGGTATAAGTTTTAATTATCAAAACTTTT
>OZ005654.1:32759162-32784162 GCA_963930645.1 Salticus scenicus | reverse complement strand
CTCTTCGGGGGAGAATTTTGTAAAATTGCTTCTTATTGTCTACGTAGCAGAAGGAACATTGTCACAAAATGTCATGCTTCTATGGTCCAGGGGTTTGGGCTGGGCGATGATGAATCACTCACTCACTCACTCAGGACAAACGATTTTACATATATAGATTAGAAGATGTTCAAAATGCACCGCAAATATCGAAAAATATGCATGCGCTCTTCGTGGAATGACCGACTGTTCACGTTACATATTAAGTAAGATCAAATACATGTCGTAATGTTTACGAATGGAGTACATTATGATGCGAAGTTTACTGGTAGCTACTAGATGCAATCTGTTAAATACGATTTAAAGCATGGTTTGATGTCTTGAAACGGTGCACGCATACAAACCTCGATATATACTCAGTGGCTATTTATAACACCTTCAGCCTATGAAAACCTATGCAAATAGCGATTTTCACGTTTCAAATAGCTTTATTTATTTCACTGGATATGACGTCTTATTTTTCCTTTTGCGTTTTTCTCGAAAACTATTTGTCATACAGATAAAGTTCTTACGCAATTTTTTATGTACCCTAAACGATGAATCTCGCTGAGCAGAGTTTAGACGGTGTATGCTAGTACACCCAATACACACATACATATAGTGTTGTTATAAGAATTACAGAAATTAATAGTGGATTAAAACTGAGATAAGTTTGAAGAGAATAATTTCAGTTTGATTAACTGATAAAGTCAAATAAATTGACTGTTTTTATTAAATTACTATTGTAGTGTGAAGGTAATTATACTATTATTATTTTGAATTATTCCTATTGGATATTTTGGATTTTTATGGCATTTAATCGTCTGTTATTCTTTATTCTACTGCGTTTTAAAATTAAAAAAATACTCTCATTTTTAATATATATATATATACATATTTACATACGTATGTATGTATGTATTCGTTACAGAATTTTAAGATTATCTTTTGAAGTCGGCTGAATAGATGATCTTCGTTTAACCTTCAAATGGGGACGTGTAAAATTTTTATTCTCTAGGAATGTGGAATCCACTGGACCCCAACGTTTTTGAATTTTTCAAAATTAGGTTTTTTATTTACTTATTTAAGTTTATAATTTGTATTCAATCATGTTTACTAATAATTAGGTCAACTGAAAAACTATGTGAAAAGGAAAGTAGAATCAGGAAATGCGGGGAAAACTTGGACAGGTAATTTTTAAAGATCATAGTTAAAACCATCTCTTTGACTTTTGGGGTTGAGTGGACCCCCACATCCCCATTTAAAAGTCAAGCTGAAGAAAATAATAATAATAATTATGAAAAATCTATATTTTTTAAAATTTTAAAACGTCGCTGGTTGAAAAATATTTCAAATATAGAAATTCAATGTCAATTAAAAAAAGAAAATCCAGAACGAAAAATCAGGCATTTCACATAGTTTATTATCACTTTCCATATGTACGTACTTTTGCATTGTTTAACTTTCAGTGCAACGGACAGACAAAACTAACTGAATTCGTAATCATACTTATACATTGTTGTAGAGTGTTGAAAAAACCCTTATCACAAACGGAAATGGAATTCTAGGAATTTCCAATTATAGCCCTTAATGTATCTGAATAATTTAGTGTATCCCTATAAATCTTAGCGTTAAACATACCGTATTCTACAGAAAATATATGAACAATAGATACCAATTTCATTATGATTTGTGCAGTTCAGGTGAAAAATAGTCATGGAAAGTCAGGGAAAATTTGGAAAAGTTATGATGTTAGCTACCTTGAATTAATATACCCAGATAATTAAGGAGATAAAAAAAATGGAATCTTTACGTGGAGGTTTGCTGTTTTCGATAATCTTCATGACTTCATTGAGATCTGGATAATTCTCTAGCGTAAACACATGGTTCAGGGGTGGCTCACTTGCTAATTCGTTAAGCAGACTCATTCGAATGCCTTTCCCAATACCAACAGCAAAAATTTCGAAGTCTGAAAAACATAAATGGAAAATAATTAGACTAAGCTCAGGTAAAAGAAAGTTTTAATATGTCATGTTATTTTATAGCGTATATAGAGAGATTGTTTATTGTATAAAAAGTCTAAAAATAATAATAAGTTCAAAACAGATGGCTATTTTTGGATTTGATTTATTAAGTAATAAATATTAAATTCTTTCTGCGTGTATAGGATGGTTGTACACAATTAAAACCTCTGTTTTATAACCCTGAAACAGAAATCTGGCGAGCACTATGACACCAAATTCGGTATGTGGACTTTTCATGAGATGCACTGAAAAAATTAAAAAAAAAAAAAAAAAGTTCAAAAATATCCTCTAGGGGGCCCTTTGCATGGGAAAACGAAAATATAATAAAGAAAACAAGTAACAATGAACGTATAAACAATTTTAACATTTATTTATTAGCTTTTGTTTCTGTGTGAGTCATTTCATTTTGTAATTTTTACCATTATTTCATGTCATCAAGAACACACTTTTTAAATGAAAAAAAAAAAAATAATAATAATAATTGTTTTTGTATGGTTTAAGCACATATCATGAATTATCCATATCCAAATTTCGGTGGCAATCCGCTCGCTTGTTTTACATGCTGTTTATGGCGGAAAATTTAAATAGAGTCATCTTGTATGGATACATAAATTGGAGAATATATATGCTGAAAAAAGATAAAGAATGGGATTGTTCTGGGCAAATATTATAAAAATATTGTAAAAACGGGGAAAATTTTTTTCCCATTGAAATGTAATTACTAATACGATCCTTCTTCAGCTAATAAAAAGTACGCATGAATGAAGCGCAAAAGCGGCATGTTTTCATTTTTGGCTAATGAAAATACAACAAAGATCATTCTTAATTATTCTGATCCTAAACAATTGTTGTCTGCTATTGAAGTTTACTAATCATGAGTGTGTTTTCTTACGAAATACTTATTCTATATCATCAAATACATCATTTTGATGCATTTTACCATAGAGTAATATGATAATGTTTTTAAAATTATATTATAGTATGTACGGTCGAGTCTGATAATTAAAATGCTTGCTCTAAATTTGGCTGAAAAAAAGAAATATTTAGTTCATTATTTGTAGTAAAATGTGCAGCGAAAAACTTTTTCAAACA
The DNA here is from genome assembly GCA_963930645.1 of Salticus scenicus. NCBI lineage: Eukaryota > Metazoa > Arthropoda > Arachnida > Araneae > Salticidae > Salticus > Salticus scenicus. The sequence goes on along the minus strand of OZ005654.1, from coordinate 32,781,028 downwards.
TTTGATAGGAGAGAAAAAAAAAAAAGAAACTACATAAAGAAATGTGAGACTTAATTAAAAAGGATTAATAAAACCCAACAATGAAAACATACATTAAAACAGTACTTCTTATAGATATTTGAAAAAATTATTGAAATCTCAAGATAGACGGAGATCTTCAGCAGGGAAGCTTCCCCATGCAGGGAAAGAAATTTTGAGAAGCTTCTGAGAGGATGTAAGCGTTAAGCTGAAAAAACATCCTCAACCCCTAACTTTTCAAAGATGAAAACACAAAAATTAGACAGCAATCGAATCTAAAGTAAAATGCATTAATATGAATGGTACAAATTAAAAAAGGTAAATACATTAAAACTTTTAATAAAGAAAAATGCAACAAAAAGGAATAAAAAAGAATTTATATATTTTTCATTTTAGCTTTTACAGTCATTTGCAAAAAATTAAGACCAGTATCCGATTTTCAGTATTTTAACACATTGCATCACTTGCGTAGATTATTGCGTCATCTCATGTTCTTATTGCATCAGACGCATTCTAATGCCACAAATAAAGGTGCCCGGCACGTTTATCGCCAGTTGTTTATTGGATTTTGTCGTAGCCAGTGCTGTTGTGTAATTATCGTAATGGGTAAAAAATCTTCACTTACTGTTACAAAAGGTCAGAAATACTAACCCTGCATAAAATTGGATTTTCTGAACGTCAAATAAGTTCGAGAGTAAATGTGAGCAAGATAGCTGTGAATCACGCTATTAGTAAATTTAAAATTTTGGGAAAATTTGTGGAAGTTAAGAGAAGCGGTCGCTCAAGAAAAACGAGTACACGAGATGATCATGTGATAAGAAGGATGGTCGTACGAGATCCAAGAACCTCCTGCAGTACGATTAGACATTCTCTGGCTTCAAGAGGCACCAACGTCAGTTTGGGGTCTATTTCAAGACGTTTGGCCAAAGATTTTGGTTTATCATCCCATAAACCTTCAAGGAAACCTCGAATTACTCCAAGTATGAAAAAGAAACGGCTGACTTTCGCCAGACCATATCAGAATTGGACAGTAAAGCAGTGGAGTAGAGTCTTATTTTCGGATGCGTCAAGTGTGCAGCAATTTTCTGCACGTGCTACAAGTGTTCGCCGCACAAGGAGAAAAAGATATGATGAGAGATATACGATTAAAACTGTGAAACATCCTCCAAGCCAAATAGTATGGGGTGCAATTTCTGTGTCCGGTACTGCTAGTCTGTATTTCGTGCCACCTAAAACCACTATGAACGGAAAGTGGTACCTTAATTTGTTACGTGAGAAGTTGAAGCTTCACATGCGTGTTTATAAATGCTCAATTTTAATGCATGATAGGGTTCCGTGTCACAGGGCGAAGATTCTCAAGAAGTATCTGAGGGCACAGAAAATCAAAGTGTAACAGCTAGGTAACAGCCAGCCCATATTTTAATTCAACAGAGAGTCTGTGGTGTATTGTGAAAAATAAAGACGCCGAAAATCAACCGTCAGCTACGGCATTTGTTAAAGCAATAAAGCATGTCTGGTGCACAGGCATTTCTAAAGCTTATTGGAAGTCTCTTATTTATAGCATGCCTAATAGGATTGCACAGTTATTAATAACAAAAGAGGTCCTACAAAATACTGACTTTAACTACTGCAAATAACTTTGTACAGTCTATTTTGTATTTTATATGTAAAATATGTGCGTTATTTTTGCTGAATTCCATTAAATCGGATTTTTCTATGGGTGGTCTTAAATTTTTGCAAATGACTGTAGCTATTAATTTAAAAAGAAAGGATTTATTTCGTTTCAGTTTTTATTAGATTTCATTTATGCATATAATAATAATAATAATAATAATAATAATAATAATATACAGGTTGTTTAAAACGAGTTACGACAAACTTTAGGAGTAGGTCAGGCTTACCGAAACAAATCATTTTCACATAGAAACATGTATACGCTTTAACTAGACAATAATACAAAATTCCTCAATGTAGATATGTGTTACAAAAACAGGTTTATTAAACACTGTGTGCTTAATGTTGTATAAGGTAATCAAAATTACTGCCATCTGGAACAATACAAGTTTCCCAACGGTGAATCATGGATTGGCGAACGCTTTTAAACAGTCCAGACCTGTCACGGACACGTGCTGCTTCTCCAACAACGCTACGAGGTCTTCAGCAGAGGTGACGGGGTTCTCGTACACAAAGCTTTTCACGAAAACCCACTGGAAGAAATCAACTTGGATTCAAGAATCAAATCAGGGAGAAATCGGTGATCGTGGTGGCCAGGCGATGGATCCGCCCTTGCCAAGGCCACATGCTAGGGCTTGTACTGCCCAATTCACTTTCGGCCAAACAACGTCCACTTGTTTGTATACAGTCGGTAACAAAAGTGTCCGAACACTAGCAAAAATTCCTATGTAAAAAAAGTACGCTTCATACGGTTTCGTTAAATAAATCCTTGTCGAATCCTCTTCTTAGTCAGTGTAAGAACATGATTCGACAAGGATTTATTTAACAAAACCGTATGAAGTGTACTTTTTTTACATAGGAATTTTTGCTAGTGTTCGGACACTTTTGTTACCGACTGTACATGACATTTCTGTCTATATATTTCTATGTAAAAATAATTTCTTTCTGTATGCCTGACTTACCCTTACAGTTTCTCGGAACTCTTTTGAAACATCCTGTATATATATATATTAAATCCAATGTATGCATATATAAAAAAATAAGACAAAATAACATAAATGAATATCAAAACTTCGTCGGAGCATAATTTGGATATTGTAAGCAACATTTGTGATTCTCTGAACGCTGTTAAAAATAATAGTTCAACGTTTCACAAAAAGCATAGTACCAAATAAGTATTTTTAGCTGCAACCAGTATTCTGGTGCTAAGGTTCAGCAATTCAGTGGTGCTCACTACTAAAATGCATCACTAAAATTGTGAAACATTGCACCAAAATATTGGTTTACAGTTAATTGAAAACTTTTTTTTTTTAATTAAGTATAGATTTTAATTTATAACAATGCATAAGTTGGAACATAATGCTTTGAAGATCCAACTATTTGTGTCCAAACCACAAAACAAGAAATTGGCATTCGACTAAAAAGTTTAAAGTTTTCTTTGACAAACAAAACTACGAAATGAGTAAAAGTTTGTAAGTACGTTGATTATGAAACTAAGTTGTGTTATTTGTGTGAGTTTCATTCAACTGAACATTAAAAATAATCTGCTGTAATTCTATCATGTTTGCATAAGAAAACTTGTATTAACTGTATTTTAGCGTTTACAGAGTAAAAGGATAAATACTAACAAATAGCTGAAGATGATAATTTAAATGTTCAAATCTTTGATAAACTGCATAATATCATTGATATCACAACTTGGAAATCTTTATATATATCTAAAGTAAAATTAATATAATATTATTAATAGAATTAACTATAACTTTTAAAATTCTGAACATGATTATTATTTCTGAAAAGCATAAGAATTTATACTTAAAATTGAATTAAAGCAGAGCTTTTGATGAAACTTAACTGAATTAATCAAATTTCTGCCAGCATGACGTCAACTAAAAATGTGAAAATGCTGCCTTGGCTCTTACAATGCAACGACATCGACAGTTTATTTATTTTTTTTTTTTTTTAAGAATAGAATTTACCGAACCTGGCCAAATTATTAGACCATTGGCAAATTATACATTTTTTTCATGTTTACAACCTTATTAATGGAGAATTTTATTAAAAAAGATATTTTCTTCATTCATATTTCAAAAACATGTACATTAAGGAATACAATAACAAAAAAATTGTTACAATACAATACTTATAAAAGAAAGAAAAAATTGATAAATAAAATTTAACAGAAAAATCAATATTTCGTATGGCCACCTTTGGCAACTAAAAGGGCTTGAACACGACGAGGCATTTTTTTATGCATGTTTGGATGGTTTCTTGAAGATGTTTATTATGATTCTACTGGTATGTTAAAGATTCCAGCAACTCTGCCTCATTGGTTATATTTTTCTTATACATTTCTTTTTTCAGCAACTCCCAACAATTTTCAATAGGGTTCATATCAGGCGAGTTGCCAGGTCAATCAAGAACTTTGATTTTTTTTCGCTCTAAATACTTCGATACACTTTTAGCTTTATGGCATGGAGCACCATCATGCATGAAGACTGGTTCCTCGTCTCCAGGAAACCATTCTTCCATTTGTTGCATGAGCCTGGTTTATAAGACTTTCAGGTATTGATCTTGTTTCATTGTATTTTTGACCACATAGAGAGGACCAGAACCTTTTTCTGATATGACAGACCACACCATGACTGATGGAGAATGTTTAGTGGTGGGAACGATATAATCTAACTTGTATTTCTCGTTTGGACGTCGCCGAACAAATTTGGTTTTTTCGGTTAAAACGTGAAAAACCGATTCATCAGAGAAGCAAACCTGAAAATTAAACAAAATTGCTTTTTATTTAATTTATTTATATTCTCTATAAATGCCAATATATCGTTGATCAAAATAAATAGCTATGTACCTTTTTCCAGTCTTCTATTGTCCAATTTTTGTACTTTATTGCCCACTCCAAGCGTTTTTTTATCATTTCTGATGTAAGCCTTGGCTTGCGAGCCGGTTTCATGGCAATGAGTTTATTTTCTGCCAAACGACATCTCAGAGTTATTTCTGATATATTAACGCCTTCATTTTGAACTTCTTTCATTAACATGCCTAGCGGCTTCTTTCTGTTATTTATACAAATGTCTCGTATTTTTCGATCCGTCCTCGGCGTCGTAATGCAAGCTTGTCCACTATTATTCTTCCGTGATGGATTCAAACTTATGTTTAAGACCATTTTCTTTTTAATATTTTTTACTGAGCTTCTGGATACTCCTACCTTTGCTGCAATTTGATTTTGAGTCAGTTTAGTGGCCTTCAGTAGACCATAAACCTGCCCTATTCTCTTTGGTGGAAGGTTAGCCTTTCTTCCCATCTGAAATAAAGGAGCAAAAACTTTTTATGATAATAAATGAATAAAAATGTTAAATATCTCACGTGATATTAATAACAATGCAAAACTTACTTTTTGCAGCAAAATACTCTCTTCAATCCAAAATAAACAAGCAGACCCAATTTTACGTTATAATGCAAGTTTACACCTATGCCACTGTATCACAGAATAATAACTACCTGTCTTGTGTTGCCAGTTTGAAAATGTTTCTGTAATAAAGGTACTGAAATAAGCTTAAGGTAACACTAATTAAATAATAATAATTTTGAGCAGGTCAGGTATAATAAACTTCCGATTTCAAAAAACTTTAAATATTTTCTTTGGTCTAATAATTTGGCCAGGTACTGTATGTTATTATGAATGGCATGTTAAAATTACGTTAACAAATTTTTCTGAAAAATCACTGAAAAACTCACCGTTAGGAGACTTCTTCAGCTGATTTGCGATATCCTGGGGTGTAATTTCAGGGTTTGCGATATTTGGTTCACCGTCTGTCATCATGAATAGGGCTTTCTTTGCCTTAGGGCGAAGTTTGTAAGTATCCATCAACACTTTTGTGAGGGCACCTTCCATGTTAGTACCCCCTCCATGAGGCTACAGTACAATCATTTACGTAAGAAAAATTAGACAAATGAAATTTTTACAGTTACAATAAAAGAATGATATTGCCGCTTCGACTAATATTATTATTTGTATCAGTTATATTTGTATTAAAGTTATTAGCATTTAAATTATTATTAATGTTATAAACAACACTGTCTGAAATCTGTGAAAACAAACATATTTATGATAGTTTTTAGCCGTAATTTTATACATATTTGTGTGTACACACACACACATATATATAAATATATATTCATAAGAACAAAAAGAAATATAATGCAAAATAAACAGATGATTAAATTCTCATAAACAATCCACAAAAGCCTAAATAGGTTACTAATTAATCAAAATAAAATTATTTAAATATTATATTAAAATAATTTATGTAAGTTTATTCATTATCACTTTAAGGCAATTGTAAGAAATAATGGCACATAACAATTATATATAATACAGTCGGACCTCTTTTTAACGAAATTATATTTTGCGAATTTCTCCTTTTTACGAACATTTCTTACGAAGCAAGATTATTTTGGGATTTTCCCTGTAAAATAACCTCTAAATAATGAAATACATTTTCTATTTAATGAACTTTTGTCTTGTAATCTAAAAAACTTTTCACAAAAACTTTTTAACTACTCTTTTTCCCCCCACATTCTTTTTTTTTTTTTTTTTTTTTTTTAATGACACTTAATGGAAAATGAATTTTCCAAAAACGATTATAGTATTGAGACCTTAGAAATGTTAATTTAATCGGATATTTTGCACACGCTGAAAAATAAAAACAGTACAGCAAAAGATTAGCATAAAAATGAAGATTAAAATTATCGTGAAAAAGAAAAGAAAACTTTGCATGATATTTAAAATCTTTTTGAATGCTTCTTCATTGATTAAAGTTTGAGGAAACTTTCCTAAAGAAGTTATTCAAGCATTGTTAAAGATAGAGAATGTTATAAAACATATACCTTTTTTAACCCTTTGTAGAGCTGCCAACTTTTTAATTTATTCCGTAACATTGTTAGTACTTGTCTTTTATCCGCACAACATTTTTAGAAGAGTAATTTTCTTGCCTCCGAAGAGGACAGCATTCCCGCTTGGCGTCCTTATCGCTTCCCTAATGATTTTAAGAAAACTTGATCTGAAGCAAATCCGGTCAAGATAAGAGCAATAAGCAACAATAATACTCCTAAAAACACATTTTTTTTTCACAGTACATTCTCAGGATGTCATTTTATTCTGAGGATATTCTATGGATGTACTGGGGTAAGATGTGTTGTTAGGGCGGTTTCTGTTTCTTTTACAAAATGTCGCCAAAACTCAAATACACAGTAATAGAAGGTCTGCGAACACTTTATATTAACTTTTTGAATGATTATGTCAGTTTATCTTTAAACAAACTTCCATATCATAGTTTACTTAGCTAAAATTATGAAATATAATAAAACAAGTTATTCTATAGTAACGCAAGACGATAAAAGAAAAATGTTTGTCGTTTGTTTATCAGAGAAACGCGCTGGGTAGATTTGGCAACCCTAAGGCAACAAAATTCCTGATGCGCCAGCTCGTATATATAGGAGCCTTAAGTTGAACTCCCCAGATTTGTCCCCAAAAATTTAGAATTCCCCCCAAAAGTCCCCACAAACATTTGGTCCCCAAAGTTGTCACCAGAAGCCTCAAAAATCTCCAAAATGGGGACAAAATCCCCCAATCTGGCATCACTGTTTTAGAATAATATTTCTGTAATTATGATTCAGGGTAGTCCAAAGTACATTTGTTTTTCCTCTCAATTTGTAACTGCGGTCGTCTAACTTCACTTGGAATTAAATCGTTACTGGAACGTTCTTTGCGTGTTTGAGGTTCGAGGGTATTTTCTGAAGTATTTTCCTAGAAAATAGTAAAAAGGTCAAATAAAAGAAAAGTAATAATATGATCAATCACTGTATGATGGACAGTAAGATGCTGCATCAGCAGGAATTTTTAATAATCTCTTATTCAGTCAATATCGGAAAAAGAAATTCATAAAGACACTTTCAAATTTGGAAAAAAAAAAACTTAATATTTACATTATAAAACCTGGAATCGCGTAAATTGAATGAATAACTTTATAATTCAACAATCAAATTAATATTTATATCGAAAGTTTATTTTAAATTCTTTTACAAATTTGTCAAAAGAGAGAACCCAAAAGTTTATATGTAGTTTTAGCTTCTAGGATTTTGTCAAACTGTCTACGTGTAATGTGGGATTAATAAATATTATATTCACATTAGGCAGTAAAATAAGTATTTCATTTAACCGAGAAATTTAAGAAAAAATATAAATTGAAAAATCAACACATAAGCTTTCTCACGCATTTGTTTTTTTGCCTTTTATTATGTCTTTTATTTATGTAACAGTAACATATACTGTTAAAAATTTCAACAAAAAACTCTGTGTAATCTATTATCTTAAGTCTTACGTAAAATTACAGAGAAAAATAAACGGAGATGTTAAAAAACTTAATTTATTCATTCGTTTTAATAACTAATCTTGATTTAATTAATTAATGGTGAGAATATATTTCGGACTGGTTATGCTTTTTCTAAAGAAGAAACAGTAATTTTTTATTTTATAATTAAAAAGTTAAATAATAAAATTAGGTAAAAATACAAAATAAAGATTGAGAATCTCGGTTATTCTCTTTTAACTAAGAATTACTGTAAAATTACAGAGACTCTGGATAAATATTTACATTAAATTTACAGATATTTTTAACAGTGAGGTTCCAACTTTTACGTTGTAACGTTTCTGTCAAAATTATGATGAATATAACACTTCTTCAGATTATTACAATTTAACTGAATTATCTATACATGAATTTAATGCTACAGTCAGGAACAATCTTGATGGTTATCATTTATAAACTAGTTTCACTGTAAATTTTGGAAACTTGTTTTACGCCTTTTCCCTTTCTACACTCAGTTTCAGTGATTATCATTATATAAAAAAAAAAAAAAAAAAAAAAAAAAAAAAATCCGCTTCTAGTTACTTCTTCTTCCTTTTACTCCTGGATGTCCCATTCTTTTCAATAATATTTTCTCTTTCTTTTAAATATATTTTTTTCACATCATGGATAATGATTTATTTTCCTTTGTGGCAACTGTGATACCATATGTTCTGCTAAATTAATCTACCTATTTTTGTTTCGGAATATATTGCTGTACCCGTGACGCTACAATGCTTTTTGGCGACTGGTAGGGGAGCCGGGGTAATAAGAGACAGGGGTTATAAGAGACGCAGTCAAAAAACCCACCAAAAAATATACTTAGACAACTTTAAAAATATGTAATATTAAGTATCATGTGTATTCTTTACTACAATACACTTATTGAGAAGTTTATAACACATTTTGAATTATTTTTATACGACGAAAAAAAAACCTTCACTTTGAACTTACCCTGAAAGTTCGTGACTTTTTCTAAAATTTTCTTTATTTTTTTTGTAGGTAAGATGTTTGGGATTTATTAATGTATAACCTTTTGACCAAGACTATGACTTTGATGTACAATTTTTTAAAACCTTGAAAGCATTCTTTATTTACATGTTCTAGGCATGTTTCTCATTACCCCATTTTTATTTTTTGTGGGGGTAATAAGAGACATGAGTCTCTTATTACCCCCACTGTTAATTACTGTGCCCCCCACTCCCCATTGTAGTTTCTGTTAATTGTGCCTGACTAGTTTACGAAAAGTTTACCAAGTGTTAGGCCCAGTCTAAGTTTACCAAGAGAACATTTTTTTTTTTTTCACTTTAAATCAAAAAGCAGTTTTACTGATTTGGCTAGACCATATTTAGCTGTTATGATTATGTAAATTTATGTTTAGAATGTGTATAAGTTAGTATTTAGTCATTAATACTTAGTATTTAGTCATTAATAATTACATAATAAATAAGTTCATTTATAATTACTAGAAAAATCTTTTGTAACATTTTGTTCGCTTGTATACACTTCAAAGATACGTCTTTTTTGCCTACACTTTAGAAAATGGGTAAAATATTTTCTGCCCATTTTAAAAATTATATTCATGTTTTTGGTTAATCCCTAGGTTATGTTGATTATGTAGAACTATCATTAAGTACAATATTATATTATTTAGGACCTAATATTAAAATAAATGAATTTCACAAACACATTTATGACAGTTAATTTTCGAGAAAACATATTTTTTGGATGGGTGTAAATAATAAAAACTAAAAACTATTGGCTAATTCAGAATTGTTTCCAGATGTCTTTTATTATCCAACATGATTTTACATTGTTATATATGGACAGTTACAAGCCTGGTCTCTTATTACCCCAGGCGGGGTTATTAGAGACAAGGATTTAATGAAAATTTAAAAAACAAAATTAACAAAAAATTTAAGTTCAAAAATCACCTAAAAAATCACGAGGAGTCCATTTAATGAAATTAATACGAGACATTTATTTCAAGTTATTTAGATTAATAGTATAGATTTTATTAATATTTTTTGTCTCTTATTACCCCTTTTGTCTCTTATTACCCCGGCTTCCCCTAAATCTTAATAGAAATCTTAAATAAATTTCTGCAATGTTGATTAAATAAAATAAAAATTTCTACTTAATTAAAGTTGTCTTTAAAAAGCCCAAAAGTTGGCAATTATGTATAGTAATCATTCACTGAGGAAAAAAAAAATATATATACCGCCTTTCTCTAGAATGAATAAGTGGCCATTTTCTAAATCCCTTAACTAGAAATTTCGATTTCCGAGCTATGCGCATAAGGCACGCCAATAAACTGAATAGACGAAATGGTCGAGAATTTCTAGTGTACACATTTCTAGATGGTGAAAAAATATTCTGAATACTCTAAATATTCTGAATTATTTATATTGCGAGAAATTTTCGCTTGATTTTCTAGAATTTGTCAATAAACCAAGATTATAGTTACAGAAACCCACCTCTTGTAGTCTCATTTATTTGCAGGGATTTTTAAATAACTTTGCCCTCGAGAATATAAGCAAAATCTTTAGAATTCTAATAGGGGCTACTAGAACCCGCTTTCCAAGGAGACTAGAATTTATAAGGATGACATGGAACTATTTTTTCTAGAGTCGCAATTTAGATTCTAGATGTCAGTTACAGATTTTTTTCTCATTGTTTATACTAAAGAAATCTAGTACTGCTTACGTGTATGTCGTCGACCACTGCTGAAGCTATTTTTGAATTTGAGATGTTTGTATGGTCGATGTCAAAAATTGTTTGTACTTCTGTCCCAAAAGCGAAAACTGCTGCACGAGTTCCATCTAAAAAAATAAAAATAAAAATTGAATTAAAAAATAAAAAATAAATAAGAGTAAATAATGATTAAGAAAGTTCATCCGATCATGTAACATTTCAAAGCAAGTGATAAAAAGAGTATTAAAACTAAAGAGTTTAGTATTAAGAGAAAAAAATGAAACCTTACTTCAGCTTTATTGATGTTACTTAATGGTGGAGTACTTTCTTTTAGCCCCCCCCCCCCTCATCTTCAGCACCAGTTACTCTGTGCTGCGTTGAGTCTGTGAAATTTTTCTTTGGACTATTGGATCTTCTTCTCTCCTCCAGGAGGTGGCGTCATGTTGGATCAACAGCTGCTGTTGATTGGTCCAGATTGAAGTAAGGTTTCGTTTTTTCTCTTAATAGTATTTGTGGCTTTATTAATAGTTATTAAAGTTACAGAATTTAGCTTACAGCTGTTTCAAAGAGACATCTTTTTAGTGGTCAGATAATTTCAAATAGAAATAGTTTATTTATTCACTTGTATTGAAATTTTGTAAATTTTTGTGCGACTTAAAATCAAAAGTTACGTAAACACAAATGATTGCTCTCCAAATCGCCCCCAAAGAAAGCGCATTTTAATTATATATATATATATATATATATATATATATATATAAGGGTCTTAGGAAATTTGCATTTAAGTTTTTCAGAAATGACTATCCACATTTTCAAGTTTCTTAGCTGTCACTATTTTGAATACCCCTTATATTTAATAGTAACCTTTATTAGTATTTTGTAATACATATCTTCGAAAGAATCATACAAAGATTGCTTTATTTAAAAAGTCGTATTCAAAATAGTGGTTGTTGAGAGAACTGCGTCCTTTTACAGTTGTAATATTTTTTAGACTAACTGAGCATTTGTTTTGCATCATTTAATATTTGACCTTTACAATTAAGGTTACAAAGTTATTCTCTCTAATGCTTTATTTATTATTATTATTTTTTTCTTTTCGAGAAATACATTTGCTATGTTAGTGAAAGAATATTAGTCTTATTTTAATTACGTTATTTAAAATTTATTTCATTTTAACACAATTTGTGTAAGGATTTATAAATTTAGTTTCTTACAGCTAAGATATGAAAAAAGTTCTCTGTGCATTATATTATTAAAAATAAATAAATAAATAAAGTAAAAATAAAATAAAATAAAATATTGTTAACTAGAAAATCCGTGCGAAATATTCGCATTTTATTTCTTTTCTTATTTACCTTTAAAATTTGAAACTCATAAATGTTATACCAATTTCACCCTTTAATTATAATTTTAATTTACCAGAAGCCAAATTATTATTAAAACCAAATTAATATTGTACAATAGTGAAACCAAAATCATTCAAAGAAAGGTTTTCGAATAAAATTCATGGTTCACGACCCAATTTTCATTCTTCCACAGGCAGTACAGTTTTAATATAGGACTCCCACGACACCTTTTAAATTTTTGTCGTCATATTGGCGATGACTTTTTATTAATTTTGGTGTATTTTTTTTTATAAATAAATAAATAAAGTAAAATAAAATGATTCCTATTTTGATTATATTTTTTTATGATTGTGGTTTTTAGTCAATTTATGACACAAAATTAATATTCTGTATATACCTTTAAAATATTGCTAGGTTTAAAATGACGCTTGGAAAGATTCTGAAACAACTGTTAAAAATACATTTTTTTTTTCGTAAAATAATCTCATCAGACAAATGTCGTCCTTTTTTCTTATTAGTCCATTGAGCTAAGTCCTCGTGCTTAAATATTGTTCATGTATAAATATTTTTTTTTTTTTTTATCCTCGCGTATCGTATCGTTTCGACAAAAAATAATTGAAACTGGTCCATGTTAGAGAAATATTATACAGATTGTTTAAAATATTTCAACCATGTTTCATTTTATAGAATATAATCATGTATAAGCTGTATACACAAAAATTCAAGGCGTAATATTTGTTAAATTCTTCATTTCAAAAATACCTGAGCACTGAATTTGGGAAAAAGATTTCTAAAAGTTTTCTCTACAGTTAAAAATTACACTTTCTTATATTTAAATGTAATACCGGGTGATCCAAAAGTCAGGACAAACTTTAAAAATGAATAATTCGAAAACGAATCAAGATACAAAGATACGGTTTGCACCAAACGGATGAAAAAGAAACCGGGTTTTGTGTGGCAAAGGAAAAAAAATTAGTTCTGTTGGCGACAAACAGATGGCGCTATAGTGTTTTATTTCATCAAAACATGATTTACAAATGAAAAAAAAAATGTTGACAACTTACAAGTCAGCTTAATTACAGTTAATTAGTACTACCACAGTAACTGTTCAATGTCCATCATTCAGAAGTACAGCTGTGAGATGATTCACCACATCGTTCACAGCATTTAGTAGCATTTCTTGCGTTATGGCAGACACATTTTGGCGGATGGTATCTTTCAGTGCTGCTAGTGATGCCGGTTGGTCGCGGTACACTTTTGACTTCCAAGAATCCCCACATCCAAAAGTCACAGGGTGTCAGATCGGGAGATCTTGGAGGCCATGCGTGATTAACGTAGCGACTGAGAATGCGATATTTCGATGAGTATAAGCTTCAACTACTATTACCTGCTGTAGTTGTTCCTTTTTATATCGTTTGTTGCTTGCCATAATCCTACATCAGAAATACGACAGCACCATCTATTGGTCGCCAACAAAACTATTTTTTTTTCTTTGCCACACAAAACTCGGCTTCTTTTCCATCCGTTTGGTGCAAACCGTATCTTTGTATTTTGATTCGTTTTCGAATTATTCAATTTTAAAGTTTGTCCTGACTTTTGGATCACCCGGTACTTGTTACAATTTTTTATTTTGTTTTTGATATATTATAGTTTACCGCGACATATATCACAAATTTTTTTTCAAATGGGTTGTTTTAAACATGAGTAACAGTATAAGAAAAAAAGTTCCGCTGTAATTTAATTTTATTCTCTTATTACTTTATAGGAATAAATAAAGTAGATCTATTATATAAGATATCACGTCGTTTTAAGAGTATATATATTATGAGTATAGTATATAGAAATAACTTTTCGGCTTTTTGAATAACAAATTACAGCAAAATAATACAAAATAAACACTGCAAAACAAAAATGCTGAAAAGTTAAAGGCAATGTATTTTTAAAGGCTTATTCTAATACTATAGATTGCTTTGGTTTGAATTTTTTTTTATGCCGAATATTTATCTCTATAAAAAAGTTTTAGTTTTTAACAATAGAAAAGTTTATATAATAATTTAAAAGAAGAGTTCTGAAATATATGTATATATATAATCGATGAAGGTAGTGTTTAATGGGTAAATAATTTCACTAAAAATAAATAAATAAATAAAAATTAAAAATAGTTGAAAAATCATGAACAATTGAGTTTTATTAATGTATATGAGAGATTTTCCTTTTATGGAGACAAATATAAACGAAGCTCCAGAAGATACATGACATATTCACATCTTCCGAATGTTCCAGTTTTCAGAAAAACGATTGTACAATATAAAAATAATGCCAAAACTAAACAAATTCCGTTATTATTCTTAGAATAATAATAATTATAATATATATATATATATATATATATTCTAAACTGAAAATACAAAAGTTTAACGTTTTAATTAAATATCCCTGTTAAATATCATCTTTTTAATAGTGTTTTTAGCTTTAAGTTTTAAAGATTAAAAACTATCTCTTAATGCTTTCATTTATTTTATTTCAGAAGCAACTAGTTCGATTAATCGTTTCTTTACTTTTAATCATTTATTTTCAGTTTATTCGTTTTGGCAACCAGTTTATTTCTACTACTTCTGTTTGGAATCGGTTACATGTGGACTTATCAAAAATACTTATTACATTTTTCAATTCTGGTTGAGTTAATGTTTAATCTAATTTCCTTTTTTACTTTGTTTTGTTGCAAGATAGAAACTTGAGTTGTATATTGCTTGATATAGCTACACAGCGATCCGAAATCTTGCTTATGCTGACAGAGATGCAGGTTTCCTGACGAAGATCATTTCTGGTTTTCAGCATTTAAAATTCTATTTTTCATTTCATGACTTCTCATTTCTTTTAACAGATCCTTTTGGTTAATTTATCGCTTTCCATTTCTATTAATTGATGAATGTTTAAATTGGATTAATGGATTATGCAAATTATCTCAACGATAGGCTTATGATTTATGTGTGTCATTTCTATTCTGCGTAAGTACTTTAATATGTTTTTACAACTCAGTGTAATTTAATTAAATTATCACAGTGACTATAATTTTATTCGAAATACATCTCATTTAAAATTTCATATGTTGGTATTTTCATCTCTCTTCCATTTGCTGAGTGTTGTAAAGGAATTAAATTACTCAAATTATATATATATAATAAATTTTTCGTATAAAATTACGTTACTTTGATTGTTGTTTTTGTTGTTGACTCCAAATCTTTTCAACAAAAATTTAACGAAATTCTTAGCATCTTCTAGGTGCACAGGATCGACACTACTAGATCTGTCTATGAGCAAATATAATTCTAGGCCCAGCTGCAAAGACCTTTTGTCTAACGAACGTCCTTCAGGCGCTGAAAAGGAAAAAGTAAGTATTAAAATGAAGTTTGAAATATCCAAAATCAGTTGTCTTAAACACTGTTTAAAAATCTAGAGGGTGCGCCATAAAGAGACTTTAACTTTTTATAGCATCTGTTGCAGAGATTTCTAAACTTTTATACATTGCGATTCACTTTTTAGAAACCAAATCATTTGTGACTCCCTTCATCCTCCCCGCATTAAAAAAATTCAGGTATATTTTAATATCTCCCCCACCCCCTTAAAAAAATAAAAATAATATTAATATTTTATCGTTATATAAATCGTAAATATTGGGGTATAATTATAATTTATTATTTCAGAACATGAAAAATAATCTAAGGAATCCGAATTGCATTATTTAAATTAAGTTATTCCACTTAGTTAAAAAGATATTAGCTTAAACTCTCGTAATAGATTTAGAATTATTTAATATTTATTATAAAAGAGTTGCCAATAAAAAAAAATCTTTACACGATCATTTATTTATTTATTTATTGATATTAAAAGAAATATAGTTAATACGTGCAATAAAACTGCAATAAAATTGAAATAAAACTTTACGAAAAACTAAAGATTTAGGTGATAAAAATTTCTGTTAACTAGCAGACTTTGCTCACATCACTGGTCACTATATTTAAAAGGTTTTTTTATAAATTAAATAAACGAAACGTTAAAATAAACGTATTCCGAATGTCGACTATTTTCAGCAAATCAGAACCATGGCAAAGTACCGTGATATTTAACTGTTAATGAAACGTAAATCACATTTTTAAATTTCTTTATGTTGATCTAAAACATAATTAATTTTAAACAAACTAAATAGGCTTTCATATTTGGGAGCAGCTTTAATATAGGATTCCCATTGGCTAAATTTGAAATTTGACACCTAAGTAGCTCGGATGTTTTTCGTCAAGGTCTTTATTTGTGGAATATATATATATATATATATATATTAAAGGTCACCAAGGGGATCCTATGTTCATATTTTATAAGATATTCATTTAAACACAATGCATTGAGAAAAAAAATATACCGCCTTCATCTAGAACGAATAAGTGGTCATTTTCTAAATCCCTTAACTAGAAATACAGATTTCTGAGCTACGCGTATAACACACGCCAATAAGCTGAATAGACGAAATGATCGAGAATTTCTAGTCTATACATTTCTAGATGGGGAAACAATATTCTGAATATTCTGAATCTGTTGTATTGCGAAAAATTCTCGCTTGATTTTCCAGAATTTGGTTATAAACCAAGATTATAGTTGCTGAAACTCGCTTCTTGTGTTCCCATTTATTTGCAGAGATTTTTAAATAAGTTTGACCTCGATAATATATGCAAACACTCTAGAGTTCTTATAGGGGTTTCTAGAACTCGCTTTCAGAGGGGACTAGAATTTATAAGGATGACATGGAACTATTTTTTCTAGAGCTACAGTTTAGATTCTAGATGTCAGTTACAGAATTTTTTCTCAGTGTGACCAGCTATGCGGGCGAAGACCGCTGGTTATTTATAACTCAAGGGCTTACGGCAGTTAACTATGACGTCGAAGATGAAAACAGGTTTGTTGCTTCATAATTAATAGTTTAATTATAAGTGTTACAAGTTTGATCTGTGTAATAAAATGCACCGATAACTGGTGTTAAACTAAGAAAAATAATAATTTTGTTAGAAAACAACATTAGATGTGAAAACATACACCAATCGTTTAACAGAGGTCTTCACTTACCGTCACTGAAAGCTCAAGACAATGTTATTCTATGGAAAATTTTGTTTACTTATAACTCATTAACTAATATATATTTTCAAATTCTGTTTTCACATTCAGAAAATTCATAACTGTTAAACTGACGGACCTTTCTTAAAAGCGGACTTTTTTAATTTTTAATATTTTATTTTAAAGCTGTAACATACAAATTTTCAATACGTGAAATTTTTTATTTTGCAGATTCAAAATAAAATATTAAAAATTGAAAAAAAAAAAAAAAAAAAAAATCCGTTTTAGAAAAGGTCCGTCAATTTAACAGTTGTGAATTTCCTGAATGTGAAAACAGAGTTTAAAAATATGCATTGGTTAATGAGTTATAAGTAAACAAAATTTCCCATAGAATAACATTAGCTTGGGCTTCCGGGCGATGGTAAGTGACGCGACCTTTCAGCTTGCCAAAAAATAACATAGCCACAATTGCAAAATGAAATAATCTGGTACGTCACCCACACGACTTTCTCTTACCCTGAAATTTAATACTATAAATACAGGTTGCAGATTAAAAGGTGAGATAACGAGTACTGTTATGTAAACCTGCGTTAAACAATTCAGATTAGGCTTCTGAAGAATTTTATATGATAATTAGTTCTGTGTAAGGGGGGCTACCGCCCCCCTCAACCCCCCCGTTTCATTAATGCACCTACATTTATATAGAATTTAATTCGGTTGTTAAAAAATAATTCTGTTTCTAAAAAAAAATTTATTAATATTATAATTTAAAAAAAAAAAAAAATATCTTTTATGATAATGCAGACGATTTCCATATTAGAGAAGTAGTATAACACCAAATATATAAAAAAAACCCATTTTATTCTCAATATTAAAAAAAAAAAAAAAAAAAAAAAAAAAAATGCGATTTTTTTTCTAAGTTTTTTTTTTTTTTTTTGTTAAAAGTAAAAAAAATCGGTAACTTTGTTTTAAATTATCGCATATCGATGGTTCAACCATTCGTTTTAAAGGTATTGGCGAGCTCTTTTGAAAGATACCCATCATGAAAATTTACTCCCCTCGAGGGGGGACTTCCCCCCCAGGGGGGGAGGCGAGGCTCCTACATACACAAAAATTTTTCCCCAGTTAACTATCTCTATTACAAAAAATATATATTCGTTTCATTTGGTTTAGTGCAGTCTATAGACGTTAAACTCTACTTACCTGCAATTTCCCCCATTGACGTAATGTATTAGAATTCTCTTGATTGTCCCTGCACACGAACCATTTGCTTGATCTTAACGAAAAGCTTACTGTAGCATACCTATATGATACACATTTAGAATACCAAGTTTGAACTTTCTGCGATAATTTGTTTTTGAGATATGCTGATAACAGACACACACACACACACACACACAGACACACACACAGACACACACACAGACATACACACAGACCATTTGCTAAAAACATGATTTTCGTATTCAGGGGACCTCAAAACGTGTAAATATAACAAAATCTCGCGTTCGAAAATTTAACCCAAAAACAATACTTTCTCTACCTTATGGGTAAGAGAAAGTAAAAAAGCAACAGTATTGTCGCTTATTTAGCATAGTTTTCATCTATAGGACAAAGAGTTTGTCGGCGGAATACATCCGGTCGAACCACTCCTATTTTTGATTGGTCTACATTTAACTATTTTGGTGATGAAAGTCGGCCATTTTTTTTAGTAAAAACTGATGAATTTTTTTTTTTAAAAAAGATAATAGATGTTACACTTTTTTAAAAGAGTTCTAAAAACTGTTCATTTTTTGCGAGGACACTATATACATCAAGTTATTAGATTTAAAGATATTACGTTGCAAAGTTTCACAACGCGATATCATTGGATTGCTTTTATCTTATAATAAGAGTCTAATATTAAACAAAAAATAGCCTAATATTAAAGAATAATAAACAACTTTTTAAAAATTATCAGTTTTGAAGTTCTAAGAGCTGCAATTTTTAAATTACAGAGTACTTATTTCCCATACATAATCCATTAAATTTGTAAACAATTGTTGATTCATTCTTGAGAATCATTCACATAAGAGCTCAGAGCATTGTTGCAAAAAGAGTGCAAAAGG
The DNA here is from genome assembly GCA_963930645.1 of Salticus scenicus. Taxonomy (NCBI): domain Eukaryota; kingdom Metazoa; phylum Arthropoda; class Arachnida; order Araneae; family Salticidae; genus Salticus; species Salticus scenicus. The sequence goes on along the minus strand of OZ005654.1, from coordinate 32,761,669 downwards.
GAAAAAATATTTAATTTAATTTAATTTGTAATATGTTTTTTGACTCTTTGACCTTCAAAGGAATTTTTAATTATGTCACAAAGCCCAAAATGTGATATAAAACATAAATAGTGATTCAATTCTTTTGAAAATTCATTTAAATGAACAATATTCCTGTGACGTCACAGTAGGTAAAATCGCCGAACACGTGGCCGATATTTTGTAAACAAATTAGATTCAAGATGCCATTTTATTGTTACGCATAACATTTTCCTAAATATTTCTCCAGTGAAACTTAATAATAATGTTCAAACAAGAACAAAAGAGAAATGTGAACAACTGCATCGAATGATAAAGTTAAGACTATTCCTTATCGTAAAATTGCAGAACATTTTATGTATACACACACACACACACACACACACACACATATAGTGAATAAAAGATTAATAATTACATTTTATATACACACACACATATATATAGACTTCAAAGCTTAAATAATTAGAATTTCAATCACTTTAATAAAGGAATTTATTAAATGGAACATCCATTTAAATTTGTTAACATCGCCACAGTTCACATGGCAATTTTTAATATTTCATATGTTGATTAATATTAAAGTATATTACTAAAACTGGATTAAAAAACAAAACAAAGTTATCACTATATCACTCTTACTTCAATTTCATATAATCCGTAACTCTTATAAATAATATTGCAAGATAAAAATTTGCAAGCCACAATGCTTTGTTATGGTAGAGTTGAGGATTGTTTTCCTAACCAGCTGATATTCTTGTAGCCTCGAACCCAAAGTGGGAATATGGTCCATTTAGTGACTAGCGAATTGGGCGTAGCGTGCTCTAATAAATCAATCATAAGTTTAAAAAAATGAAGCATAAAAATATTAAATTGCAAAGAAATATAAAATAAGGCAGAAAAGATTATTTTTAAAATTATGACGTTTGTAAATTTGGAAACATATTCTGTAAGCAATTGAGAAAAAGTCATATTCTTGCTTTACGAGAGCAATTCCAAACGAAAATTCACCAAGATTGAAAAATTAGCCCAAAAATCGATAATGTTGCTATTGGAATATTTATGCTACCAATATTCTTATAAGCTGATAACGACCCAACTCAAGATAATTCCCAACTAAATTTTATCTCTTGATTTTCAATGCGTTATCAGTAATTGAAGCAGATTTCTAATCTCGCACAATACCGGCGTACAATAAAGAAAAATCATACTTTTCTTATATTTTGGGATATCTATTTGTTAGACTTTGCATTCTATCGCATTTGAATTCATACCGAAATGAACAGGTTCATTTGAAACAAGTTCACATACACAGTTCAGCATCTGTGCATTGAAAGTTTGCAGTTTAGTATAACTTACTAAAACTATTCTTTTTTTTCCTCAAAAAAAAAAAAAAAAAAAAAAAAAAAAAAAAAATTACATCAATTTATTTATTTCTTTACTTCAATTATCAGACTACTTTAAGTAATGGAAGTACTGATTCCGATCAAAAATTTCCATATCGAATTTTTATCCGATTTATATATTTTAAGGTTTCCTGAGTCCAAAAAAGCAGTTTTTCGCAATTGGTTAATGTGTGTGCGTGTATAAGTGGAAGGGAAATCTTCTGACTATTATATTTCCTAAACGAATAAAGGTAGAACGACGAACTTCTGAATTTAAGCAGGTTTGGTACACAAACAATTTTGTTAGCGTTCTGGGACATTTGGAAAACCGTGAGTGGGACTGTAACTCAGAAACAGCTCTAACGATTTTCTTCAAAGTTGCTATATAAACATCCTTTTGGTTGTTTAATTTTAGATTTCGCAAGAGAGTGTCTTCAAAAGAAAAAGAAGAAAAAAGGAATCGACAGACTTTCTTCAAACTTGCTATCTTTTAGATAAGGTTTCCCAATTTTGATGGAAGTGGATCGAAAGTCGATATCTCAAAAACGGCTCTAACGACTTTCTTCAAAGTTGCTAAAAAGACCTCCTTTTGGTGGTTAATTTTAAACCTCGCAAGAGAGTTTCGTAAGAAGGAAAAAAAAGTGACTTGACAGACTTTCTTCAAACTTGCCATATTAACTCTCTTTTAGATGAGTTTTCCTAGTTTTGATGAAAGTGGATCGAAAGTCGATATCTCAAAAACGGGTCTAACGATTTTCTTCGAATTTGCTATATAAACCTTCTTTTGGTTGGTTAATTTTAGATCTCAAAAGATAGTTTCGTAAAAAAAAAAAAAAAAAAAAAAAAACGATAGACTTTCTTCAAACTTGCCATATTAACTCCCTTTTGGATGAGTTTTCCTAGTTTTGATGAAAGTGGATCGAAAGTCAATATCTCAAAAACGGCTCTAACGATTTTCTTTAAATTGGCTATATAAACTCTTATATAGTTTTCTTCCGCATATATTACTTGATTACGAAAGGAAACTCGATAGTCGTTCTGGTTAGGAAGGTCAGTTTTAGATGTCGGAAATAGGCGTTTTAAAAATGGCTCTATCAATTTTTT